>JYDV01000013.1:0-540000 GCA_001447645.1 Trichinella pseudospiralis
TACGCCAAAAATATGCCATACAATCTGATTGCGCGCTAGCTAATATGAATGCTATTGCAATTCAAATTGAAAATATGAAGCGCTTGCTGTTCACATTTCATTATGGAAGCGAAATGGATATTGTTAGTAAAGCAGTTGATGAAAAGATGTCTACGACACTGCGTGTTCCCAGACCGTCTCCGATTCTGGTACTGACGACAGCCCAACGTTGCTTAACTTCGCAGATCGGGCGGGATGCGGTGCTTTCAACGTGGTATGATCGTAGACATTTGCTTTGTGAATGAACAATCCCTTTATGCCAATCTGAGCGGAAAATATCATTTGCATTTCATCTGGTTTTTTTGTCAATTTTCTACAACTGCTCTGCAACAACTTTTTGGCTTCTCAATTTTTATTTCTTCCCTTGACTGACAAAGCAATTACCGCCAAATAAAGCCCAACAAGGCGATCCCTTTAGACTAGTGTTTCACAACCAGGGGGGCGAATGAAGGTTCCAGGGAGAGAGCGTGAGAAGTTAGCATTTTTAGTCTTGCAAGTGTTCAAAATTCAAAAATTCATTTTTGCTGTGATGTGAAGTACTTTCAGAGCTCATTTACTGATTTTCTGCAGCTCCTAAGATGCCTAGTCAATAGATATCATCGTTTTATTTATAATGCATTGATATATTACCCTTCTGCATATGCTAGTAATCGTTTTTATTTTGATGCTGGTGACTTTTTGTTTTCCAGTGAATTGTTTCTCACAGTTTGGTCTACTTCAAGTTAAATTTTTACTGCCTTTTCTTACTAGTCAACTTAATTTTAGCTTAACAGCTTAAGCTTCAGCTGTGTAAAATTTATCATTTACCTTTGTACCAAAATAGTATTGAACTGTAGCTCAGCTGATGCAACCATGAAGCAACAATTTGTTTTGCGTACGCAGAATACATATTGCACTGCTTTTTTTGGGAAGGGAGGAGGGGTCTAAAGGGAGGGGTTAGGGGCATTAACTACCCAACTTTTTTGAAGGAAGGGGGCGGGCGCTGATACAGGTTGAGAACCACTGCGTTAAATAAAGCATTTTCTGATTCTTATTTCAAAATATCTGTTCATAACTTTTTCTGAAATTATCCAATTTCATCAGTTTTTAAATAACTTGAGCACAATTTTGGGAAAAAATAAAATTTTTGATACAATTTTGTTTTAATAATTAAAAATAGCACATCACTCAATCACTAAAGAAATATGAGTTATTTTTCACAATAATTTCAATCATGAAGATGCGACTCAAGCTCACCAATGCAGATTTTCATCCTGTTCTCCAGATTTTCAAGCTCAGCAATCTTTTTGGTCAACTCTTTTCCATCTTCATCCTTTTTCTTGGTATATCGCTCTAAGTGAGCTTTCTTTTTATGCAAATAATGTGACATTTCATTCAGATGCTTTATTTCCTCACAAATTATTTCATTCTGCTTTAAATAAATCTCCTCACTATCTTTCTCTTTATTTACTTGTTCGTCTGATTGCAAACATTTTTCATAAAATTCTTTGCTTGCGATCTGAGGTATTAAAGCTTGCAACTCGTTTTCCAACTTCTCTAAACAAGCCGTATATTGTAAATTTTCATTTTCCAAGCTTGACTTCAACTTGATCAACTCCAAATTATGTTTCCACGAAGCTTGTAATTGATCAGATAAATTATGATTTTCTAATTTAATTCTTTCTATCAATCTACTCCAGTAGAGTGAACCGATAATGTGTTGCTGTTTCCATTGCTTCATTGTAATAAATTGGCTGATAAGATTGACCTTGCTTGATTTCGAGATGTAAGCTAGTCTTTTGGTTGTGATGGATGACTTCACATTTTCCAACTCTTCTAAAAGTTTTGAATATTTGCTTTGCAGTTCAGCACTTTCATTTTCATGTTCAGACTTTTCTTTCTGACAGTTTTCTTTCAATTTTTTAATTTCTTCTGTAATCATTTCTATATCTGCTTGTGTAGCACATTCTGCCTCGTTCAATAATTCATTCACATCTATTTGCACATTAGCTGTGGATCTGTTGCTCTCATTGTTCAAGTATTCCTGAATTGCCTGCATAAATGAACAGTGCTCCACAGTTTCATCATCTGATTTACATTGCAAAAGTAAGCTGTTTGGCAGTTGCGTTTGCATTTTGATTTGACGTTCAAAAGTCTCCTTTGTCATTTGCAATGCTCTAACTTTTGTTTCACAAACGTGAAAATGAACTTTTCTTTCTTTGATCTGCTGGTTTTGTTCATCAATAACTTTTTCATAATGAAACAAATTTGCCCACAAATGATCCAAAAACCGTTTAGTATCATTGACTAAAGCTGATCTTGTGATGAATTCTTCTGGTGGCTGATATTCGTTTGCAAGCAAAATTTCGTGGTATTTTTTCTCGCATTGCTTCAACATGTCGTACACTGCTTGAGTCAAATGCTCCAAACGCATGACTGTGCCTTTAGCAAAGTTCAGTTCTTCAGTTTTAATGGCTCTCTGCAGGGATGCATTTTGTGAAGATGGAATACCGTTCCAAATAGCGATCGCTTCACGCAACAAATTCACTCGTTCACTTTCAAACAACGCTTTGGTATTCTGCTCTACTATTTGCTCCGCATAGCTGTCTAATTTTGCTTTCACAAAGTTCTCATCTAAGATCTTCATCTTAGAATCATTGATTGGCTGAGGCTTGCTCAATAATATGCCAATAGAGCAAAGCTGACGAGAAAGCAATCTTGATCGCGAACACAGGGCGTGGCAGTCATCCTTTTCATGAGGGGGCACGTTTTCAAATTTCAGCTCAACCAAACGAACACCCTTCTCCTGAACAAGCTTTTCCAAACGATGGCACATGTTGCTCAATAAAGTTGGCAAATTGTCCAACATTTCCACGTCACTTTTGTCTGTTCCAGCTGAAAATGGAAAATGACTGCTCTCCAATTGTAAAATTATTTCTTTTTCTGGACTGTCGTTACAGGCGTTGTACATTGCCAAAAATTGTTTCGAATGTTCAATATCTTCAGTTGCATGTTTCAGTGATGCTAGCAATATATTTTTCAACATCTCATACGTGAGCTTAGAATGATGCTTTTCGTTGATCTTTTCGTAAGCATCCGCACGAAGCACAATGTCGCTTTTCTTCTTTTCATCTTCTGACTGATCGGTGTTGCTCATTTTGAAGAGATAAAATACCGTTTAACACGAAATTCGCTTACAACCTGATTACATTTATATATTGAAATTGTCATTTCAACTTTAAAATGTTCAAACTTTAAATTTGTTTTAAAGTGTAAGTTAAAATTTTAAAGTCTATACAGTAAGTAAGTTATTTATTAATAAAAAATTTGTAATATTCAAAAATAAAAAGATAAATTGATATAAAAATTGTCTTATTATTTTAATAATTTTTGAATATTTGTTTACAAGTCTATGGATATTGTGCGATTCTGAAATTGTGCACCATCGAATTTGAATCTAATCATATATCATATATTCCACAACACCTTTTTATATATTTTAAATAGCATCAACAGTTTTATTTGAAAAAAATTTTTTAATCTTTAGATCCCGTGTAATAAAACTGAACACATGGTCGTGGTTATGAGTGTAGCGGTTTCTAAAAATAAATGTACACATGTATGTATGATTTCATTAATAAATTTAGCTCTGGGCAGGAATGGATTCATTAAAACTGAAAGATAACAGTTTATTGCTGTATTTTTGAATCGCTTGTCCCAATTCAGTCTAGTTTCAAATGTATATTTCAATATGTCAAGGAAAATAGTTTTCTGAGAAGAATACTTAAAATTACCGATAGATGAACATTAATAAAATGCAAACATGAAATCACCTCTGAATAGCAAATGTTGAAAACGAAAATTTAATTTACAAAGCTGTAATACAAATAACGTTTCCTCTAGTTTTATTTGTAAAAATATATGAATGTACAAAAAGTGACCTTCAGAATTACTCAACGTATAAATTATTCAGCGTACTGTTTGCCTTCTTATGAATAATTTCAATGAAAAATCACGCTTCATTTTAATACTTTTATAATGCATCTATGCTCTATGTATAAAACGGCATGTTTTAAATTTAAATTTAAAAAGGAAACGTTTCAGTGTAAAATTTATCAAAAATTAAAATTTTTGTCTTTGTCAAAAGATCTCACTTTATACTGAAGATAAAATTGTCAGCACAAATAGCAGTGCTATCAGTGCTCAGACTAGTTTTTGTGCATTCCATTCTTGACCAAAAGATGTTCAAAATATTATAAATATAAATTTGAAAATGTTTATGAACAAAATATTTCATTTCAAAATTTTCAAAAATATGCATATTTCACATGTTACCATATTGATGAATAATCATTTATCTGTGTTATGTAATATCAGTTTAGCTTTACATTATGCATGTTTATTTATACACAGTTTATAACTTTAATTTTAAAGTATATAACAGCTAGCATCAATTTCAACATTTTCCCTTTACCTTAAGAATGTCTTTTTTTCAAAAAAAATTCACTGAAAAAATGACTGTTAAAACAATAATACAGTATTCTTGTTTACACTGCCTTATATTTTTACTTCCAATAATTAAAAATATTGATTAGACAAATTCAGTATATTTTATACTGAATAAAGTTTAATAAACAATAAACTGCCATTTAATATTGATTGCTGCTTAAAATGTTTTTTGTGCCCATACTTTCGTTTTGTATTTGCAATTAAGTGTATAAATTTTATTTTATTAAGTGCGTCAAATATTTTCTGTGCTGAAATCAAAAACTTTGACCCAATTATAAAAAATTACAAAGAAACAAAGCTAACCTCATTTAATTCTGCGAAACAAAGTTGAACATGAGAAGTCTCATTTTAATCCATGATTTTTTAGGATAAACTTATATTGTAAAAAACAGTAAAGTTGATCAATATGAAATACTCCTATATCGTATAAGAATTTTAAAAATTTTAATTTAATTGAACAAAAACAATAATTGAAAAATATTTTAAATAAATGATTGATATTGAAATTATTATTAAAATCCATTTTTCATCAAAAAATGGTAGAAATGTATAATATAAAACTTTAACAGCTCTAATAAAGAAATTACAAATTGCAACAGTTATTTATTGAACACTATATGAATGCGATAATAATTGCAAAGCATTTGTTGCTTGCTGAAAACATTTTATTCTTTTTTTGAAAATAAATTGATTGGAAATTTTTGTATAATTTTATTATTAGTTAGAAAAGAATTGCTTAAAAATATAGCGGAGAAAATTAAATTGCTTTAAAGCTTTTTTCCATATATTGAAATGACTTCGTGCTTACAAGAGAATGACAGTATGAAATTTTCAAGGTCGAACGGTAAAAAGGCATACATTTTTTGAAGAAGGAGCAAGCTGTATGCCGTTTTCTGAACAATAATTCCCAATGATCTAAATTCTAAAAAATAGACACGCATTTTGAGCTGTCACTTTTTTGACTATTTCAGAAATGTGGGTTAGCAGTGTTGAAGTAGTTTCTTGTTGGTCAAGACAAGCTTGGGATTGGGCCGGCCTGTTTTGTTGCGTCACTTTTTTTCATTAAACTAAAGAAACCGTGTCATTGCGGGCGGGCAGAAGAGAAAACGGTCCATGAACCGCTTTGCTCCAGTGAACCAATTTTGAAAAGAATAAAATGGCGCCTGTTGCTTCACTTCACCAGTCCACTGTCTTCTCGTGAAGAAGTTGAAAATGGAAGAAAAACTTCTTGCTGAACAGCACCGCCACATGCGCAAAGTTGCTTTCATTGGAGTTGTAGTGAGTACTGTAGCTGTGATTGCGTCTGTTGTCACACTACCATTGATCTACAACTACATCCAAAGCTTACAATCACATCTGCTGAATGAACTCGACTTTTGCAAGTCTCGCTCTAGAGACATGTGGCTAGAGATTTTCACCATCCAGTCCGCTAAACCTGTAACCAGACAGCGCAGAGAATGGCTTTTCGGTCAGTGGGTAAATGCCGCCTCAGGTATGGCTGGTGCACAAGCTTATGCTGGTGCAGCAACTCCAGCGCCATATGATTCTCAGCCCCAAGGTGGCAATCCATATGCTCCACCTCCGCCTGCTTATGGACAACCTCCCCCTGCCTATGAAACCGTGCCAACGCCAACTGCCTTGCCAGCAGTCACTATTGTTCAGGAATGTAAGTCAAAAATTTTTACTCGCTTATTCACAGTCTGCTCATTTGCTTTTTATTTCAATAAACAGGCTGTACATGCCACCAAGGACCACCTGGACCTCCAGGTCCACCTGGTGATGATGGAAATGATGGCATCGATGGTGAACCAGGAGTTGATGGACCTAATGGACGTGACGGAAAAATTTTGCCTCCTGATGGGCCAGTACAAGAACCATGCCAAATCTGCTTGCCTGGAATGCCAGGACCTGCTGGTGCCGCAGGACCAAAGGGTCCACCAGGACCTAAAGGAAAACCAGGTGCCCCTGGTGTCGACGGTAAACGAGGAGAACGTGGTATGGTTGGCGCTGAAGGACCACCAGGACGTGTTGGTGATTGCGGACCAAAAGGACCTAAGGGTGATTCTGGAAAACTCATTGAAGTATGTTTTCTAAAACTATACATTTGACACATGAAATCTATTGTATTGTTTTTCTTCAGGTCGAAGGACCTCCAGGCCCACCAGGTCCTCCTGGTCCTCCCGGACTTAAGGGACCTCAGGGTATTCCTGGTAAAGATGGCATCCCTGGTCTCAAAGGTCCAATTGGTGAACAAGGTCCAAGAGGAAGCATGGGTAGCCCCGGTGCTCCAGGTATTGTGGGACCCCAAGGCGTTCGTGGACCTTCTGGACCACCTGGCAGCTGTGATCACTGTCCAACACCCAGAACCGCACCTGGATACTAAATGGTTCACCATTCAACATCTTAATAAAGCGCAGTTTGCAATCGACCTTTTTACATTTTTTCCAGCATTGATACTGATTAGTTTAAAAAGGCGATTGTCTTTTCATAAAATTTTATAAACGAAAAGCTGAAATAAATTTCATTTATTTACTTTTTGCTTTGGTTTGCTTGTGCAGTTGAACTAATTCTTGCAACATATTAGCATAAAGATTTATAAAATGCTATG
The DNA here is from genome assembly GCA_001447645.1 of Trichinella pseudospiralis. Classification (NCBI taxonomy): domain Eukaryota; kingdom Metazoa; phylum Nematoda; class Enoplea; order Trichinellida; family Trichinellidae; genus Trichinella; species Trichinella pseudospiralis. The sequence continues at coordinate 7,136 of JYDV01000013.1, forward strand.
CTAAAAAAATTAAATAAAAAATTAAAATGTTAATATTACAATCAGTATTAAAAAGATTTTGAGGTGGGCAACTTAAAATCACAGTAACACACTAACATAGCATTCTGCAATTGTCCGCTATGAGAAATCAGTTATCATGTGCATTTGCTGCATAAAGTGCTCAAATAGCTTTAAAATCTTTTTAAAATTCTTCGATTAATGAGTAAACTAAATATAAATGCTCATAATGAGTATTCACTTCTTTAAAGAGCTTAATGTAACAGATACAATTCATGCAGCAACGTGTTTTTCTTTTCCTCCTCTCACTACTCTGGAGCTTTTTGAGAAAAGAAAGCTTTATTATTGATTCCTTGTGATTGATTTAATTGTTTAGATTGACGCTTTTCTAACAAGAATGAATATGAATTGGCGTTTTATAAGAAATAAATTCAAAATTATGCCAACTTTATTGCTTAAAATTAAAGAAATGGTTATTCAGTTTTGAATTAAAAAGAAAACACTTTTAAAACTACATTGTGACATATAAATATAATAAATGTAAAAAAGAATAAGCAGTTAAAATAAACATGTTATTATTTTATTTTGAATATATTCGAACTATTCACATATTTACACATATTTATAAAATAATTTAAAACAATGCTTTTAATGCAACTGATTTTTGTTTGAAAATTTTGTAGGACATGTAATTTGCAATTCAAAAATAGAAATTTTAAACTACAAGCATAAAAATAACTCAATTAATAAATTAATGAAATTAATTATTGAATTTATGCTTCTTTAAAATATTTTTTTTAAAAATCATGATTGACTGTTTAATGGACTAATTATCTCATTTTAAATGTATTTACATGTTGCTTATCTTTTATTGATAATTCGCACTTTCTATTGCAAATTTGTTCACTTATTGCTATTGAATCCCTTATTTACAATCTTGCTTAACAAATGGAGCGCAAATAACAATTTTTGCTAAACAATCCCATGCTATTTATTCAATTTCTTATGTGATTTTCCATTAAATAAATCATATACTGAGGATATGATGCGCATCACTTTCACATTAGAATCAAATTAGAATTTCTGAATTTATTGAAATAAGCAACATTTATCGAATTTTTAATAATCTACTTAAATAATATAAAATTTGTATGTATTTGAATATGTAATCATTTAATTTTCTACTAAATTACTTATTGAAACTAACATTATGCGTTTATATAACAACCAAGAAGAAAAAGAAACGGAAAAATAAAAAATTCACCAACTAAAATAAAAAACAAAGTATTAAAGTAATGAATTTCAATAAACATCACATGTAAATTTGCCAAAATGTTTTGTAAAAATTATTGTAACAAAATGAAACTCAAAACCAATACTAACATTTCATATAATCAAAGGAAATATGTAGAAGTTAATTTAGCACGCAAAAGTTAAAAATAATGCAGCACAATTCATTTAATTGTATTCTGGTACAATGATATACAGTTGTGCTAAATTTTATAAAGAAAGAAAAATAATCATAATAAGGAAACTGAAATTTTTTGTGAAGCAGACAAAATGCCTTTGACCTAAAGTTCAAGCTATAAGCGTATTCTCATTTTGTACGCAGAACTTCTGGTTTTGCAGTTCAGAAGTGAAGTTTTTATAACAATTTAAAATTAATTATGTTGCCTGAAAGCTGAAAATTTTTATTTTATTATCAAAAATAAATAGCAATAAAATTAAATTATGCATCATAGAATTGTATAAGCAAACTTTATTTAAGAATAATAATATGCTAAAATGAAAAAATAGTAATTTGAATGTTATATACAATAAAATAAATTATAAAAGAGCAGTTCATATATAATAATTCTGATAAAGGAATATAATTTTAAATCTTATTTATAAATAAGTAATAAAATAAAATAATGCAAATTATTTAGCAATTAAATGATTTATTTTTATTTCATAACTCTTACGACGCATACTTTTGCACAGAATATTTTACAATTCTCTATGAATAAACGCATCTAAACATTTTCTTACATTTTTTGCACTGTTAGTTTTATGGTAAACTGACAAGATTTTTAATAAATCATAAATATAATGATGTAGTATACTGTATCATTAAATAGTAATATAATTTTTTAATAATAGAAATATATACAGTATAATTTTTTATTTCTGAAGATGGAAACTATAATTGCATCTGCATGTATGATGTTTATATGCTTATACGTGTGATCCAACGTTTAAGACAAAATGTAACAATTTTAAACGCATGTGCGTTCTTGATGCTGAAAAATTAGGGAAGAAAATATTCCCATAAAATGTCAAAATTTCTTTCCATCAGTACTGTATCAGTATAAATGGTAATTAAGTTTAACATCACTGTTTTAGAGAACGTGCGTAACATAAACATAAATGCATAAATGTTATGAATATGACAATAAATATAGTCTGCCGTCAACATTCACGGTATGAGGGTTCAGGGGGAACCGTGAATGTCAAAATTTAGCGCATCCTTGCGGCTTCTATTCACAAATTTTGTCAATGTCTTGTAATCCTACGCAATTGCCTGAAAGCTGCAAGGGATATCACGCATCGTCTATTGATTTGCGCATTCAATTTGTTCACTTATTTTTTTATTCGTTTGATTGAGTGTATAACTATCCAGCGCATCTTTTAAAAAAAAACATTGTTATCAAAAAAAACATTGTGACTATAGTAGCTTCAGGCATTGTGTGTTTACTCAAATTTTGCGTTATTCTGACGCTGTGTTGGACTGTGCTAGCATGAAAGCGGAAGTCTGGACACGTCCAGACATATCCGGACCAGTTGGCCAGACTGAAGCAAGCGTCTGGAATCGCAGAACTGGGGCAGCCGTAAACCAACTTCCTGTTCGCAGCGCCTTCTTTCCCTTTACCCTAATGTTTTTATCTTTTTCATTTTAGCATTAGTATCAATTATTTAACCTCTCAGTTTTGTTAGGTCGTTATCACTACTGTTATGGTTTGGAATCTTATTAGCAGAACAGCCTCGCACTGAACCTCCAGATCTACAGTATACATGCACCTAGGGTCTAAAAGTGGGATTTACATGCTTGGTGGTTTTGAAATCCACAAATGTTGTGGGCTGACTGTATAATTAAATAAATAAATGGAAATAAATACAGTGACCTCATGTTAATATGAACAGAAAAAATGTCAAGTAATTTGTTCATGTCAACTGGCTATTCATTTTAAAAGAGTGACTCATAAATAACTACAGAATACCTCGACAAATAATTTTTGCGTGCTAGAGGATGAATATTGCCTTTAAAGCGCTCTAGAAATCAGTTCAAGCGTTCACTGGTTATTATTGTGGTTTTTCTACAAAATTCAGAATTGTAGTTTTCTTAATATTGCTGGATTTCGTGTCTTCAACAAAATCTTTAATTTAGGCAAGTGAATTGAAAATAAATTGCGACACGTCGCGCTGCGCATGAACAAAATCACCTGCTTTTGCAATTATTGCAATATTGCTTTTGAAATAAAACTGTTTATAATCTCATATAATGCATAGCATGTGAGCGGCTTAAGCTGCATTATTACAATTACAAAATGTTTAAAATAAATTTGTTTTAGCATAAAACGCTAGTGAAGCGTCACTTTTTTACTTTTTAAAGCTAATCTGCTTTTAAACAAAATAACACATTATATTGTTATCATATTTTATTCAAATCAAATCAGAGTAATATAATATCACAAGTAATATAATATAGCACAAGCACAATATAATCAAAGTAATATAATTTGCAATAATTAAGAATATCTGTGCAATATTAATAAATTTTGCACATTTAACAAAATTTTAATAACAAGAAATAGATACATAAACAACCGGCGTGACATAAGAAGGCGTAAATACCATCAGTCATGATGCATTACCAAAAATGGAATTATTTTATCCATTTAATACATCTGAAAATTAAGCATAACATTTATTATATTAGTTAATTAATAGCGAAACATGCAATTGAAATATTTTCTTAAATATATTTAAATAAAACAATTGCACTGCCAGTGCAAGATACAATAAAAATGAGACAATGCTGCAATAAAAAAGTTAACTTTACCCATTTTCGACGACATTTTCCACCCTTTTACTGTTTCTCTGGCGTAGTAGGCGATTTGCTATTTAATTCGAGCTGCAATGCAGTCTTTAAGTCATTATAATTTGGAATAGTATTTCTATCCATCTTCTTTATTAACTCATATAAAATTACCAAGCTCCTTGGAAGGCTTGATAACCATTGCACAGTAAAAAACATTTGGCGCGTTTCAATGATTTCTTTAATGTTGGTCATATTATCCCAAGGAAGATAACCCAGCATCAATTTCATAAGGGTAAAGAAAACTGACCACAAGTCATCTATCGGACTTAATTCTAATTTGAGGATTGCATTCAAAGATGCATACTTCAACGTTCCACGAAATGTAGAATTTTTTGCAGGTAGTCTGTTGCCATCTCTATCTTTGAACTGCAAACTGGAACCAAAATCGACAAAGTAAATGTTACTTAAACTAAAATCACTATTCTGCTTCAGACCAACAGTAATGTTAGACGGTTTTATATCACAATGCAAATATCCTGCGTTATGTATATCCTCTACTGCCTCCACCATTTGAATGGCCAGATAAACAGCATTCTTTCCACTAAACTGTTTTTCAGCTGAATTCTGAAGTAATTCATCTAAATTTGGTCCTAACAAATCCATTACCAAATAATGGCAGCCATTTAACCATCCAAAGCCATAAAATTTTCCAGTGTGCTTGCTGCCTTGCAAAGCACTCAGGAGATTTATTTCCTTTTGGAAAATACTAGCTATTTTAGACGTATTCACTTTAATAGCCACGCTTTGTTCTTCAAGGTAATCTGTACCTCTGTAAACTGCACCATAGCTGCCACGATTAATATAAGAAGATATCCTGTATCTGTTCAACAAAACAACACCTGCTAATTGAGCAGTGTTCTCCATTACTCTATAAATAATGACATTTACAATTAAAAAAATATATATAATTAATACTAAAAGCAAAAATACCAAAGCAATCAAAAATGAGTGTAGTCGTAATAAATCCGGATTGTAATAAAGCTGACTGACGCCACCGGTGTTGTGTCACACATAGTGAATACTAATAAAATGCTACCGTGTTAAATGACCTAATGCTTTAGTTTTCTTTAAACTTGAATTATTTTTAATTTAAAACTTATTACTGTAAAATAACAGTTGTGTTGTGAAGTATTTTAAAGCACCAAAATAAACATTGCATTTATCTACAATTGAAGTGGTATATGTCATTGTTTGGTTATATAAATATTGAATAATTTTGACACATAATAGCAAAAACAGCAAAAGAAAATCAAATAGGCAGCTTTGTCAATAAAAAATCAATGTTATACTGTAAACTATATACTGTACAGAGCACTACATTAAGCCTAAAAATTTGATAAAGTGTGTAGCTCACAGCATGAGTCAAATTGTCCTTAGTTATTTTAAAATGAAATATGCACTAAGTTGACATATGGATTATTTTACGTAATTTAATTATTTCTGTAAGAAATGAATCAAAATAAAATCAAAAAAAGCAAAATGAATGTTGATTAATTAGTAAACTTGATTGAACAAGGATTAAAACTATTTGGTATCATGCAACTCTATCATTTTAAAGCCTATATAAGAATATATATGTATTTTTTTTAATTCTTCAAAATTCTCTCATTAAATATATCACAGAAAGTATGTATTCTAGTTATATAATTATTGGGATGACATTTAAGAATAAGCTTACCGGCTCAGGTTAATCAGTTAGAACAAAGATAAAAAATATAATTAACATCTGTTGAATGCTTGAATTTGAGATTTGAAGCGATGTCCATGCAACAGAATCTTTTTCTGTTCTCCTTGCTATTCTTACAAAATAGCTGATGCTTCTGATAGCTAACCGGTTTTAGCTAGCCAGCTTGAACGAGCAAAACTGAATCTAATTAAAAACCATGGGAAGAGCTTAGCATTTGAGATTTGAAGCAAAACCTGATTTGACGATTTGAATCTTTTGTTCTGCTCGTTATTCTCACAACGACAAATGTTTTTGACCTGCGTCTTGTAAAAAATTGTTACAATGGTTTATTCCTTGCTTATGAAGACAGGGCAGCAAACAGAAACAAACCACTATAAAGGTGAAATGTTGGTTATGTTCAAAAGTATGTGCTGAATGTACAGCATGCGCTCCTTATTATTAATGATTTGTTTGTTTTGATATAGGATAAATAAGCCTGCAAAAGTGTCTTGTATAAATTTGAAAATGACGGCCCTGATTAGTGATGGAAACTGCCTGGTAGATTAGCATATAAAATGGCAAAAGGGTGATTTTAAAAAATGATGCGCTAAAGAAACTACACCTATCTTCATCATTTATGAACAAGAAGCTTTTGCAGCATTCTCTGATCCATCTACCTCAGGCCATTTCTAATATTTCAGCGTGTGAGGTAACGTAATGTAATATAAACCAAGCATAATGCTTCCTCAACCTTCCTGAACATTTTCATGACCTACAAATTACTAGTAAAATTTTATAAAACCAACGTCTGGAGAAGACTTTTTGCTGTACCAAAGTGAATCCATGCACATCCTGATGTTTGTAATAAGTTATAACATTAGATTGCTGGCAACCAGCAAAACCTGGTACATGATAACCTATCAGCTTTATTTCAATATTCCCAGCAGAAATGGATGACCCATGAAAGACTACTGCTTTGAAATGTATATAAAGTAAATATTAGAGTCATTAACTATTCAAAATGTTGGTATAAGGTGGGCATACCCAGGTAAGGTAAGGAAAGCGGATATTAGCCATTTCAGGTTTTACAAACTGCCCCAGCTCCTGATCACAAAACAGGGTACTATGGAAACGTAAATTGAACAACTGAGATCAGGTCACGCTACCGCTGATGACTTAAGACGGGCAAACGACGTTTATGCTGAAAAGGAAGAATGCGTTGAAAAATATAGGATTAAATAAATATATCTGCAGCGATAAGCGTACGATGAAGCAATTGTTTGAAACTTTAATCTACATAACGCTTGAGCTGATTTAATGGGGCCTTTCAAACAGCAACTTTGTTTTATATTTGTATTATATTTTTTTTCTTTTTTTTATTCTTTATCATTTTTACTTTTATAATATTGCTTATTGATATGTATAAGTTGTTGTTGTTGTTGTTGTTGTTAACTAATAAAAAATAAAAATCACTGTTTTACTTACTTTATTTGCGTTGATGCATCACATCTGATATAACTTCATCATGGTACAATAAAATATAGAATAATAAAAAAATTATTTTTGAAAATACGGATAATTAAAAAGTATAAAATTTACAAAAAATAATATGTAAAATCAGTATTTATATGAATGATAAAACTTCATAAATTTGAAAATATTAAAAATTCCACTACTAAAGCTATGAAAATCGTAAACAGAATATTTGGACCAATGAAAAGAAAAACATTGCAACTTATCACAATGAAAACGTTTTAATCAATGAACAATTAGACGTGAAAAGCCAATCGATTACGGCATAAACGTCCAATAAGATGACGATTTCAATGACCCGTAACAGAGTGCAATGAAAATTTGTTCTCGAGTAAAGCCAACTTGATTTTTCAAAAAAATTCTGTAAATAGCAATTTATATTTTTAAATACAAATTTTACATTTGCCCAAATACTCATTTTCATTTAAATATACAGCAAACTATGCAACTGAGGACAGCAATAATCAACAACAGAAGAATTTAATATGGTTACAGAATGATCAAGCAAATAGTTATTAATTAGAAGAACAATAAAATGCTTTGTTTTGTAAAGAAGTTTTTTAAGTATTTAAAGCTCATACTTTGTCGTAAGCATATTAATCAGCATTAATTTTTAAACTGATCTTATTCATTCTCTTTGAAAAATCATTCCAATATGTATTGGTTATTGTTCCTTGTTCATAGCTGTAAAATTTTATGATAGATGTAGAGAGAGCTCTTGGGCAAGTAGAATTCCCGTAAGAACTTGTGTAGATATGTTCTTATTCATTCCTACCTTTTATTTGTACATATTGAATCCATTTTTAGATGTTAAAGAATAAATTTATCTGATAACAATTTACTTGAAAATATAATAATACAAATAAAATGAAAATATTATGATACAAATTTTGAAGATTTTAATATTTGTTTGCATATGAATTTCAAATTAAAACAGCAGAAATCTGCTGATTTGCAGATTTAAAGTCATGAACTAAAACAAAAACAGTATACTGTAATTTTTTTATATTTTCTAAAAAACTGTTTTGTGTTTTTGTGAAACAATTTTCAAAAATATTTAGAAGCTCTCCTTCATTGCTGCTGATGTCCAAGCTTTTACTGTGTACTCACAAAAGCCATACATTCAGCTTCGTCTACTTAATTCACTTACTTTGCTTAATTTTGTTGCCTTATTTGTGATTGCTTTTCATTGGCTCCTAAGGAAATTCCTACATATAGCAAAAATTAATAATTAATTTTGGAACACTGGTCGAATGCATTTTTATTTTTCATAGATTTGTTATATTAAAATAAAATAAAAGTTCAACTCATTAAAAATATAAAAGTCAAAAATAAATAGAATTTTTTCAACAACAAATAGAAAGAAAGTAATGACCAATGAGACAGGAAAGCTAAAATTAGGGCATTTGTAAATACTGGCTTTCAAATTTCTTCAGCTTTAAAGCTTCCGGTTTTTAATGACTTTCTTGTCACTGTTGTATAAACTGCATAAGCAAAATGTTTATTTTGAACTCTCTAAAAATAAAAATGAATACACATAAAAGTACACTAAAGTTTGAAAGGTTTTAAAGTAATTCCATCTAAAGTGATTCAACTTTTTAAATTAGTGAAATTTATAGCTTTTGATAGTTATGAGATGAAAGCAAGAAATTCCTGATTGTATGTCTGTTTCATTTGCATTATGATTTCATTATTTTAGTCATTTATTCACATTTTCTGTTGATCCATCAAACACTTTCTCCAGCAATGCTGCTCAATGTTATTTGCATGCTCACCGCTTTTGTAGTTCCTTCTATAGAACGACAGATAAAATTTTCCAGCATTTTTAAAGTTAATAACACAATGCCATTCTTTTAAATTTTAAATTTATTTATTTATTTATTATTTATTAACCATTTACCATTTAAATTATTATTTATTATTTTTATATATACATTCCAAGACGATGTAGTTTATATATCATATATTTTAGAAATGCATAAACATTGCATTATGACAGCTTTACAGTAACAGCTGCACATCAATTTCTACATCCTCTTTCTTTAAAAATGCAACAACTAACAGCGCCGTTTTTCAAGTTAATATCTGAAGTTCAGTTTGCCTTCTGAAAATAAAGATAACAGTCTTTTCTTTAACCTTCAGATGACTAAAAGTATTTGTTGTCCTTCTGATGAATAAAGCCTAATTAAGAATCAATTTTGACCCAGATAAGAAAAAACCGTTTTGAGTTTTTAATTTCAATGCTTTCTTTTGTTTGATGAGCTATTCATGCATTAAAGTATTGCAATTAAGAAATTAATTCGATCATTGAAAGTTATTTGACTAATGTTTTATGAATAGAGTTGTGTCTGAAGTCCATCAGTTCACTCTTATTGTAATTGTAGAGATATTTTTTTAGCATGTATAGATTCCTTCTGTAGTATACGTTTATTGATAAGTTGATTTGATATTAGATTGGTCAATGGCGCTGGTTGCATATAATTTTTATTAACTAAGAATTCATAATTTTGACAGAATTTTTAAAAAATTCAAAATTATGATCTGAAAATTTCATTTTATGACTGAGAAAGCAAGTTAGAATAAAACATCTACTTTAGTCATGATTAGTACATTCCAAACTATAATCTAAAGGTAAAGATGAAATTTACTTTCAAATTCTATCTGAATAAAATAAAAAAAAATCACATCGTGACACAACTACTGGCAACGGTATACCCAAAAATGGGATAAACAGATATCAACTGACAAATAAAAATATACGTAGAAATATGAAATAAAAACAAATAAATATAAAATAACAAATAAAAACGTTATTCAGTTAACTAAAAATCAAAACAACTGGATCATATTTTAAGGAAAAAAACAATGAGCAGGAACATTTAACTACATATATATGACCAAAAAAGATGAATGCCTCAATTTACGTTGCCCTTTTAGCTTCATTAGGTAGAAAAAATGTAAAAATAAAGCTACTGAAAAAATTAGAACTGCTGGACAGCATTCGAAAGAGGAATAAAAAAAACTGCAACCCGGGTCAAAATTGACCTAACTTTAGTCATCCGAAGGTTAAATAAATAGAAATCGTGCTTTAAATGAGAGTAAAGAAGCTAAATCAAAGTCACATGAGCTAAATCGCTTTGCAAATCAGCGCATGAAATATTCGCAATAAGCACTTGATTGATGTAACATTGCAGCAAAATTGCTGTAAAAGTATTTTTCTTACAAATTTGTGAATAGCAAAAAGTGGTTCAGTTTATATTAGTATTATTTGAAAAGGTGCATCACAAACAAAGTATTAACTGTAAACTAAAATTTGAAATGAAATTATACAAATTATTCACCATTGCAGCCTTTAACATGCAATTTTAAAAAAATGTTTTAATAAAATTAACTCCTGACCAAATACAACCTTGAATTTGATAAGATGTTTAGCTTATCTTAAGAAATTCACCTTGATAGAAAAATTACTGTCGCTATCCTAACTCTAGTGTTGTATTCACAAATTTATGCATTAGAAAAAGCTACTACTACATGTTAGGATTTGCAAAAGCGTTATTGGAAGCTTTGGCCCATATTTGTAAAATATAAATAAATTCTTGTTATTCTATTTCTAGTTCTGCCCCAGCTTTATATAGAGCATACTGATTTGGCAAACAAGTAAAAACATTTAAAAATTCTGATTATTTGCATCAATGCATATTCTGATTGAATAGCCATTCTTTAGCAAAAGCTTTTAGTTGATAGTGACACCATAGCTCCAGTTAGTAATGGAGCAAAATGACTATCTGACCAGAGATGTAAGCTGTAATATTCCTGTTTCTAAATTGCTTAAAATAAAAGAATTAAATTTTACCATGGTCAATTCAAACAATTGGTTAATATTGTAACTGTGATTAAGAAAGTTTTGAAACTTTAGCAAAAATAGCCAGTCTCCTACATATTTATGATTAGAATGTTGCAATGCAAAGTATATGCATGTTATCTGAAAAGATAGAATCAAGCAATTCATTTTTGATTTTTGTCTTATTTTGAAAGATTTGTTTGAGAAGAAGAAACATACGATTAAAAACGAGAAATGCTTTTAAGCTAAAGCTTATTCCTGTATGCTAAAATTCCTAAAGCTATCAACTCAGATTATAGCGTATAATTAAAAAGATGAGTTGTAGAAAATTCAAGAAAGCAGAAAGAGCAACTTTGTATAGGGTAGAAGTAATGCACCTGATGTTTCCGTAAATTTCAAAAAATTAATAGCGCATCAGTGATTTCTTCAAAGAAGGCTTCAGCTAGCCACATGCTTGAGGTAATAATCCAACACCCGAAAGTTGCTGCAGACAGAAATGTGACCATTTTGCCATAATTAACCTGTTATTGCTTGGTTTTTTGATTTTCAGCTAGAATGATAATTTTACTGTTCTATTCAGAATCAAACGGCATGCCTGTTATTTGTTGCACACTACTTCTTGATGATCACTTTCTTTGCTGTTTTATCATCTTCATTCTACAGCAGTTTGTTGAAGCTATCTGTTGGAACTGATAATGATTTGATTCAAAATTTTCTTTTTGATCACATCTGAAACGTTTTTAGCTTCAAGCGAATTAATCATTCATTAACTGTGCTATTAATTAAATAGTTCAAATGTTTTTTCAAAAATTTGATCAAGTTTTTTATATGCCTTCATGTTTCTATTTTTAATCTTATTGTTCATTTAGCAAAAATAAAAATTTTCAGAGTCATTCTTAATTTAATGAAAAGAGCATACATTTTAAGCATCAATTTCAGCCTATTTCTTTGTAGATTGATGCAAAATTTAATTTCAATTCAAGATTAATCCCAACTGACTATTTCTGATAGATCGTTTTATATAAAAATGAAAAATAACTAATTCCAATTGTTAGTTGTCTACTAAATTTGTCTAATAAAAATAAATGGCTTTTCTATCATTCTGTTTTATGTTCTGTTAAAATTGCTTTTTAAATTTTATTTCTTTAAAATGTACATAATAGAAAACGAAAATAAATAATCTTTGAAGACAGATGGCCGCTATTTTCATATGTAATCGCATCGCAATCAAAATTCAAACAAATTTCCAATCTAAATTTTATAATGCAAAAGTGTCATTGTTATATACTTTAAAAATGATTGCAAAGAATATAAGAACAAAATATAAAAGATTATTTAAATTTCAAATTCAATCTGTCATCATTTTAACTTTCAAATGATAATTTTATTTCTTCATAAATGGAATAAAAATATCAGGTAAAAAATAATAGTGTGAAAATAATAATAAAAAATAGTCATTTGTTAAAAATATTTTTAATGTTCAATTGTAATCAGAAAATTAAGTTTAGAAAAAAAAGAAGGAAAGAAAGAAAATCAACAATATGAATCAAGAACAATCAAAGTGAAAAAGAATTCAAAATTGTTATGCAAATTAACCACTTGCTGAAGCGTCCTCTGCCGTAAAATTTTACAGCCAATAATAAATTGAGTTGGATACAGGAGCGAATGAGAATTGTAGAAAAAATTTTCATAGAGATGCTATATGTTTTAAGTTACAGAAGGTGAAAAAGAAATATTTTTTTTGAAAAAAAGTATATATATTGAACAATTGCTGATATTAAAGTGAATTTTTTTATTTTAAAATATATTAATTGCCAAAAAATGACGAAATGTCCAGTAAGTTAGCTAGCCAGCTAGCCAGCCAGCCAGGCTATTTGTTAACTGTGTGTGCTTGCTTGTTTGCGTTAGTTAGGCGGGTTTTGCTTGATAAGGCTTTGCCTCACCTGCGTCCGCTTAGTGCAGCACCGTGCCGGCTCTGCTTATCTGTTCCACAAGTACAACTGAGCCGCTGTTATATAAATTTGTCGATTGTGCAAACAGTCGTTTCGTATTGTTGTTGTTGTTGCTCTTTCTTTCTTTCCTTCTTCGTCCCTTCTCTCCGTGTTCGAGTAGGCATATTTGACAAAAAGGAAAACCAATTTGTTTTTTTTGTTTATTTATTTATTTATTTATTTGTTTTCTAAGTGATCATCAGTTACGTTTTGATGAAATTGAAACACGCCGATCAGCTAAGCTAATAAAAGAGTGAAATCGATCCGGAAAAGAGAGAAAAATAAGTAAGTTGGCATCGATCGAACACGGAGGATGTACGAAATTTCCGACTCGTCGACAATGAGCTTGGGGGCGGTAGTGTCGTCGACGTGGCGGCGCGATGGGCGCCGTGCGGCGGCACGCGCCGGCGGCCAGCGCGACGATGAACTATTAGCAGAGCAACGTCGTCAGCCAATGCAACTTTTTGTCTCTGCCGACTCGCTAGCAGGTTCAACTACTTCTGACCGCTTGTCACCTACTGGGACCACAGGAGCTGTGAGATATTTTCTTTTCGGCAGCGCCAAGAAAAATATTAATAAAACAAGCAATATTAAAGATAAAAGGCAACGGAACAACAATATTCTGAATAAGAGAGTTGTTGTTAAGAAGAGAAAAATTGGCACCGACATCGAGAGCAACAATAGTCGAGTAGTACAGGTTGAACGTGACCAAGATCATCACCACCACTATCATCATTACGATGAACAGTCGACAGAAGCAAAATTAGGGGCTTGTAAGAAGATGAGCATTTGTCGAACACAACGTTGCGGCGTCTGCGGCGGCTGTACGGCTAAAGCGTGCGGTCATTGTACTTACTGTAAGGACAACCCTCAGTTCGGCGGTCCGGGCGTGAAGAAACAATCCTGCGTGACGCGTCGCTGTGTGCGCGTTTTGGAAAGCAAGCTGCACCGCGAGGCGGCGAACAGCCGTGCGCGCGTCGGCTGCGGCCTCTGCGCCGACTGCCTGCTAGCCGCCGACTGCGGCGCGTGCGTGGTCTGCTTGGACCGGCGCTTCTTCGGCGGCCAGTTTTTGCCCGGCGCACTGTGCGCGAAGAAAAAATGCTCCAACAGCAGACCGATCGTCGGTCGCAATGCCGCCGCACCGTCGCCCACTTCTGCGCACGGTCGTCGTCCGCCGGGACAGTCCAACGAGCCGACGCCGGGCGTTGCCGCCGGCGGCTTCCGAGCCAACGTCGACCAACCGACCGCCGGTTCTTCCCTGCCCCATCACTACCACTATTACAACTACGGCCAGTCGGCGGCGTCGACCGGCGTCTGCGCGCAATTTCCCGGCACTCCGGTGCGCAACCCGCAGCCGAGTCTGTTCCAAGAACGGCCGACAACCTACCGTCGCCACGTCGACTCTTCTACCGTATGCCCGGTGGTGTACGATCCATTGCCGTCGCCGTCGACCATCGCCTACCATCACCAACTCGCTGCACAGTATCGACTGAACTTTCGCGCCGACACTCCTCACTTGTGGACCAACAATGCCGGTCAGTCCAACTTCACAACGGCTGTTTATCATCAACATCATCATCATCAACAACAACAACAACAACAACAACAACAACACAGTCAATCGCTTCGACAATGTTTGACCGACGATTTGATCAGCCCACTTCCATCGGTAGTGTTACAAGAGCCGATCGTGCCTCTCGGTGAGCAACAGCACGTTCTATTACAACAACTGTGAAACGTTTGTTGTAATCAGATTTACATATTATTTATTTTAATTTTATTATTTTTGTTATTTAAAAGAACAAAACAAAACAAAAATAATAAATTTTTTTTTCTCTTTCATATTATTGACCGTAATCTAGCATTTGCAATGATAATATAATGAAATTGAATAATTGCTCCACTGCGACTGTAATAATGATGCATCTTCTTTTTTGTTTTTGTTCAAAAACTTGTTGCATGTCAAGATTGTAATTGTGTTCACTAGCAGCAACATTGTGCAGAAAAGCTGAAAAATCAATAAGTAAAATTCGGCGCACAAAGTTTACTTTTTCCAAAAGTTATGCATTGGTTGGTTGGTTGTTGTGCATGTAGTACGTGGTAAAATATTTTACTTGTTGCATGGCAGAACAGACGGCGGCTGGCTTTTGGTCGATGCAAGCAAGATATGCAAGCAATAAGAAACAACAAACTGGTCCTTGCGTTCCACCGTGCAGTGGCGCCCATTGTGATGGCAACGTATGTAATATTATTTATTCACAAGAATAATTGAGAATAAATCTCGGCTACTTGGCTTGCAATTGACCACCACCACCATCATCACCACCAGCATCATCATATATATGCAGCAGTACCGGTGGTGGTAAGAACTGGTTTGTTGAAAAAGCTTTTCAACGTCAAACTAGTGTTGCTGCAGCACCACTGGCAGGCTAAAAGTGACTGATGAAATGAAAATAACAATTCATAAATGATGAAAAATATTATTATTTTTTCATTTTCTTTTAATATGATAAAATCAAATTGTAAATTTGAATATGATCTACTTTTCATTTTTCCATCATAAAAGTTGCTGTTGGATTGTCAGTTTTTCTTTTGAATAAAATCAAAAACTAGGTCACCATTTTTAAATCATCATTCTTCTACTATGAATATTATTATTATTATTATTATTATTATTATTCTTTGTGAGGGAAATTTTGCTCAGAAATTACCATAATGAATGCATTCGATAGTGTTATAAATATATGTATATATATATATATTTTTTTTTTTTAACCTCTGCCAGTTGGCATGATTGTTCGCAGTATGCAGTTTGACGAATTTGAATAAAAGTGCAAAAATTTTTACAACAAGCTCTCCTGATCACATTTAGTAATGATATTTTTTTTTATTGAAAGATTATTTCAAAAATTTTCAACATCAACAACCAACTCTGATCATTTATTGATTTTTGTTCACAGTGTCGTTTGTTTGGAAATTGATTAGCAACGATGAAAATGGAAAAATTAAAATTTAAATAATCTTGCTTGAGTAATAAATTAAGTTTGCATTTTATAATTCAAATTTTCACTGCTAATCGTTTGCTCTTATTTCAAAGTTGCCCAAACTAACGACGTATCTCAACTAATTAAAATTTCAATCACATGATTCATTATAAATATAAATATAAATTCTTCACATCTTGAACATTCAAAGCATGAGAAATTTGAGTAAACACCTTTGTCAGTTATCATAAATTTTAAAACAATTTATGACTTCCTTTGAACTTTTATTATTATTTTTTTAACGATATATTAAAAAGAAATTTTTTTTCTTCTTATTCATTTAGATGTCAAACATATGCATTCAGTATATCAGCAGAGATGTATTGTGTTTGTTCTGCAATGAAAATTTTATCTTGCACTTTGCAAAATTAATAATTCCATTATTGAATATGAAAAGGAATAAATTTGAAAGAAATCAATCGACGCAAGTATCTTCATCTTATTCTTCTTCCAAACCAATAAATACTGTTATTATTATTATTATTATTCAATCAATAATATTTCAGTGAAACAAAAAATAGTTTAATCGTATTTGATTGAAGATAAATAAAATGAAACTTTAAATATTACTTATTCAGTTTGATTTATTAGATGAGCCTGTGTTAAAATAGCTTTGATTTTAAAAAAATAATAAAATAATGGTGCAATTATTGGTTATCATTTTGTGCTTGGCATTTGTCAAAGTTGTAGAGCATAGAGGTGAAGAAGAGAATGAAGCGGTTGGCAATGGAATTCCACAAACTCGACTGCTTAATTGTTCCAGCTTATTGCAGCGCTGTTGAAATTTCATTTAAATTGACAATTTGCAATTTAGCTCAACGTTCCGGCCATTATTGCACTTATTGTTATTATTGACTGGAAATGTAGACAATATATATATATTTTTTTTTTCTTAATAAGCTTCAATCGCTTGAATACTGACCACGAACGTTTGTCTTCACGCTTGTCCATCACAATACCAACTGCTTGATTTGTGTCAATAGTGACATGCTATTTTCCAATCGAATTTCATATTCAACAAATTGAATGAACTTAGTCATCAAAAATATGCAAATTTTTTCAAATTTTGATTTTTTTTCCCATAATCATTTTGAAAAAATTAATTGAAATAAAAACTAACATTTATTTATCACAAGTTAAAAATTCTCTCTTTTTAAAATTTTCTTGTGAACAGAAATTACTAATATTTTAAAACACTATTTCTGCCATTTCTAATCAAATTCTGTTACTCTGTACACCAGCATAAATTTGCCAAATTACACACACACACACACACACTGAACAACTGTGAATAGATTAAAATTATTATAAACCATACTATTAGAAGGAATGATAACAGCTGTTTATGCCATATTTATCCACAGGAATGCATCAACAAATGCAAACAAACTGCCGACGTTTAGAGTAAGCAATTAACAACGGCTGTTTATAATTAAACAGCGTTTTACATTGCTGATGAACAACATTATTCATTGTTTTCAATGCTAAACAAATAAACAAAAGGTTACACAAGATATAAATAAGCAAAACGCAATGATTATCTAAAATAACTGCAGCAAAAGAATTGCTTCACTTTATGAAAAACATGAAAAATATATTGGAAATTAAATAATTGCTAAAACTTCACAATATAAGATACATTCAAGGCAGTTATGGTGAAACAATACGCATTATCTGTAGTGATTGGTTGATTCTAAAATCTGATTGATCCTACACCTGTGGTTTGGACTATTATATATACTATCATATACTGTGATGGCTTTGTAAATTTCATCATCATCAAATCTCTGCAAATGGACTCTCTTGTGCTTTATGCTTATTATTACATACACTAATCACTTTGCTTTCGTCAGAGTCAGTTGGGTTGACTGCCGTTGTTAAACTTCCAATCGTCACATCAGTGTGGCTTATATAAGAATAGAGTCGATCATTTACGTGAGTTTCACGTGAACTGATATGATGTTTCAGAGATTCGCAAATTGAACGCATAGTCGAGGATATCTATCAATCGACAGCTGAGAAAACAATAAAAATTCTGCTAACAGGTCAACTCAGAATAATTGACCAATTCTTTCGATTTCCATCAATTGCGCATAATTAATATCTTTAACCGGCACCAAATGTCAGCATTCCTTAACTAATTGCAAAACAACCAGATTTTCATTTATCACTGACAAAAAGTTGTACGCTTGAAAACAAAGTTTTAAAACTTTGCGTGTGTTTTCAATTATCACAAAATATTCATCCGAATGTATTATTTTACTAAAATATTGGCAAAAAGTAAAACATCACCAAATGAAAAAATTCAATTTATTTTCACCATATAAAATACATTTTCTGTTCTATTAAAATAGACAAATTATTCTTAAATAATATTAAATTTAATTTTATTTCATTCATTTTAAATCTACTAAAATCATAAATTGCCTTATACAAATTAATTATGAAAGTTAGTTTATAAGAAATTGTACTGTAATTTACATTATCCATAATTTATACTGTAAATTGTGTTTATGGTAAACAACAAAAAATATCAATTGTATTAATTAAGACTATTTAATTTTTTAATTAAATTTTTAAGTTAAAAATGAATCAACAACAACATTTTAATGAATCAATAAACTAAACAAAAAGTTGATTTCTTTTTAAGCATTTAAAATATTCTCTTTGAAATTGTTCTTCTTTGTAAAATTACTAAAAAATAAAACTAAATTTGAAAAATTATGTTATATTTTATTTTATTTATTGAAAAATTGTTTTTTTTTGCGTTTCATATTTATGGCAACTGCTAAAATGCATTATGTTGCATACTGTAAATTATTCTGCTTAAGTTAAATTCTGACTTTTAGATGAACTTCACAAAAAACGTTTTATATATAATTTTAATCTGATTTATTTGAATAAGTTTTAAAATCTCGAAACAAGCATAATTATTTTTTTTTATTTACAATACCTGAATGCAAGTTTGCATTACTGTCTTTGTTGCTTTGCTGAGAACATCAAAGGAGGAATAGATTTTTGATTTCCAAACTGAAATCCTCAGATAATTTTTGGCATGAAAATGCGTGAAATTTTCCATTTGATTTGTGTTCGAATTCCCAAAGATTAAGCAATTTTGTTGCGCATGTTTCAACAAATACTTGGTTTATAGCCTATATCAGATTCTGTGGCAGGATTGTTTTGTTACGTCGTGCTGAACATGTCTCCACCAATGTCTAGTCAGCAGCTGCCACCTAAAGAACAGGCACTTTTCAAACGGATTGTGGTAAAAGTTTTTCTCAGTGTCGTATTAAGCAATTTTTTCTGATCCTGTTGCTTGCAATAGAAATGTTACGAGCAGAAGCAGTTCCGAAACGGGTTGAAATTTACCAAGCAGATTCTTTCGAATCCGAACTTTGCGGAACATGGCGGTAAAGCATTTTTTTAAATTTATAATTTATTATTTTGACAATAACAATTTTTTTAGAAACTTTATCAATGAAGGGGTTAATATTGAATTGCATTGGCAAGAAAGAAGAAGCTCTAGAATTGGTGAAAAAAGGATTGAGGAACGATGTCCGTTCGCATGTTTGTTGGCATGTTTACGGTCTGATGCAAAGATCGGAAAGAAAATATGACGAAGCAATAAAGGCTTTCAGGAATGCGTTAAAAATTGATAAAGTTTGCCATATTTGAATGACTTGAATTTCATGATGGATCGATGCTGTGGTTTTAGGAAAATATTCAAATTCTCAGGGATCTCTCAATGTTACAGTTGCAAATGCGTGATCTCGAAGGATTTAAGGTAGTTCTTTTTAGATTGAAACTTTTCAATATTATTACAGTAATTTATTAGGAAACAAGATATCATTTGTTTAAACTTCGTCCAACTCAACGCGTTTCTTGGATCGGTTTTGCCTTATCGTTGCATTTGACCGAAGATTACGAACTGGCAATAAGGGTTTTGGAGGACTTTAGAAAAACCCAGAATGTGCGTATGAAGTTTCAGTATTTTCTAGTTCAGATGTGAAAAAATGAATTTTCAGATAATTTTATAACATGGTTTTGAAATGGTTTCAATAAACTTTTGTTTATATTTTGCTTCACGTAACTTTTATTTAAAAAATTCGAATTTTAAGATAGAAGCATATGATATTGAAAGCAGTGAATTTTTGCTCTATCAAAACATGGTATACCGTGAAGCTGGTAAATTCGAAATAGCTTTGTATCATTTGGAAAGTAACAAAGATCATATCTATGATCGGAGATCGTATCTTGAATTAAAGGGTATGTTATAACTGGTGATTGCGTTTTCATAAAAATGAATATTATACTTTAGGTGAACTGTTAATGAAGCTTGGAAGGAATCTTGAAGCTTCACACGTATATCATCAACTTTTGGCAAGAAATGAGGACAATTTGGATTACTATAATTTACTGGAAGAATGTTTGAATCTTAAAACAGGTACAGTTGAGTATGTTAGTTTATTTATTTTGGAATTGTTTAATGGAAAGAAAGTTGAATTATTTTAGACGACGATGTTCAAGATATGGAAGCTGTAAGGCGTCGATTATATTTATACGATGAAGTGATCAAATGCTATCCAAATGCTCTTGCTCCTCATCGCCTGTCGTTGTCATTTCTACCTGGTATGTTTCATTTTTACACGCATGTATGTATATGTATTTTGGAAGATTTTATTGAAAAAGTTTAAATTATTTCTAACATATAATGCACTTTTAGCGTCAAAGATTTTGCACAGTGAATGAAAATTTTATTAAAATTATGTTTCTTTCAAATTTAGTTTATTTGTAAATGTTAATGCATTTGCTTTTCTGAGATGATGAAAAAACATTTGATTTCAAATTTATTTCAGCTCTTCAATAACTGTTGGCAAGTTAACTGTTTAAGATTCGCTAAGTTCACCATAACATAAATATTATACTATAGTTTGTTGGAATACTACGGTAAACGATTTTCAAGTTTAATTATCTTATTATTTTTAATACTTTATGTTATCAGCTGAAAAAATGCTGATCAACACGCAGTGCATTGATGCATTTAGATTTGTTTTAAAAAATTTTTTGTAATAAAAATGAATATAATTTTATCAAATTTTCTGAATCAATGTTATTCTCATAATAACAAGGTTGTGTATGTTTTGTATTTAATAATACGGTGAAACTCGGTTATAAGGATGGGCACTGGGGACAGAGATTTCGATCGTTATAACAGAGTTTGCATACATATACTTAGTTTATTGATACATTTGTGGTTAAGTTTATTTCTATCACTATAGCTGAGACGTCTTTATAAGCGACTTCTACTGTAATAATAATGACATGTATTTTGTGAAGTATTACTTTTAAGAATTGATATTATTATTATTTGATGATAGAGATTTTTATTTGATTTTAAAGTATAGTTGGTAGCTTGTTTTTTTATAATGTTAAAGCGAATGCATATTTTCGGCTTTAGAAATGATGATATTTTTTTCTTTATTTTTCAGCACATATGATTGTTCCAAGAATGGAGGTACTTTTGAAAAAATTGCTTAGGAAAGGTTCTTCGCCAGCTTTTGCCGTTTTTCGCATTCTGTACAGAGATCCGAAAAAGGCATGCATATAAGTTTAATTGTTTGTAATTATCAATGTGTATATTGTTTCTTTTTCAGGTTTTTATCATGGAAAATTTGTTGATGGCATATGTGGACAGTTTAGAAAAGTGCTCAAGGTTTCCAGAAGGTAGACATTTGGTGAGTTCAGTAGTTGTGAAAAAGTAATTTCTGCTCGATATTCAGAAGCAGAAATAGAAGCGCCCTGCACGTTGTTGTGGCTTTATTACTATTTGGCTTTGCATTTCGATTATTTGAATAAGGTGGATAATGCGTTGATGTATGTCAATAAAGGTATTGAACACACACCGACTCTGGTCGAACTGTACATGGTGAAGGCAAGAATTTACAAGGTGACGATGATTTTAATTGCATGACGGTTTTGTTGTATTTTAATTGTAGAATTTTGTTTATTTTCTTTTTATTTTGCTTCAGCATGCTGGTAATATGGTCGAGGCTGCTCATTGGATTGAAGAAGCGCAAAGTTTGGACACCGCTGACAGATATATCAATTCCAAATGCGCCAAATACATGCTACAAGCTGGGCGCATTGAAGATGGAATATTCATGTGCTCGAAATTTATCAGGGTGAAGATGATTTGAATTGAATATTTTTTTTTGCAATAATTATTTTATTTAGTTTTTAATTTCAGGAAGGTTTGAGTTCGGTGGAAAGTTTTTCCGAGATGCAGTACATGTGGTTTGAAATTGAATGTGCCCGCGCATATCGCAAAGCTGGTCAGTATGGAGAATCTTTGAAAAAGTGCCACGAAGTGGAAAGAGTGCGTTTTATTGAAAAGGCAGCACCGGCACAGCAAATGAATGCGCTGTGCTGTTTGTTGTTGTTGTTGTTGTTGTTAAATTGTTTTTCTGTTTGCAGCATTTTTCTGATATAATTGACGATCAATATGATTTTCATAATTATTGCATACGCCGGGTAACGATTTGTTCGTACATTCAGTTGCTGAGGCTCGAGGATCGTCTAAGAGAGCATCAGTTTTTCTTTAGGGCTGCAAAATGCGCTCTCAAGGTTTGTTCATTTTCATAATTAATTAATTATATGTCTTTTCTGAAGCACTGTATGATTGAAAATTTAGGTTTACCTTTCAATTTACGATTCACCTTCCGATTTGGGAACAGGAATCGATAATGCTGCGCAGAGTATATATCTAGAGATATTATTGTTTTTTCAATATATGCATATGATGAATTTGAAATATGACTTTCTTGCAGACGGAACATCTTCTCGTGAACTTCGTAAATTGCATCGTAAGCAGAAGAAGCAAGCCGCCAAAGCTGAACAGCAGCGATTGAACAAAATGAAAAGTAATACCAAGTCCAAGCAGGACGGCATTGTGGATGAATGCAAACGGCAACCTCAAATCAGCGCTGAAAAATTGGCTAGTGTAAGCAAAATAAATAAATAAAAATATATATATATATATATAATTGAAAAGAAAACAAACTTTTATCATATTTCTTATTGTCAGACTAGCCAACCGTTGGAAGATGCGTTGGTATTTTTGAGACCACTGATTCAGCTGAACTGTACTTATCCGCAGGCATATTTTCTCGGCTTTGAAGTTTATTATCGGAAGAGTAATTTTTGATACTGGAAAATATTCAGGATAATGGAAAATATTATTATTTTTAAATTTAAATAGACAAGCCCCTGTTGATGCTGCTTTGCATCAAAAGAGCGGAAAGAATTGACTCTGACAACGCCCAGTTGCACGTTTGCAAAATGAAATATTTGAAATATTGTAAATAATTATTGTTTGTTTTATTTATTTAAGTGTTATTTATGTTATATTTTGCTTTCAGTGCAAGATAATCAATCGTCCATTGATGTTGTCCACGAAGTGACCGGTGAAGTATTTCCAGAACGGGATGCGATCCTGGATTTATTCGACTACAATGCTCAGTATCTGCAAGCGTATCACAATTCTATTCGTCATCGCTTAGCCGGTGAGCAGTTTGTCAATTTAACGATTGTAATTGTAATTGTATCTGTTTGGCTTTTGCAGTTGCGGAAGTGATGTACTTTTTAAACAGAGAGAAACAAGCCGAAGCGGTAGAAGTGGCAATTAAAGTAGAAAATAGCATGCAGGATGTTAATTGGAAGGTATAATAAATATATAAAGCGGCAAGCGTGGAAGGACTGTTTCCAATTTTGAATTGACTGATCACGTATACATTGTTGTTGTTTGTTTGTTTGTTCAGGTCTGTCGGAAAGTGTTGCATCGTTTGAGCAATCGCGCGTTGTTCGGCGTGGTGGATCCGACAATTATTGAAAATTATAAAGTTGCATGCCGGAAACGTTTTCCGCATGCTGCGGCGTTTTTTGACCAATCACTATCATCGACGCTGCTGGCCAATCACGTCTCTTCCAGTTCGGATCACGATAATGCAAGCGACGTGAATGACGTTACCGAAGGATTGTATGATCTTAGCTTGCCGTGATATGTCGGCTCACGGTAGGGTGGAGTGGAGTTGTAGTGGAAATGGGATATTCTTTTCCCTGCTCGCTCGTTTGTACACTCATACCACGGCTGATGGATGCTCTTTGTCGGCATGTTGCAATTTGTTTTCTTTTTATTTTAATTTAATTTAATTAATTGTTCTTTTCTTTCTTCCTTTCTTCTACTATTTGGCGTAAAAAAGTGTAAATGAAACAGAAACAACTGGCGACGAAGAACTGTATGTTTTTATTCTGATTGCGTTCTGCAGATATTCTTTATTATTATTATTATTATTATTTTTGTTTTGTTTGTTGTTCAACTGTGAAGTGGCGCTTTGATTTGCAAACTGCCATCTTCTTATAGTAAAAATACGATTCATTTGCATTTTTGTTTGTTTGCATAATTTGACGGTATACAGAATTTTGCAGACCGTCCCGAAGCTATTGTGTTTGAATTGTGTTTGTCAATTTTTAATCGGTGATTGTTAGTTGTTGAAGAGAGAAGGACAAGCAGCTGCAGTACAATATACAAATATATATATATATATATATATATATATATATATAGAAGTGGTTGTTGGATAAGTTGAAGAGACAGAAAGAGAAGTACGATTGCTAGTTAGCTGACGGCAGGCGACAATGTTAGCCGACGAGAAAGATTTGGATGGTTACGATTCTTTTCTGAATCGATCACCTCCGCCGTCACTGGAAACGTCGACCAGTCGACAATTGCAGATCGGTTCAGAACGACTGATGGTGGTTCCACCAGGTACGGACCGGATGTTTGTTTGTTTGTTTGTGATTTGAATAAATAACGATGCTTGAATGGTAGATACCATTTCAGACGAGACAACAGCAGCTTACGGTTCGTCGACTGGCATTGGCGAACGTCAGTTGTCGACGGTGGGGGCCCAGGAGAAGCTGGAAGCGATCAAAAGTTGGGGATGTTCCACGTACAAGGTGGTCAGGCAGGCGTTGGCTGAGAAGATGGGCAAAAGCGCGCGCACCGTTGATTCTGACGTTGAGAAGAAAATCGACTCACTGCGTTCGTTGCAGCACCAATACGGCCAACTGTTGGCACTGTCTCGAACTCTGGTTGCTCAACTGAGGCCGGTTCAGCAAAGCCAGATGAAATTAGCAGACCAATTCTCGACCCTTGCCGACGTTGAACCGCACATTCGGGTTTGATATTCAAAATTTCATTACACACAATTCAATATCCAATTATTATATATGTAATATTTGATTGTTTTTGAAGACAGATTATTTAAACAATGCGCAGTTGTTGCGTGAATTTGCCGCAAACGGTGAAAAATTGTTGGCAGCGTTGAA
Source organism: Trichinella pseudospiralis (assembly GCA_001447645.1). Lineage (NCBI taxonomy): Eukaryota > Metazoa > Nematoda > Enoplea > Trichinellida > Trichinellidae > Trichinella > Trichinella pseudospiralis. The sequence continues at coordinate 32,736 of JYDV01000013.1, forward strand.
ATTTTTCTCATCCAACATCAACACGTTGTGCAATACAACAATCGAAGATACCATGTTGACAGTACGGCATTTCGAAATGGCTAGGTGTGATCAGTTCAATTTATATTCATAATTCTATATTTCACTTCTACTGCACACACCCATATATGTGCATATATATATATATGTAGGCTTGAATACGATGCGTATCGTAATGATTTGGAAGAATTGAAACAGATGACCGTCAGACCGTTGGATTTTGCATCGAAATTGTTGGAAGCGGAACAACAATACGCCAAACATCAGGCAAAGTATGAACAACTGCGTTCGGATGTTGAAATTAAAATGCAACTGCTGGCCGAAAATAAGGTGAAATTTTTTAAATAATTGCGCAAATTCAAAAAAAAAAATAAATTCATCTTTATTTTCAGGTTAAAGTTATGAAAAAGCAGCTGTTGCTGTTTCAGAATACAGTTACCGCGTATTTTTGTGGCAATCGCGAAGCATTGGAAATGGGTTTGAGGCAGTTTTCTGTAACAACGGTGAGAACAGGATATCCGACGTCAGTGCCGCAGCCGCAGCATCAACAGCAGTGATTGATCATTTGCTGCTGCCTTCACTTTCCAAAAATCAAAGTTAAAGCAATATCTTCTGTTCATCACTGCTGTCGGTTTTATTATTTTTTACTTTCGGTGCGATATACATCATCGTATATATATGTATTATTATTATTATACGCATTCCATTTACATTTTTTAAATTTGTTTTATTGTGGGGTTGTCTTCTTTTCTCGTCTAGTCTCAAAGAGGATTGTTGTTATTTTTTGTTCTTCATTTTTCATTGTTTTCGTCGTTTGTTCATCTTACAATTATTATTATTTTTACACACACGCATATATATATATATATATATATATTGGTGGTATAAAAAACAAAAAAAAGAAATGCATAATGAAAAAGTCGACAAAATGTGAACATATTTAATTAATTCAGTTGTCTTTTTTTCTTTCCTCAAATTTGCATTTTACATTTTTCAAATTGTTGTTGATGTTGCAACTTTTGTTACGCATGATCACCGGAAGCGAGATTCTTGGACTGTTGTTGGAGTCGTTGGATGATCAACGTGCTGCCGTCGATCAGTCGATTGACGCAGTTGGTGATGCAAGTGGAAGTTTTGTCGTCAAGCTTCGAGCCCGGCTTGTCACCGATGCACATATCCCAACAGTTGCCGGTCAGCATGCTGACCAGATATTGAAATTGTTGGCGTTGGGTTTCGGTTTCCAAGAACTTCTGCAACTGCGGATCAATTGATGAATTGCTGCTTTCTTTCAACAGGTCGTCGTCCATTGTTGTTCTGAGACCACTGAAGAATGACTAAAACAGAGAAAAGCAAAACAACAACAACAACAACAACAGCAATAATAATGCTCATCAGAACAACAAACAAGCAAACAATAAAAAGTCATAAATAAAATACGCCTTTACAAGCATTTGTGGATGTGTCATAGAAACAATAAACCACGTATGTGTATGTTCACAAAGGTGAAAGCGAAGTTCATTTATTGTTTATTTCTTTTCCAAAACAACAAACAGCGTTCAAAAGAAAATAACGTCTAGACTTTTTTTTCTGTCTGTCTGTCTGTCTGTCTTTCCTCTTTTGCATATACTGCAAAAACAGAATGGAATGAGAAGAAAAATCCAATGCTAGCTAATATAAATGCTGTTTGTTGTTCAAGAATGATGGTGATGAGCTCGAAAGTGCGCCCAATCTGGTGCCGCCGCCGCAGCCGCCGGTGGTGGTTGCTGGTGAAAAGCGGCAATAGCTGCGGCACCGTGCGTGGAAATGAGGTGTGGCACGGTCCCGGCACCGGGCAAGTTGCGGCTGTTCGGTGTCGTTGCACCCAACGACATGTAGAGACGAGTCTGCAGCAGTTGCAGTTCGGTCTGGTATTGGGTGATTTGCTCCTGCAAGCTGCTCTGCCGGTGCATCAGTTGTTCACAGAGCAGCCGCTCTTCATCCGCGTTCAATTCCATTACACCGCTGCCACAATCATCCGCATACTGTGGAATAGAGAATGCTGGGATGTGATAGAGAGAAAATAACAAAAGAAAAAAAAGTTCCTTATCAACTTGTTGCATCAATTACATACATTTGGTTGTTGATCGGCTTTTCTGAAACCCAAATCAGCAAATGCTGCAGCAGCCGCAGCAGCAGCAGCAGCAGCAGCAGCAGCAGTAGCGGTGCAGCAACGATCATCCGGCAACGGAGAGTGCTCGATCGACACGCCCGGCTGAGGTCTCAGCACTTGGGGCACGGCCAGTCGTGAACAAGAATTATCCACCGAAGTGTTCGAAACTGTCGCTTCTGAAATTCAAGCTTTAAAACAAGCAAAAAATATCATCTCTGCCAGCAGCTCACTTGAAGAAGCATTTCGAACCGATATTGCAGGTTTGCAATCTTCAGACTCTTTGCTTAAACGAAAATAATATAGCTTTCGCATAATTCTTTTAAAATATTTCACCACACCTCACAACCAAACTAACGCAAAGTACAGAACTGTTCGACGGTAAAACAGTACAACGGCTTTCTATATAAATCCAACTGCCGCATTTAATTTGAAATCGGTAAGGCTTCATCAGCACTTCTTTTGTATGCATAACTACAGCAGTGAAAAGAGATAAATTCACTAAATAAAATTTATATAAGAAAAAAGTTCACTCACGAATTTCATGATCTGCACTGATCTGTTCCAAATCATCTGCATGATAATAATCGTAACCGGAGCAGCCAACAATTTCAAACGGAGTATAACCGGTGATTTTTATTCCGCTTGAATATCATTTCAAAAACATTTCATTATTTCAGCATTGAATTCTTAATATTTTGAAACAAATTTATAGTAAATATTACAAATATATTATTCTAATAAATCAACTTTATTTACTAAAAGCAAATGCTTCGAAGAATGCTTACACAATAAAATCATCATGACCAACTTCTTTCTACGTGTTAACCTGATAACCTATTTTCGTACTTTTTTTAAATTTTAAAACGTGACCAAGTTTTTCAAAATAAGTTTTGTAAAATTGCAGATACTTTTTTTTGGAATAATACACCGTTTTCAATAAAGTTCTTCACAGTGTAACTTTAAAGACCTTCTCAAAATTTCTTCTGTTAACACACAAAATATAAACAATGTAAAAATAATATATACAAAAAAACAAAGCAAAAAAGAAGAAATTAAATTCCTCACTTTTCATCAATGCATAAAAATTTCCATTCAGTGTTGAATTTGCAAGCAAATTCGCAGACGGATTTCAACTGTGGCACTGGAATGCTGACGTCATGAAACAGTGGCATGCACACGCAACAATACAAATATTCGCCGTCACAGTTTTCCTCAAATTCTGGAAAAGCACCTGAAATTTTGAGCAGACATTCTAATAGTTGATGTATTGGAAAAAATTATTCATATATTGGCCACGTTCTCACTTTTACGCACCACCAGTCCAGAAACTTTGCATCGCATCCACCCTTCTGTATCGTCAATAAAATTCCAGTAAAAAGAGAATATTTCTTAAAATAATAAATTTTATTTTTCACAACTTTAAACAAATAATATAAGTCAATCAAAATTTACTTTCGGTAACATTGGCCGAAGTTAAACGCTCTTTCATAAAGCTTTTGAAAGAAACTGCACTCATCTGGTCGACGATGTCAACCAAGGTGATACCTTCTTGATAGCCCTGCTTGTGATTAATCTTATGGAAATATTTTTCAAAATTTAACATGCTAACATACCTTGCGCAAGCTTCTCAAAGGAGAATCAGAGGCATAGAGCACATGTCCTGTCTCGGATATGATCATCAGAAACATGTTCACCGACTTCTGCAACATCAGAAAGCACTCGTTCAAAGATGTCGTACCTCTGCCATATCCTCCAGTCGTTCCGGATGTTGATTCCGAACCGTTAAATTGAACTAAAAAAGAATATGCACAGATCAATAACATTAGATCAAGCTAATACAATAAAATACAATACAATTCTGTTTTTGCAAATAAGTTATCGTCTGTCGCAAGACGTTTGATTTATCCAATTTTCTACCGTCAGAACATACAATGTTAGCCAATTCTGTTATAATAGTATTGAACGTATCTCGACGACGTTTCTCGCTCAAATTTCGTGACTGTCTAAAAATTGCATAATAAACACCAATGAATCAGAAGGCACGTCAAGTTAAAAAACCAAGTGAATAAGTTATCATAATAAAACAGGATTTTAAAATAACTTTACCAAATAAATGCTTAAATAAAACACTATGAATAATGCCGAAAATATTAAATTTCAAACCAAGTACGATGAAAATATCACTTACCTCTTTGATTCGGATATTTCGTGCGCCATTTCCTTTTAATTAAATAATTAACAAATCAGTACTCTGCAAAAACCAATAACAGATTTCAGTTCACCAGATATTATGCAACATAAAATTTTAGTTTAAGAAAAAATTTTTACAAAATTTACGAAATTTTTATTCAACATTTCGGTTTAAAAGAGCTGTCAAAAAAGTTGTCGAGAAAGTCCCGTCATATTTTGATTTTCAAGTTACTTTTTCTACTGTAAGTTGCATCATTTATTGTATTTTCGAAATAAAAAGTTTATTGATATATATTCTTGTAAAACTGAATTTTTATAATTAGTCAACTTCCTCTGAAAAATTTAACTAGCGTTTTTCCGTTTAAGGAATGATTCAATTTTATTTAACAAAAAAAGATGAACAAAAAATAAAGTAGTAACAATGAAAACTTAAGAATTCAATCATAATCATCCAGTTCTTGACGATTTTTTCAAATAAAATTAATATGGTTTTGTCTAGTGCTGTGAATTTAAATTGTTTACAGTAACATTTGATTTGCGCCCTTATTACTTTTACATATTCATTTTATAAAGTCTGTACATGGTGCATTTTGATATAAATAAATAATTTAAAAATATTGCTCATTGTAAAAGTAGTTATACAAAACTTTTTTAAATCAAACCAGCTAATTGTAAATCTTTTTGTTTTTATTGTTTTAAATGTGGAATACTGTATTAATCTGTTTTGCCATAACTTTTATCATGAGTTATCTGCATGACATACTTTATTTCATAATACAGTAGCACTGAGATGTTTGCTGAATTGTTTACAAGTGTTTTGGGGTAAGAGAAATATGCCGAACATTAAAGTGTTTACTGGAAATTCACACCGTGATCTTGCAAATAAAATCTGCGAACGTTTGCAAATCGACAATGCCAGGGTTACAGCAAAAAAGTTTTCTAATCAAGAAACTTGGTTGGTGAATTTTTATTTATATGGTTTATTTTGTATTTGTTTATTGTTCATGCTAATTATTACGTTTTTTACTATTAATTTTACTACTACTATTTTACTATTTCTTTTTACTGTTAATTGTTTTTTCAACTCTGTTTATCATATTTTTATTTTTGAAACTCTTGGCTAATGTCTATGTCTCTTTTGTTTCTCATGTTGTAAATATTTTTAGCGTAGAAATTGGTGAAAGTGTAAGAGGCGAAGATGTATACATCATTCAGTCAGGTTGTGGTGAAGTCAACGATCATTTGATGGAAATGTTAATTATGATAAACGCATGCAAAATAGCTAGCAGCTTTCGTGTTACAGCCGTTATTCCCTGTTATCCTTATGCTAGACAGGATAAAAAGGATAAGGTTTGTAGATATTTTTTTAAAAATGTTATTTTATTTTGAATTTTATTTAGTAAAAATTTTCAATTAGCAATTTTGCATCTACTCATGATAATGATTAAATATTTAATGTCATGCCGAATTGTTTTCATTTTTCAGAGTAGAGCTCCAATATCGGCAAAGCTTGTCGCAAACATGTTATCAGTTGCGGGGGCTGATCACATCATTACGATGGATTTGCATGCTTCCCAAATTCAAGTTTGTTTAATTTTTCACAAGTATAATAATTATGCGGTTAAGTGTGATTTTTAAGGGTTTTTTTGACATACCTGTTGACAACTTATTTGCCGAGCCTGCAATATTAAAGTACGTTAAAGAAAACATACCTAATTGGCAAAATGCTTGTATTGTGTCTCCAGATGCTGGTGGTGCGAAAAGGTAGGTAGTAATAAACTGTTATGAGTTTAAAATAGAATTTTGAATTCTACTTTGTTTAACAAAATAAGCTGCACGTAGAGTTTTTAAAATATATTTTCAAGTATAGCTTTTGTGATGAAATTTTTAAATTGTTTAAATGTTCTTGAAGAAAATCTTGTATAATTTTTTTTAATTTGGTATTAGGATGAATGAATGTTGAATGATGTGAAAGTAATGTATTTATTTCTTCCGTTATTATTTAATCTGCTGTTTAAAATTTGTAATTTTTTATTTCAGAGTAACTTCCCTTGCTGATCGATTAAATGTCGATTTTGCTCTTATCCACAAAGAGCGAAAACGTGCTAATGAAGTAGATAAAATGGTTCTTGTTGGAGATGTGAAAGGACGGGTTGCAATTTTAGTGGATGATATGGCCGATACTTGTGGCACAATATGCCTAGCTGCTAAAAAGTACGTTTAGAGAAATTTGAAGTTCAAAACCACTTGAAAACAATATTTATATTTTTTAAAATTTAGATTAGTGGAAGCAGGTGCTGAGAAAATTTTTGCCATATGTGTTCACGGTGTTTTTTCTGGCCCAGCATTATCACGCTTAAACGATTCTGTATTTGAAGCAGTTGTGGTAACTAACACAATTCCACAAGAAGAAAACATGAAGCTTTGCCCCAAAATCAAATGTATTGATATATCGATGATATTAGCAGAAGCAATCAGAAGAACTCACAATGGTGAATCCGTCTCCTATTTGTTTTCTCACGTACCGTTATAGTTATCACGGATGATAGAGCATTGCATACAAAAATTTCATTTTGAACTTTTGAAAAAGCATTTAGCGCAGTTATTTTTATTTTGAATAAAAGTTAAAGCATAAAATAATCGAGTGGAAGAATAAGATGTCGAAGTTGGTTTTCTGTTTGTGTTGGGATCTTTGCAATGCTATCCATCCTTTTGTCATGTCAGCACTGTTGAGCAGAGTATTTTAAATTATAATTTATTTGTTAGCGTAGCATATCATACGATTTGCTTCAACCAGAATTTTTACATGATGAACTGTTTGTTCGAGCTGTCAACATAAATACTCTCCACACGATCTATTTTTGTTTTCATTTTTCATTGTTACCATGAAAATATTTTCTTCCAGTGTTAATTTTTGAACTTAAAAAATTTTCTTTCTGAATTTATTAATTATTTACTTGAAATGTTTTTGAAGCGTTCATATTTAAATGATTCCCATTAAGAACCCGGATAAACTGCTGTTTTAACACTGTGGTACGTGCATCTTGAATGCACAGTGTTATAATAATACAGTAATTGTGAAATTCAAGTTATGACAAAAGTGTTTATGACAAGAGTTCATTATCTTTTATTCATTTTGCTTCATTTGTGTGTATTTTTTGGTAGTCTGCTTCTACAATATTATTAACTTAACTGTACAGTATTATTATAAACGTAAAACATTTGATTTTATTAATAAATTTTAAACAACAAGCAAATGATAAATAACGCTTTACTTGTTTTTGATTTATTATCAGTTTTTATCATTTTTCTTTCAATTTTAACACCTTAAGAATAAATAACCTTTTATTTTACAACTGAAACATTTGTTTAACGGTAATGACTGATCCATCTTTATTAAAATATTCCACTCTTCTTATAATGTCAAACTTAAAAAAATCAGGAACATTTTATTACATTATATTAAATAATTAGTATAAAGAAATAAAATACTTCAACATGAAACTAAGTAACAAGAAAACTCTTGAGCACTACAGTAAACCAAAACTGCGATTTTTCATTCATATGAGTAGAAGTATGAATGCATGTTGCTTTGTATTGATTGCTTTTTCAATATTTAAAGTAACTAATTCTAATATCGCATCAGTTGCTGTTTCTGGTGATGGAATTCGATTTCCATCATTATCGTTGCCTCTTCGACACATATTTTTGCAATTACTTGACGAAAATGGACAGAAGTGAGCATTTGGTAAAGTCAAGAATTAAAATTTCACAGTGTAATTTCAGCATCACAGAATCAATGGATTCAAATCTATTCCGCATTTTACCTACTTCGTCAGATTCAAATTGTGTGGTTCACAGTCGTCTTATTGATTGTTACGATGGGACGTATATATTTCTTTTCGATGTTCAGGCTTCTTGTGCAAATTTAGCTATAGATATTCAGTCAACTACAGGAAAATCGTTATTAAATCCATTACATTTGGAAGGTTAGTTTTTCTACATTTCAGGCATAATTTAATTAGCATTGCAAAACAGATTATAAGTCAGAAATTATTCAGTTTCTATATTAATATGCTTTTATATGTTTTGTATTGCATAATATTGTAATATTATTTGAAACATTATATTGAACATCTTATCGTATTATTGAAAAGTAAGTTAAATTTCTTTATTGTACAATAAATGTACATTAACGAAACATCTGGGAATACTTGTGCAACATTATTCATAAATGTGTATTTGAAATTTTCTCACTTGGCAAGGATAGGCTTTATTATGAACTTAAGTGCAAGTATGAACGTAACTATAGTAAGTCTTATTAGCGTGTATATTACTGGCAAGCCAAAATGAAGTGTTGCTTTTTTTATTCGAACAATTATAGTTGCGAAATATCAATCTTTATACAGGCAGCTAACATAAGAAAGTTATGTATCGAATAATAGATAATATTAACTGTAAATTGGTTGAAGTTAAAAATAAAAATACAACGAAAACTAAGGGTTACTGCGGTTATAATTTTGTAATTAGAATGCATTTTGCTATTGTTTTCTGAAATAAAAGGTGATAATTAAAATACTCGTCTTCAGATAGAAGTCTAAAATCATTTACTTGCAAACCAGGACGATATTTGCTTTGCTTTTTTTTATTCATGCTTGCTTCTATGCTTTTAGAATTTTTTGTGGGTTTCTTCAGTTGATGATTTTGAAATTTTACTTTGAAATTATTTAACAGTTATAAACTGATAAAAAGTTCAAGTTATTGCTAATTCAGAGTAACCATTAAGCATAGAATTGTAATTTGGCTTTTAAATTAAAAAACATTTTTAGGTTATTTTATATTTTAGTATTAAATTTGTTAAAGTATTTTAAATGTTTTGAGTAGTTATTATATCAGCTGTATCTATTATATACGTATGGAAATATTTGATATTTTTTGGGTTAGGAAGTAATGGAAGTGGACAAATCTTTTTTTTAATTTATAGGACCTCTGCATCCAGAACAGTGCGAATGCCCCATACCAATAGAAGAATGGTTTGTGAAAGCAAAATGTGATGAATTTACATATTTGTTATCTTCACTGAATGAATCCTTTCTTCAGTGGGATAAAGGTGCCATAGAAATTACAAAAGTATTAAAAGAAGCCTATTCAATGTGGGGTGTGCATAACCGTTCCCACAGTTATGTGCACTACAAAATTAGAGATAACACCGTATGATTTAGACTCGTTTTGATAATTGATTATAGTGTGAATAATAATACTAATAATTAGAGTCAAATATAAAACTGAAATTCTGAATTTAAAGAAAAGTTGACTCATTATTTGAACTATAAATTTACCGTTATTATTTATAATTATTAATGCAGTTGTTTTACTCTATGCTGATAAATAATCTGAATATTATTGTGTTAAGAAAAGGTTATTATTATTATTAGGTTTTTTACTGCTTTTATTTTAATGCTTCATAACTACAATAAATTATGATAAATGTTAAAATCTAATATACAATGTAATACGTGTTAATTTTCTATTTGCTTATATATATATATATATATATATATGTGTGTGTGTGTTTGTGTGTGTGTGTGTGTGTGTGTGTGTGTGTGTTTTAATTTTAATGTTTATGATATAGTTTAGAGTTATTAATAAATTAATAAATATATCCCGAAATTTTAAGATTTTTCGACAAACTTTTGGCGAATACTGCGATTTCAAAATGTTTTCTGACGAAATGTTAGTGTCCATTAGTCGTAAAGTAAGAAAAGAGTATCTGATCATTTATCAGTTGGACTGCATCATTTTCAAACATTTATTATTTAGTTCATATTACCAGATATGGATTTTTTATTAAACTTGGGTGATTGGCCGTTGATGACAATGAACCGTTTGAAGGTTGTTTCACCTCTACCAATATTAAGTTGGTGCGGATCAAACAACTCTTTGGATATTGTCCTTCCTACTTACGAGATGATGCATTCAATTTTGAGAAACGGTGCAAACAATATTTTTGTTGCTCAAAGTTGGCGTAGCATTTCATGGGAAGAGAAAGAAAATAAAGCGTTTTGGCGAGGTCGTGATTCATCAAAAGAAAGACTTCTGTTAGTTAACATTTCTAGAGAGTACCCTGATCTATTGGATGCCAAGCTGACACATTTCTTTTTCTTCACTGATAAAGTGGATGTTTATGGGCCACCAGTTCACAACATAGCTATGCCGAAATTTTTTAAAGTAATTTTTAAAATTTTGAAGATTTTTTTAAAATTAAACTTACAATATATATATATATATATATATATACATGCATCTTTAATAATATATTTTATAGCTCTTTGGTTGGTCAAAACACTATTGAATAATTAATTTTTGACAGAAATTAATAGTTTCTTTGAAGGCTATAGGTTTCAAGTAATATTTGTTTAGTTCAAATATCAAATCTCAGTTGATGGTACGGTCGCTGCTTATCGACTTATGTATTTGCTTGCTGGAAACAGTATTATATTGAAGCAAGATTCAATTTATTATGAACACTTTTATCCATTGTTGAAGCCATGGGTTCATTATGTACCAGTAAAAAGGGATCTTTCTGATTTGATTGATCAGATTCAGTGGTCAATGAATCATCCTGATCAAGTTGTCTTTTATTTATACTTTTTATTATTTAATTTTTGTAAATCATTAACTTTTTAAATACAATGCTTAGGTGAAAACTATAATTAAGAATGCCCAGAATTTTGTCAATTCATACCTGACCCCACGCGCAACGTACTGTTATTTGGCCGACGTGTTCAAGGTAACCATCTAACAGAACATATAAAGACTGCAGCTGAGTTTTGCAATTTTTTCTTTATTTTTCAGAAATATGCTGAAATATTAAAGAAGCCACTGGTGAACATCAACAATGGGAAGTTTGAAACCGTGCCCAAGCCTGATTCAAATGTTTTTTGTTCTTGTTCAAATGCTGCATTGAGAAATGATGAATTATAATTTATTTTTGCTTTTTTAATATGATCTCAGGGTGTAAACGCGAAGTAATAAATAAAAACGTGTAAAGCACAGAAATAGGCGTTAAATTAATATTAATTTTATTATTTTTATCATTGCAGCAAATAAACTAATTCTAAGCTCTGTATAGCATGCAAATTACAAGAATCACATTTAAACAGAAAAAATTATGTTTTCAGCAAAATTCTCATTGGAATAATTGTACAGATTTTTTCATAATAAAGCTTTCTTTCGGAACAAGCCATGCATTATTTTAAAGAGTAAAATATTTTTATCTTAATTGGTGTAGTTAACTTTACTAACATTCAGTTACAGTGTTTAACAGAATGCAGTTTATTTATCTAAATATCAGTGATAGTTACGGTTTCCATAAATTTTGCATTATGTATGTACAGGTGAAGAGCCTTTCAGATCTTCTGAATATAAAGAGCCACAAGAACTATTTCGAAAAACAATGAAAACACTGTACTTGACTCGAAACACAGCTATACAATCAACAACTTACAATAGACGACAAAATTAGATAATCTCATACTGACCTAAAAATATCCTGCTGATACTGCCAATTATAGATTTGCAGGTTCTTGCAATTGCTTTAGAATTTGTAATTACTTGCTTGCTTTTAACAATGATTAAGATTAACCGAAAACCTTCAGTTCATCATATTAGAATAAAAATGCTAAAAGTACTTTGTGCTTTCTTTTAAAAAAAAGCTATTTAATTTTATACACATCATCTAAAAACTAAAACTTAATTATATTGTGCATCTTTGAAATTCCACATTTCATCATTGCAAACAGATCTAGGTCTTTCTCTATGAATGAAAACGATTAGATGCTTAACGCAAGAATATTTTTAAATAGATTCATAACTTGTTCAACTACTTCTATGGTTGAAAGCAGTAAAGCTTAAAATTCAAATTGTAAATTAAGTTCCATAAGTTTATTCAAAATGCATCTCACAAAAGATCACAATGTTTAATTTCTTTGCACATTTTCAAAATAAATATCAAATTTTACTTTTCAAAAATAATTGAAATAATAACTTTCCTATCAATGCAAAAATGCTGTGACACACGATCACAGATTTTTACTTCTTCAATACATGCTGTTACTTTTCTATACTATTGCGCTAAAATTATTACTTTGCTCACTTTAAAAAGAAATTTAAGACAAACGTGAAAAATATGCAAATGAGCGAATGAGAATAAGAAAAGATGTCAAGAAACAGTTAATGAAATGCTTAACATGAATAAAAATTAATAAAGAGAGCATCAAAAACGGAATGAATAATTAAAAAAAACAAAACTTAACAGTTAAAATATTACTAGTAAATATTACTAAAATATGCCGTGCTTAAGAAACGGAGATTACATGATATTTAAAATTTTCAATAATTTGGTAATAAAGAAGCAGATCCACAATGCTGACAGTACACTTTTCTTCCGTTTGTCTTGTTCAGTAAATAATTATGGATTGTTTCCATTAGCGTTCACCTGAGCAGATGGAATCACTAAAGAAAAAACAGTTTACTCATGAAACAATTCGCAATTCGCAAACACTCACCAGGAGCTTGCATAGGAGCAGCCTGCTGCTGAGCGTATGCAGGCACAGATGCGGATCTTATTAATGCTGTATGATACGCATTTGGTGCTATCTGAGTACCTGCTATAATGAAAAAAATTATAATATACAATAAGAAATGAAGCAAAATAAAACGTTTACTTGGGGCAAACTGCAAAAAGGTTGGAGATTCGGTTGGAACATACGGCCCCTGACTTGGATTGTAAACGTTTCCGTTGCTAGTAGCATTATAAGGAATCAACTGACTGGGATTAGAAGGATTCACTGCTGCAGCAGCAGTAGCAGCCACGCCTTGGCCTGTACCCGCAAACATCTGCAACTGTGAACCGGATGGAGCTGTCACGTAACCAGCACCGTTGTGAAAGAAAACCATCTGAGGATGGAAATACTGAGGAGCATTTGGGATCGAATATGCCGGATTCCCTGCAGTCGGCTGTTGGTACAGCTGCGTGGACTGAGATGCAACAACTTGTTGCGGCGGTTGTTGCTGCTGCTGCTGTTGTTGTACAGTGCTACAGCTAACCGGCAGCTGATTCTGCGGCTGCTCTGACGTGGTGCCGTTGTTATAAGTCGATGGCATATGAGAACCTTGCTGAATTCCTTGGGCCGGTGGTAAATTCTGCGCTACACCAGCAGCTGGTGTTTGACCAGAAGGAATCTGTGGTGCAAATGACACCAACTGAGGCATCGCTAAAAATTAAATTACTTATAATACACAACTGTCAACACAAGATAAATATTTGACAATAATGAAACTGTAATTAGAATAAAATAACACAAAAAAGACTTCTTTCCATACCATACATATGCTGTTCCCCTGCTGCATTCGACTGAGACATCACGTAAGAAGGATGCAAAACACGAGTCTGCCCCAAGAACAACTAAAAAGGAAAAACAAATAAATTCAAATAGTAGGTACACCCATGTACAAAATTTACAGCTGGGTTAGCCGAAGGACCTTGTCCACCATTTGCAGGCACTGGAGCCCCGTATTGTAAAACGTAAGATCCTTGCTGCAACTGCTGCGCTGCAGCCTGATTTGTCACTGGCCCAGCTAAGACATGAGGTGCACTGGCGGTATGCTGAGCTGTAGCACCATTTACTAAAAACAATTACAAATAATTCGACTACACTGCAGTATTTATCATATTTGAAATTTCTACAGTTTTGTCGTAGATTGGCACTGCTTTGTAAAATTGCCACAGGGGCTTGGCTAGTATGAATGTTGTACAAAGGTGGATTTCCGTGAAAATACTGCACAGAGAACCCTGTTGGCTGTGGCGCAACTGGTTGCTGCTGCTGTTGTTGTTGCTGCTGTTGTTGTTGCTGCTGCTGATAAAGCGGCTGCACAACGCCTGGAGCCGCTAGAGCTGCCGCTGGTGGAGCATTCACAATTGTTGGCATTTGATAATAACCGTTTGCAGCAAAGTTCACAGGACGTGCAAGCTATAAGAAAAACAAATATTACACAGCTCGTTCATTTAAAAAAAAAAAACAAAAATATACATATAAGCAAAAATAAATAAATGCACGATATGACGTAAGAATAACAATTGTGTATCACAATGAGTCAAAACAAATACTATCTTGCAACAAAATTTAGCAAAATGAAACATTTGGTGTTTATCACATACATGTCTCATTTAATAATGATTCACTGTCGAAAATTCTAGACAGCTATACAAAATGTTGCTATGCTTCATTTTATGAATCAGCTTAGTATTTACTGATAAGTCTTTCCCGTTTTCAATCCACCATGACAATACAAAAAAAATCGATAAAATTATGCAAAAATAAAGATGACAGAGGAGTCAAAATATAAAGGAAAACCTTTTACATCAAACATTTCTAACTGATTCACAAAGAAAAGTTTACTTTACTGCACCTGTAAGAAATCCAAGTTTTTCAAAACTGTACTCCTGTTCAGCTTATTACCAATATAATGAAAAAGAAATTTAAAAATACATATCCTTTGGTTTCTGTCACAAAACTATTCTTTGACTTTTGTTTTGCGAATGAAAACAAAATAAATTTAAACTGCTACAGTATTACAGTACAAAATACCAATTCTTTAACATCTGCAACGCTTACCTGCTGTGGTTGCAACAAAATTGTCTGCTGGTGAAATTGCTGCGGACGAAACTCTTCCGCATCTGGATTCAGTTTACTTTCAAAAGCACTTAAAATAATAAAGCAGCATTAAAAAATAATTCTTTTAAAATGTGCCGCTAATATTAAAAAGCTTTTACGGTGGTGATGACGAATCTACATCAGCAGATTTCCCATTATCATTGGGACCACTATCCGTCGTTGAGGTCGCCTCAGTCTTCACAGGCGAAGTGCTGCTTTTCGGCACACTACGGTCTATAACTATCCTTTGTTCAGTATTTTCCTTATAAACATGCGCGCTGCCTTTCAAAACCAAAATTACCAGGTTTGTTGGCCAGTTGTTGCTGTGGCCGTTGTTGTACACATGACTGCTGGATGGTAGGTGACGATGCGGGTTGAGAAACAGAGGCTGAAGCATGAGACTCAGGGCGGGTTTGCTGCTGCTGAGAACTTCTAACCATTCCACCTCTGTTATCTGATAAGTGGAATTCTTGACCAAAACGCTTCAAATCTGGCAGTCTATCCCTTTCTTTGTAAGCACCTAAAGGTAAAAACTGAATAATTAAAAAATCAATTGAAAAAAACACAATGAGGAAAAAACCTTTTCCATGCGGTGGATTTGCACTACGTCTGGCGTTACCACTGCCGACAGATTGCAGACCATCACTATTACCACCTCTGACATCTTGACGCCGATAATTCTGGGCTCGTCGATCTATATCTGTTATAAATTTCATAGATAATCTGCCCATCTACGTTAAATAATTATAACTATATACCTGAAGCAGACATCGCAACAGAAGTTGTCATAGAAAGCGACTGTTGCTTCAAACCTATTCCTCCTGCTTGATTTCCTTTGGCGGAAAATACCATGCCATATCCAGTACTTTGGGGAGCACCTGTATCTGTATCCCGATGCATCCGATAATTACCTCGTTGCTGATGAGTGTTCAGACCAGCAGCATTGTATGATGTAACAGATTGCCCACGATGTGGCCCTCCTCTACGGTCAACAGAGATACCATTGTTGTTTCCACGACGTCGATTGGAACTAAATGCCCTAAAAAACCAATTGTATAGAAACACGCTAGCTGAATACTCAACACTTCGATAACACCTTGCCATTTTTCAGTTTACACTAGCTGATGGACGTAATTACTAAAAATGAAAACAAAGATTGGCCAAATGTTAAGAAAGTATGCAAAAATCCAAAAATATTGTTAAACTTGGTGTAAGAGAGGAGTTCAACGTAGATCGCAACCACAAGCAACTTACAACTGTACAAAGTAAAAAACCTGCACTCAGGTATCTGTACAGTAAACTACAGTATGAAACAATTTCGCTTACAGTTATTAATGAAATTTAAATAAATTACCTTCGTAAAAATTATGAATTTCACAAATAATAATAATAATAAATTTTTAAAAATAAAAATAATTAAAGCTGTCTTTTATGCTCCGATATTTTAGCTTAAACAACACCAGCATAAATACAGTAAGCTGAAAATAGGTCACCTCTTTGTTTAAAGACTACTAAAAAAAGAAGAAAACAAGCTAATTGTACTTTAATGAAACCCATCAAATAGAAAATCTATCGAAGTCTAAAATGACGCTGATAAAAATTGGTGATAAAAAGTAAAAAGTCTGCTGATAAAAAAAACAACATTGACGTAAAACCAAAAATTGCTAATGTGTCCTTTCTGTCCTTACGAAATGATTTTTAAACAGCATGTATTATTAAAATTTTCATTATTTTTACAACATTATCAGTAATTAAGTTTTAAAATGCTGAATATTATAATACTTGCAAGATACAAAATAGTACTCCACAATTTAGAAAAACATTAACCTAATGCATACTTTTAGTTTGTTTCTATTTAAGCAAGCTCGTTTACCAGAACAGTTAAGCTCAGTAATAATGTTAACTGAGAAAAAAACGTAAAAGTAACTTAATGATGTGCCCGTTGCTGTATGCTTTAAAAAGTTTACCTAGCATTTCCGGATGGTTGGGTAGAATTGCTGGCTGACATCGCAGAACTGGTGTATGTTGCCTGTCGATCAACAATATCCCGCTCTTCATCATTATTTTCAAGCTCTAATGCGCGTTTTGACGTTGGATTTTTTTCTATTAACAAAGCCAATCTTTCTGCCTCTGCCAATTTTGCCAGATATTCTGGAGATTCTTTGTTCGCTGGAACATCAACGCTAAAAACACCGCGGTTAATGCTTTACCAAATAACAATAACAAAACGAATTTACTTATTATATTGTGTAAGATCGTCCACAAAATCGCTAGCTAAACCAAACTGTTCTTCATTGCGTTTAAACATGTCCTCTGCCGACCATCCGACCTGAATAAAAATGCAATTATTATATGCTATGCTAATTTGTAATGTATAAAAAGCACCTCATATTTGTTGACTCCCAATTCATGATCTTCTTCCAATGTTTCCGATTCCCATTGTTCTAATCTCTTTTCTGTTACATCGCCATTCTGTTTCGCAATTTCACCGTCAGTGGCAAAGGATGCTGAATAAACGACTATTAAACAGATAGATAAATAAAAAAAATATATATCTCACAAATGCAAACAGCATTCATATCAGCCATAGTGGTGACGCTCACAATGTTGTAAGCTTTCAAAACCATATTACTGATTACTTCACCTTTTACAGGCAACTCGTCTTCCGCATCTGATGAAACAGAGTGGACTAACTCCAAAGCTATGTCAAGCTATAATAAAAAGCATGTTAAAAATGTTCTTCTCTGTAAAGAATATCAACCTCTGGAGAAATTGATGTAAATATTCCTTGAAGGATCTGGCCATTTTTCATAAAAACATTCACGTTACATCCCTAAAATCAGTAATAACTTAATTAATGCACTCAACACAATTCTCTTCAACTTACCACAATCGACATGACCGCATGCATGAAGCGATTATTGTCGTAGATACCCATCGCGACCTAAACATCAGATGGTTATGAAATAAACAACTTATAAAATAATTATAAAAACGACAAAGCATTAAACATAAAATATTCAAATAGACAGTAAAATGATAACCACACCCAGTATAGCAACAGATAGAATACAAAAAATACCTTCTGTCGTCTAGACGCATTACCATTTGGCAATAAATCTTTTTGAAATGAAACTTTAGTTTCAGCAGGCATTGAATAAGAGAGTAAACTATATTACTGAATTGCTAAGAAATGTATAGAGAATGCAAGAAAGCAATGCCGTAAGGAAGCCAAATTGACCCGATTATTAAAAATTATTTAATCATGAGCATATTTAATTGATAGTTTACGATTATAAAAATTTAATGAAAATGAAAAATTTTGCATAATCAGTATCACTCCATCTTATCTATCTACATCATATAGAACGGTGAAAATCAATGTAAATAAAAAATAAAATAATAGATAAGTGATTTTCAACTAAAAATGAACAAATATACTACGTAATTTCGAATAAACATGTTGGTCAAAGATAAAAAACATGCATTTGGAAGATGGATGACACGAAGAATTAAAATAAAAAATGTATTACCATTGTAATGACAATTTTCAGAAACAATGTTAGCAAAGCTTCGACAACTGACAAGTAGATACCGTCAACGAAACGACAGCGAATACAGTAGGTCTTTGTATAGTAAATACAAATGAAAATTATGCTCTTTAGTAAACTTGCTTTTCAGTGATGCTTATTGAAAAAATAAAAAATTTATTAAAACTTGTTTAAAAATAAATTAATTTCATCATTTATTGTTTTTCTTAATTCGGATCTCACTGGCATAGGTCAAATGCATTATTAATAAAAATAACTTTACTGACCTTTCTGATCTTTAGATGTAGGTCACCTTCATCTTAAATTAAAATTTTACTTCGACGTATATTTTTTTAGTGAATTTTATTAAGAGTACGTAAATTATTATTAATGCTTTATTATTGCTATCCAGCTTTATAATTGTGATCATAAATAAATTGTACTTTTATATGGTAGAAATTTGTTTACGGTAAAAATCAACAACTTTTTTAAAAAGGAAAATAATTAATGTAATTAATTGTAATTAATTTATATAAAAAAACTACAATGTCGTATTTATTATGGACGCAATTATATTTTTTCACATAATTTTTGAATTACGTCTTACACATAAAATGTTGTATCTGCTCAGGTTGCAAATAAAATTTGATACAAATAAAATGATAATCGCTATTCATTATTAAGCGGCGGAATTAAATAAACATTCAACAGGTCATCGTTGAATTTGTATTTGCTATTTACCAAATTGCATCGCAATAATTTAAAATTATCATAAAGTCGCATTATATTGTAGTATTTGTAATTATACCTTTTCTTAACAGAATATGCAAATTTTGTAATTAATTGTTAATAAAAATTTGCCAAAATCAATAAATAGTTTTGCTTATATTCGGAATCATTTTATTACACGTTCAAAATTAAAATTAACCGTTAATATTGACATACGAACTACAAATATAAATTTTTTAATTTTTATATAAAGTGCTTTTGAAAAAATGCGTATTTTATTCATATAAAATTAATAATCTTTACTCGAGTATATAATAAAATAACTGACTATTGTACTTAGAGCATTTTCCATCTCGGCATACTGTAAGTTAGACCTTTGCCCTGCTGAGTTTTAAACATGTGCATTTGTAATTAAATATGATATATTGAAAGTTAAGTAATTAATGACAACCTGAAAAGTTTTTACATTCTTTTTTGTTAGGTTTTATTTCAATATGGCGTTTTGTGAAATTTGTTTAAAACAAGATAATAAAGGTTTTGAATATGGATATTGTGTGCTGCAGCTTAATGGTTATATTTTAAAAAAATTTATTGTATTTTAACAAAATAATTAAATTTATTGAATAGAGCAATTAGCTGAATGTGACTGAAAAAATATGTATAATAATAATGCAATTAATGGTGCGTACAATATGCTAATTCATGTTAAATGCATGATGTTGTACTGCTTTCACTTTGATAAAAAATTATAAGTTAACCAGTAAATGTATTTTGTAATATAGTAGTACAAAAATATCACAAATTTTGATTAAATAGAGAATGTTATAATAAAAATTTGCAGTGCTTTTGTATACTAAGAAAGAAAATATAAAATTTGAAATATTCCGTTTTATAAAGAGATTATTTATTAATTCAACATTCAACTAAATGCCTGTATTCCCTTTTAAAAAATCAATAATAAAATATTAAAAATCATCAAGTATATTGCGTAATTGTTGTGAAATGTAATTTGAACTTTTCCTCAAAAGTTGCATAAAAATACTGTAATTTTTGTCAGATGCTCTTATTAATTAATTTTATATGTGGAAAATTTAAGAAAATCAATGCATTTTTCGAACAGAACTTGAATTTATTATTTGATTACTTTCATGAGACGACTGTAAAATTGATTTGTTGACTAGACTTTGTTTGACTTTGGTACGGAGAAATAAGTTTCTGCAATAAATGGTGCTATTCATGGAGAAAATTTATCGGAAATGTAAACCAGTCTGAATTTGGGTTGATATTTTTTGAAATTATCATTTGCAGGTTTTTTGGTTTGTTCATTAAAATCGCACTTTCAGTTTTCCAGCTAGAGTATGATATCCCAGAATACTGAGGGCAAGTTGCTAGCTGCTGATGAATTCACAGAAACCGCCGAATCTTTGGCAAAGTTGAATATCCGCAATGCAACACCGAAAATAACTGTTGAAAAAATTAATCCAGATTTGTCGCATTCTTCAAATGAGAACTCTAATTTTTCTCACGATGAAATTTTAAATTCATCAGAGGAAATTGATGATCAACCTTCAGAAGGAACAAGTAATAGTCAACTATATGAAATTGACCGTCATGGATTTATTCATGAGAAACAATTGGAAGGAAATGAGTAAGTTTCCGTTTGCATAATTTGAATTGTAATTTTTTTATATGTGGTAATTTCAGTTTTTGATAAATAATTAAATGTTTTTCTGATCTCGTTGAGATATTGAAAATCTGATTTATTGCGTTATGATTTTGATTTTTAAACGATTTATTTTTATTTTCATGAAGTGATGAAATATTTTACTTTTACAGAATTTTACTGTCTACATCACTGTATTATTAAGTGTCAGTTTGTGATATTTTGTTTAATTTTTATGTTTAGTGAATTAGCGGTAACTGAAATGTGAAAAGCCTATTAAATTCTAATGGGTGCTTTAAAAATTAGGTCCAACTAGAAGAAAAGAAACATTGATAAATAAGCTATTTTATTATTATTATTATTATTATTATTATTATTATTATTGTTATATACTGTTGAAAACTTGAGATGCTTTGTGAATTTCTATATTTAAGAAGGTTACTACTCACATATTATTTATTGTATTTTTTTTGGAATGGTGTCAAAATTTTGCTTATTCAACGCATGAAGTATGTAACTGAAAATTTTGTATTTTTGTTTTCTGAAAGTAAATCATTTATTTAAACAATATGAATTCTTCCCTTGTTGTGATATTTTTGTGAACTTTGAAATACAAACAAGTGGAAGGGTTTTCAAAATTTTACCAGGAAGTTTTCTGAAAAATACATGCAAAAGTGCAACCAAATGTTCAACTGGTATTTTACATTTTGGTGAATACAGCTAATTGAAGCTTATAATCATATTTGAAATTAGTAGTAGTAGTGGTAGTGAAAGAAAAGATTTATTTTAACATTTTGAACTGTGTGACAAAATTAAGCAATGTAATATGTATGCATGATTGTATATCCTGATTAGTTTAATGTGTTGTAAAGAAGATAAAACTATGATTGAGAAAATTTTATCTAAGAACAGTGTGATAAAATGTACTTAAACTTTATTAATAAGCATTGTTAATAGAGTTTATAGTGTGTATTATGCAATCATATAGTATTTTCTAAATTACAATCATGTATCCAGTCATTTAAGTTGTAATTAAAATAGTTCTTATTTTTATTTTTTTAAGTCATAACTTATAATTAATTATACTTTTGTTATATTAGATATCTTGTATGTGTTTTAGCTGTCGAATCTGTTCTGATACATTGCTTATAATGCTTTTTTTGTTAAATTTTTAGTTCAATTTCATTACCTGTAGAAGTTCTCAGGAAGAGGGAGAAAAAATGGCTAGACATGTTTAATAGTTGGCCTCATTTTATGGAAAAGCAATTTGATAAGGTATTTTATATGATTTTATTGGACAATTAAAATTTTTTTCATTAGTCATCATTTTCAATTAATACAATTTCAGATTAAACAACGCTGCCGGAAAGGCATTCCTCCGGCTGTTCGTGCAACAGCTTGGAAATATTTGTGTGGAGCACAGCATTGTATGACAAATCCGAACATGATGCATCTGTTTGATGTATGACTTGTCTGCGTAATTTCAGTTTATATTCATTTGTTTGCCTTTTTTTGCAATTCAGATGCTGAATCGTTTACCAGGAGATCAAAAATGGAATGATGATATTAAAAAAGATCTGTCCCGGCAATTTCCGAATCACGAATTATTTGCTCGTAATGGATTTTATAAAAAAACAGGGTTTGCTGTTGGGTTTATTTTAAAAATTCTTTGTCTGGTTTTTTATTTTGTTGTATTTTTTTAAATATTAGGCAGAAAGATTTGTACTATTTGCTCAAAGCGTGGACTGTCCTTCATCCAGAAGAAGGATACTGCCAAGGTCAGGCACCCGTTGCTGCTACTCTGCTCATGCAAATGCCGCTCAAAGATGCATTTTATTGTTTCATTCAAATTTGTGAAAAATATTTACCAGGTTATTACAGTCCTGGTCTGGTCAGTTTAATTCACTTTTTACAACCAACTTATGTAAATATGATTATTTTTTCACAGGAAGCTATTCAGCTGGATGGGGATATTTTGTTTGCTCTCCTGAAGAAGCATTGTTATGTTGGCTATAAGCATTTGGTATTAATTTTCTTAATCATTGATGTGCATTTTTGAATTCATACATAATTAAAATAGTATTGATATTTTTTATTATTTAAATAGTTTCTTGTTTTTTATAAATTTCATTTTATTCATTTGATGAATAAGTTCATAGAAATATGTCCAGCACAGCATAACTGGTATATGACATTATTCGATTTATGCGTTTAGAAAAATCAACATATTGATCCTGTTTTGTACATGGTTGAATGGTTTATGTGTATTTATTGTCGAACGTTGCCTTGGTCTACTGTGCTGAGAGTCTGGGATATGTTTTTTTGTGAAGGTAATTGAATTGCAATTGCAATTGTTTATTTTTTGGAAAACTCATTTTTCAGTGTTAATAATAGATGAAAATCAATAAAATAATTTAAAATAAAATATTTTTTCGCATCTGTTATTGCATAGGTGTGAAAGTATTGTTTAAAGTGGCGATTGTGTTGTTCCGCTGTGCTATGGGTTCAAATCAACAATTGCAACGGTGTCCAACAATGTACGAAACTGTTGAAAGATTGCGCAAATTGCCACCGCAAATAATGCAAGAAGAATTTTTAATTCAAAAAGTCAGCTCTCAAAAA
This sequence comes from Trichinella pseudospiralis, assembly GCA_001447645.1. Lineage (NCBI taxonomy): Eukaryota > Metazoa > Nematoda > Enoplea > Trichinellida > Trichinellidae > Trichinella > Trichinella pseudospiralis. The sequence continues at coordinate 56,352 of JYDV01000013.1, forward strand.
AAAATTTGCGAAAATTTGCATATTTCACGTTTAAACTTTTCAGGTGGTGGCTTTGCATCTAAGCGATGAAGAATTGGAAAGGGTGCATTGTAAAGTTATCAAAGAACGAAAGCTCAAGCAAAAGACGAAACTGGCATAATTGCACTGTTGTAATATCATTGTTGCTGGTCGACGATGCTGCATAAAAAACAAAATAGATTCGCTATTGATGCAAATTTGTTTTTAACTGTTGATGTTTTTTTTTAAATCAATTTTAATTTTTTTAATATTTAATTTGTGATTTGTAGCAATTGTTTTTAAATTTAAACTATTCAAAATTGTGTTATTTGTAATATTTCAGTTTATTACATGACTGCTACTTAATTCGTTGGTCGTTCATGTTGTTTTAAAGCACGCTTCAGTTATCATCATCAGGGAAGTTATTCTAAAAATTACGGGATGAAAATTTGAATTAAATATTTCGCATGTTATGTTACAAAAAATGTTCTCATAAAAATATTCACTAAGCGAAATTTATGTAACTTCGCCCGATGTTATAAATGTGGAATATTGTTTTAAAAAGTGACTTGAAAACATTTCACCCGTAATAAAAATGAAAATTAGGTTAACATAAAAAAAGCTATTATAATTTATAGTGTTAAAATCGAATACCGTAATTTATCTTTTTTACTTTTTTTTCTGTAAATCATTAATAAAGAATAACACTAACCATATTTATAATATAACAAATTATATATTTTTTAAACTTGATTTACTTTACCGATCTTAAAAATTTACAAATTTCATTACATCATTGGTAAATTATGCCAAATTCAGCTTCCGCGTCTAAACTAAGATTTCATAATTAAGGATTTTTTAACACAAAATTATTACATTTTCTATATTTATTTCATTAGTAAACAAATGCGTCAAATCGATTACCGCATGTAGACCATATTTTTGTCCAGTGAAACATTCATTCTATATGAAGCATTTCATCATAATAAATCTTAATCAATGCTAGACTACAATTAATACATCCGCTTTGACATTCAGCATGTACCTCTTCGCTCATCAAATCGAGGAGCAAAAGAGTAACATACTACGGAGTGGATGCCTCAGAAAATGTCAAACAGCTACTATTATGAATACAAATTTTCGTCAGTATTAGATTAATTTATTTAAAACCTTAATGCAGAAACAGAAAATTCCGATAAAGTATAACAAAACTGGCATGTTTAATTAATAATATATCAAAAGATGAAAGACGCATAAAAGAATCATGCACAAAGAATACCATCTGCAGTTTGCTCTACCGATTTCAAAAGTTTATGCATTTTTCCGTACCAACCAACAAAATCATCAGCCATTTCGACAATTTCTTGTTTGTTAAGTACTTTTGGAACCACCCATGATATGTGCACACAGCCTTCCACCTGATCGATGTTACCACTCATAAGCTTCATTGACATAGCTTTCACCAAAAGGATATCAACATCTGCCATTGGGATATTCTCACGTTTACTAATTTCAGTCATCTGCAGTGGACGACGTTTGGATGCGCATACTTGAGCTGCAGCCAGCAAACTCATGAGATGCATTTTTTCTTCTAAAAAGTTACTTCTGGCGTTCAGCATAGCTTCTTTGGACCATCGCGGACGAAGATTTTCAAATGCAGCACGATCACCTCGATCAAAAGCGCGGATAACGTCCAGCATCCATTCTTTATCGGTGCCTTTTAAAGTTCTCAAAATTCTGTGCGTTGCCAATTCTCCGAACATGTAAACCTGCTTACTAAGTAACGCAGAAACGCCAAGCTGATACGCTAACAAAGGTCGCTGTTGCTTTCGCAAAAATTTGTAATTCATACTGCCTAGATAACGCAAACCGCTCACGTAGAAATTGGTGTGATCCTTTATAAAATGATAATAAACAGAAGTCACAAAAAAGAATTCGTTGTGTGCTTCACAAACTCCATCAATATTTTTCAGAAGATCTTCCGCTTCTTTCATCAACTGCAGAATACCATTCTGATCAGACAATGATCCATCACTGTCACGAATAAAACATTTCAAATATATGCAGCCGGAAATACAAATAATTACGGCTTTCTCTTCAGATTTCACCACATTTCGAACTTTTTTCACCAATTCCAACGACACTTCGCGGTCGTTTTCCGTGTATGCCAACTGAACGATGATATTAGCCAAAATCAGCGGCTTTACTTTGTCTTCAAAATGCCTAACAAAATTTTCATAAAATTTCACCAACGTAATCTCGGACACAAATTCTTTATTTAACGTAGCATCTCGCACGCAGACAGACAACTGATGCCACAACTTCTTCGTGTAAAACTTTTCCATTGCAGCCCAAATTTTTATAGTCGAAGGTTTAGCCTCCTCTTTTGCTGACTGTAAATATTCTTCAACTTTCATGATTCGACGCACAAAGGCACAAGAAAATCCTCCTAAGAAACAACAAGACAGTAATTAGAAATAATCAAGATGAATTACAGCCTAGCGAATAAAAGATACAGTAATGTATGCTGTAATATATTCTTATGTGTACATTATAAAAGAATTTCAAGTATTACAACATCAACATTGCACATTAGTGGTGTATAATTTTAAATTTAAGCTTTATCCACAGTTTATTCATTTATTTATTTACTTATTAATTAATTTAATATTAATTATGAACTATGATAGTGCCGTCAATTACAATAATCAGAAGGCTATTGTACAATTTTAAAAAAGTACAGTTTTTATTTTAAGACTTTTTCTTTAAGCATAAATAAAATAAACTGCGAATAAATTAAATTAAATTATATCACACTTTCAATATGTTTTATTTATTACATTTATGTGTAAAATGAGTGCAAAATGATAATTCTTTGTTTTTTTAGTTTAAAATAAAATTTTTAACAATTTTAGAAATTTAACAGCTGCCAACTCAATTTATTTGTTATTGCATCTACTTTATATATAGGCTAAAAACTAAGATAAATCATTTTTTGAAACAATGTGAAAAACTAGCAACAACACGTGTATGTGGTTGTTTTATTTTTATGTAGTTTATTATCAGTTAAAATTTTAAAATATGAAAATTAATTCTAAACAGATCGGGAAAACAAGCTGTTGTTTTGTATAAAATGACAGCTGAACTTGGTTTACGGTAATAAATAATGTCGTACTGTAGTTTTTGGGTTTTTTGTTGTAATCGAGAATAAAGCTTCTCCCCACAAATTTTGTGATTTTCATAATACTAGTTGCAAATTTTCATCCCGTTTACTGAAACTGAAATAGTCGATTTGAATTGCATGCAAAGAAATGCAGTCCATTAATCGAGGATCTGTATAAATTCATTTTTCTTAAGATTTATTAAAAACTATAAAATTTAATAGTAATGATCCAAAAATATTGTTTAAAAATAATTTTAAAGGAACAGTAACTTAATATATTTGTAAAATAATAATTTTGTTTCACAGGTACGATATTATGTTAAATTACACCTGCATTATATTACAGTTATTACTAACTGACCTTCCAACGAATATAACTAGCTGTTCAAAGTATTTGCAGTTTTAACTGTATTGCTTTACATATTTATCTTTATAGAGGTGTTACTTCAATAATTATGTCTGATTATTTTCAACTGCGGAAGGATGACGCTAGACTTTTTCTCGCTGCCGAAACACATATTGGTTCAAGGAACGTTGACTTTCAGATGGAGCAGTATGTTTGGAAGCGGCGCAGTGATGGTATAGAAAAATAATCGCTTTATGTTGTTTAATATTTTATAAAATTTATAAATTTTATAAAATTGTTTGTAGGTTTTGAATTTATATGCAATTCATATGTTGCGTTTGTAGACTGACGTAGATTTGTAACTGAGTTTATTGTCTTTTTTACAAATTTATGCTGAAATTTATGTTATTATATATATGCATAATCAAAGTGTATTATGTATATGTAATTTAATCTATATACTTCATTTAAATTTAATATTAATTTAATTCATTTAATATTAATATAATGAACGTGATAAAGAAATAATTTGTGTGTATGAATTTTTGAAAAATATTAATTTTTATGTGAAATTTGTTTTTCAAAGGGTTGATGATTAAACTTCTTTTTCTTAATATGAATTTCATACAATTTATTTATTATAGGCGTCCACATCATTAATTTAAAAAAAACATGGAATAAAATTTTGTTAGCTGCTCGTGCCATCGCAGCTGTGAAAAATCCGGCAGAAGTGTGTGTAATATCATCTAGGCCACAAGGACAAAGAGCTGTTTTGAAGTTTGCTTCTCACATTGGTGCTACGCCTATTGCTGGTAGATTTACACCAGGTATGTTTTTGGAATAATCGATACTTTTTTTAGGGCTGAAGGATATAATTTTAAAGTAAATATATATATTTTTTTCTGGTAAAACTTTTAACTAACCGTTAAACTAATAGAGTAAGGTGATAGATAAAGTAGGGTTAATTGTTTGATATTTTGCTTTTTCAAGTAGTTTATGTGGTTTTATATAATATCCAGAAATCACTTATTTTGATTTTAGGAACTTTTACTAATCAAATACAGAAGGCATTCAGAGAGCCTCTTTTGTTGGTCGTTTGTGATCCACGCATAGATCATCAAGCTATTACAGAAGCTAGTTATGTCAACATTCCAGTTATCGCATTTTGTGATACTGATTCTCCTATGAAATTTGTTGACATTGCAATTCCCTGTAACAACAAAGTATGATAATGTGGTGGTATCATATTTAGAATGTTAAAATGGTGAATTTTAGGGAGCAAAATCAATAGGTCTTTTATGGTGGATGCTGGCTAGAGAAGTGTTGCTTGTTCGAGATGAAACGAGTACTCGAGAATTGGGCTTTTGCCATGAGGGTCAACCCGTTATGGTTGACCTATATTTTTTCAGAGATCCAGAAGAGGTACAATTATGTTTGGCAGTATCAATGAAATTTGATAATCTGTCAAGTTTTAGGTTGAAAAAGAGGAACAGTTAGACAAAATGAAAGGTTTGGAACCAGTGGATGAACACTGGAATCAAACAGAAGTTGGAAAAAATAGTGTTTCTGAGGTAATGATTTTAATCGGAAACTCAAGTTGACTTAACAATGCATTATGGTTCATTTTTTTAGTGGTCAGCGAAACCAGCGGGTGGTTTATCTGCATTGGGAGATTTTGGAGTGTCCAACAATTCTAATTGGCCTTCTGGTTCGGATGATTGGGGCGCGGCTGGCCAAGGTAGTGGCATGACAAATTGGGGCGGCGCCGACCCCACGGACTCCAGTTGGGGCTGATTTATCTTGGCTGTTGTTACTTTAATGCATTGCAACTGGAGAATGAAATAAAATTGGAAGAGAGAATTTTGTTATGACATTTTAATCATTATGATCTTTAAAAGGCCGCTCGTTCCTGTTGTTGCTGTTGATCTACTCATGTTTTATTTGTTTTATACGCTTTGAACTTTTTATGTTCTTATTGCGTGATTGAAACTCATTTTAGGCGTTTTTTAATTATACAGTAAGATAAATAATTATTAGTATTTAAAACATGTAACTGTAGTTGATTGTGTTGTCAAGCGTGCAATTTTGTGGTAAGAATGATTCAAAGTTTAATTTGTGTCCAATGTGGAAATTCTGTGGAAGAACTATTTCATAAGTACAGCCCGACTGTGCTGAAGCTTGCTCATTGCGTCAGTGTTGAATTGAAGATTATAAAAGAAAAATATATTTTTACGTGAATTATATTTACAGAAGCAGTGTGGCCTAGTAGCAGACAGTTATGTGGAATATGAGCAAGCGTTTGTTTTACTGGATCTTTTTTTACAACGTCTACCTGCATATCGACATATGCTTTTCAACATGCAGACAATGGTTAAGCTTTATAAAAATAAATGAATTGTTTTTTCTTTTTTTTCTTTTAAATTTTAGTATGCATCAAGACAGGTTGTGCTGTTCATGTTGTGCAAAGCTTATTATTTATGGATTTGTATTAGAAAATCTTCCGCCAGTAACGCGGACATTTATGAAACTGAATTTCAGTTTTACTGCTGTCTACTGATTGCAGCAGCGGGTAATAAAAAGAAAAGTTTTTAAAATTCAGTTGTTGGAAACTAATTTTATTAATTTGTCTTTGGAACAGGAATGATTGTTGGATTTTTGGTAACAGTTTTTTTGATGATAGTTCTTAAATTGCATTGTGAAATGACGATTCAAAGGCAAATGAATTGTTATCCAATTGCATACTATGGTTATTTGCTGCTTTTTGTAATGGTGGTCTGGGATGAGGAGGAAAATAATTCCGTTTTGTTGCTGATCGAACTATTCATTTTAACAACGCATATTCAAGTTTTGCGTGGTTTGTACTTTAGAATTATTATTTTTGAAATCTGTATTTTTTTTAATTGTATAATTCTTTTAGCTTTGAATAAACTAAATTTTTCAAACGCTGTAGCAGTTGCTGTGGCGTCCCGAGCGTCAACAAAATTGCTAGAAACATTGAGCGTTTACGCAATCAGCTAAATCAATAATTTCTTAAACTTCATGAGCAGTTGTTTTGTTTATATTTTTTACTTTAACTTTTAGTTATTTTTTGATTATCATTTTTTGATTTTTTTTATTATCACGCTTTATTCGAGCTGAAAGTAATGTTGTTTTTAATGAAATTGATATGAAATAAAAATAAAACTGTGGTGAAAAGCAAAAGACTCTGCTTTGGCACATTGAGGAGGGATTGGTCAACGATAGCTAGCTTGAAATGCTACTTCATGAAGGTTGTTTGCTAGGAAGAAAGAGAATAATTATTCCATTTCATGAGCGTCAGAAAGAGCCTGCTCGAGATAGCGGCCCGTTACAATGGGGGCCTGTCCGGGAAATGATGCCATCGGCGTACCGAGGTGACTACTATCGCCCGCCCCCTGCTTTTCGTTCGGAGATGGATTCCGTCGAATGGCTGGAGAGGCTGGAAGACTTCCTAAGCCTCAGCAGGGTTCCGCCTTCTGACCGCGGCATGGCCGCTCGCTATCTTCTTATCGACTCAGTCCGCCGCGAGCTCTACCCGGCAGGACAAACAAGAGAGGATTCCTTCGAAGAATTCAGGAAGAGATTGCTGGACGTGTACGGACCGTCCCAGTACGCCCCAAGTTTGGTCTTTGTGGGGAGTTGCATCCACACCTGATCGCCAGACTCGTAGACAGGTCCGTAGGCTTTCCGGTCTTTCCAAGCCTTTTGGCGTCGTTGTTCCCGGCCGGCTTTCTTTCATTGTAACTGGCCGCTACCTCGAGCAGGCTTTCTTTCGGACCACCTCGTACACCCGCTCCAAATCTCTGCGCAGGTGCTGCGCGTACTCCCCCTGCGGACCTCACTTGTGCATCCGTCGGCACTCCGTACATCAGGTCCACTGGCAGCCGGAGCTCTCTGTCGAACAGAACGCGACTGGGAGTGGCTCCGGTTGTGCAGTGAACACTGGTCCGATAAGCTAGCAGTGCCCGGTCGAGGTAAACATCCCAATCTTCCGGATGGTCGATGGACGCCTTCGCTAGCATGTCCAGCAGTGTGCGGTTCATCCGCTCTACCAAGCCATCTGACTGCGGGTGGTAAGCGGTGGCCCGGGTTTTCGTCACGCCCGTTACACATGTAAATGATCAATACTAAACACGTCACTTTTTGTTACATTTTCATATACATATACACAGTTATTATAAATAATAAAACTCGATGAAAGAGTCATATTAATAAAAAATCAAATTATTAAAAATTATACTTATTGTGAACAAAGATACAGTACATCAATACCTGATTATCTTCAAGATGGTAATAAACACGTATGTAGTGGTCACTGGTGACGTGACGTGCTGATGGTTTTGTGCTTGTGGTTAGTCTATTGTGTTACAATCCTGATTTCGGCATTTTTTACCACCGGTTTGAGTTTTCATTGAATAAACTGTGTGAACAATCAACTGAGGTTTGTTGATTCACGTTTGATTGTGCAAGAAAGACAATCGCTTGCGAACAGTTAGAATCGCACCTGAGGGCATCAAAAATACAGTACACTAACATTGAGGATCATGTTGCGTTTGCAGCAACACTTAATTTTATAAAAATTAAATAATGGAAATACTTTTACCAGTGAAGTGTTTACATTGCAGCCATTCACAATCAGAAGTCATAACTTAATAAAATATCAGCTAATGAGATTCTGGGAATGCTCACCGGTGCTGGGACAGCCCAAAGCTTAAGGAAAATAATTAGAACCGTCGTAATTATTAGAAATCAAAACCAAATATGCTTTTCAGACTCACTACATAGCTCAACAAGGCAAATGCATTATATCCTAAATAGGTACTTGAATAATACTTGGTTATCAGAAACAAAATACTGTAACTTTTATACACGCGATCGTAAGTCAATCTTGAAGAATGTTTTCTTGTTGGTTGCGGATGTGTCATAAGCTTGGTAAAGTTACATGCCTATCTTTTGAATTTAAGTTGTATTAACATTCCTCTATAAGTAAAATTGAATGAGAACGAAAATGAAACAGAAATTTTGGCACTGAAGGTTAAAATTTGAAGTTTATGTTTTGCCTTTTTACATTTTACGCTTGTATCTTACGATTTAGCAACCTTTTTAGTTTCATGGCAAGACTAGCAGAATGCATTGTTAAAAATTTGCTGCTGCAGCCCATGGACTACGGAAGACGGGGAACTTGCATGTGTATTCTATATTTGACAGACACTGAGCCAATGTTAGCGCTTAATAACTAATTTTATATGTAATACTCACGACACCCAAGTACGCCATACTGATTATCTCACGGGTGGATGTCGCACGATGCTTAATCAGAAGGCCACGGCTGGTACCAGGTCAGGCCGACTTCGCACTCTCGCCCGCGTGGAAGCGTAGGGGACGCGCCGAGATTAGAGATGACCCCCGGATGAGCTGAATATTTGCAGCTAACTCAGGGTGCCACGCTGAGCCCACGCCCGCGACCCGGAGGCGAGATATATTAGGTAGTGACCGTCCACCGGTTGTCAACATTGAGGGAAATGATTGCGTGTGTGGGCGTGCGCTGCTGTGTTGTAAAGGCAATGTAAATGAAAGCGACTTTAGAAAAGGAGGTACTCACTGCGGGCATCACCACCGCAACTCTCTTGGAGGAGAAAGATGCGAGCGAGGAGTCAGCGGTGAAACATGGGTTGGAAGAACAGTTGGCGTCTCTAGTAGAGCCAGGAAACCCCCTGTTTGCTTTTGCCAAAGTTCGATGGCAGGAATTTGCTGTTTAAATTCTTTTTGGATCAATTCGAGGCGACAATCCACCGACACAAGGATCTTACTGACATCACGAAGCTCATCCACATAAAATCCTGTTTTTCTGGACCAGTGATGAAGGTGGTTAAAGGCGGCTTGACGATCTGCTCTGCAAACTACCTGGAGGTGGTCCAGATGGTGAAGAATAAATTTCATCGACTACTGGACGGTGTGGAACCCTGTTATTGGGAAGATAATCTAATACATTCTGAAGCATTTTTGAGCCGTTTGTTAGAGCAAGCCAGGATAAACGACTGTCACCGGAGCCAGAGCTGTCGAAGAGGTCTGAGCGAGAGTTAGATCGCAACACATGCAAGCTTGAGATACGCTTCACGACGGTGACCGTAGACCTAGAATCGGGCAGTGAATGTGTCTTTTGTAATCGCGAACTTCTGTCCATCTCGACGTTGCTGAACCCCCGAAAGGAAGAAATGAGTTGACGGCCCTTAGTCTACAGAGCATCTGCGATGATTTTATCGCAACCTTGTCGCCTTGGTTTTCCAAAAACGAAGCTCCTGTCACAAATGCCGCCTGGCCTGGCGCAGATCCACGCCTAAGTCCTTTAAGCATATTTGCAAGTGCTGGGCTGGCGGGTGAAAAGAGGCGGTCAGAACAATGCTGTTTTGGTCGAGACCATCTTCCATGGATTATTTGATGACTAACGGTGAGGCATCTATCCGACGGGAGGTGACCACTTTGATTGCTCGTGCTGAAGACAACCTCAGTCCACTGTTGAAGCATTTCTGGCTGGATTCTTGAAGATCTCGGAATTCTTGCACTGAAGTATTGTTTTGCCGCCTGTGATAAAAGTTGTGGCGAAGCGTCTGCTGTGATAAAAAATCAAATTAGATTAGTCTATTATGATGGGCATCGATATTTTGTCGGCTGATAGGGGAAGTCGGATGCCGCCCCATTTCCAATCAGCGGGAAAAAGTGACTCAGATCCTTGAAATACCGGCTTGCGCGGGATCCTAAGAAGGAGCAAGAATACGCCGATGTGATTCAGTTCTATCTCGATCACGGCTGATCAGAACGGAGGTACTTGTTAAAGGCGTCCAATTGGGAGAACGTGGGACATATTTTATGACCCTGTTGAAATCTCATAACCGCTTGGTGCAACCTGACTTGGTAGCGATCCTCCTCCGTTTTCGTCGGTTCCGATCCTGCATACAAGGCAACATCGACATCGAGAAGACATGGTTTTGTCAGAAATGTACGTGTTTGAGAAATGTAGAAGTGTTTGTGTAATTATTTGTCTCCATCACTGAAAAAGAACTCTCAAACCAATGGCAGTTTTGTAATATATTTTACATTTGTTTATTGTTGTGAAATAAAGCGTTATATATTACATATTTGTCTAGTTCTGAAGCACATATAACGAATAGCAGCAAAGTTTCTGTGCAAAATATCGTTTGTTGACTGGCATATATTTAAAAATAAAGGCGTAAATGAAATTACAAAAGTAATTTAATATTTGAAGTAATAATGTATCAGTAATCTGTAATCAGAAAAATATAAAACTGTGCAACATCTCATTAACCCAACACTTTAACATGAAATTGATGTATGTCACTATAATTTGCACGATGACATGAAATAATCATCTTTGTTCGTTTTTGGCTTGAACGTAAAACAGAAAATGTAAAGAAGTTCAAACACGAAGGAAGCTTATATAATTTAGTTGGACACCAAAAGCCTGCTTCAGAAAAGCTTTTTTTCTAAAAATAAAAAATCGTGATTATAAAGTTAGTCAATGTCAGAGCACCCATCTGAAGTCAAAATCTGATAAACAACCATCATCCAATTGTAAATTAAGGCTAAGAGCTAATGAAACTACCTGTCATTTGCCCAGTTGGCGTTTATTTACCAGTACAGTCTATCCGTGAACAGCCAATCAGAAACAGGGAGCCAAAATTGAGCAGACAAAACGCCGCGCGATAGACTGATCGTGGAGTTCAATGTCAGAAGAACGCACGAGTCCGAGTTACATGTTGAAGTGAGGCAAGCATTTGCTGCTTTGAGAAGATAATTCTGAGTGATCTGAGGACTCCAGGATGTAAAAAAGTGCATCATTTTCCAGCGACAAGACCGAGCCCCTTCTATCTTCAAAGGAAACACCGAATTCAATTGGCCTAAGGCAGTTAAGAAGACGCCTGCTCTACAAATTTCTGTTGACAGGATAGCTATGGAAACAATGGACCAATGAGTCGCTTTTATCAGCCGTGGCATTACCATGATGAATCACTAGCCGGAGATAGATGATCTGGTCCTCGTCACGAAAAAAGGGATTCCACGCAACCGGTAGAAAATCACGAGGATCCTGAAAGTTCTTATAAGGAGTAATGGCGAAGGACAAAGGGGTTGTTCACTTGCCTGAGTTGGTCACTGGTGTTGTTGAAGCGGGCGAAAATCTAGGGATGGACGAAGTTCATCGCGGGGGGGGGAGGGGGGGAGGGGAGGCGACTGTTATTAATTTTGCGTTGCAGCTAGCCCCTAGAACATCAAACTTATGGATATGCCACGTTTATCCCACTTGTTTGACTAGCTATTCAGCATGTTAGAACCAGACCGTGTGTTGAGAGAGCAGAAAATAATGCAATAGGCGTAACGATGTCTTAATTTCTGCCAATTAAACGTGATAAGTGAATAAGAACGGACTTATGAGAAGCACGACGTTTGGATCAATGTACCAAAGTAGCCGCGCCTTCAACAGTTGGCAGTAATACATTAGGAATGGAATTACGACCAGTCCATACCGTGCGACTGATTTTCTTGAGCTTTATAAAAAGGAGTCTAAATTTGAGGAAAAGCAGTAGTCGCGGTAATCGATGAAAGAAAGAAAGAAGGGTGTGAAGGTGCTATATGAACTGTTTGTTTATCGTTGTCGTTGTTGCTTCTACTGATTTTATTTGATAAATAAAAGCCTATAAATATTGCCGAGTTTGTTTATGTTGCTTAGAGCATTAGCTGGTATGAAGAAGATCAGCTACTTTCAATTTGAATCTCGGGTCGAACGTGAGGAGAAGTTTAAGATTTGATCTAGTTGAAATTCACAACAAAAGTAATTCAAACCTAAAAGTCCTTGAAGCAACATGACTGTATTGTGACTTCTTTTGTTATTTAAATATTTACTATATTAAAAAATCTTATCACATATTTTTTTGTAAAAACAGTTTATATTTATGAATTTTTGGAATATATTTTATTTAATAAATTTTTTATAAAATTAAACTTGATTTTTTAACATTACAGTATACATTATCTGAAAGATAGCTGATAAATGCGCATTTTATTAGCTAGATAAGCTTGTTTTGCGGTATGTGAAAAGCATTTATTACCAAATGTATAGAAAAATTTTTATTAGCAGTTTTAATATTTTTTAAAGCTACAAAAAATAGATTTGCATGAAAAATGAGAAAAAATATTTTTTATCATGTTTGTTTTGTATTTCAGTTACTTTTTTGAATTAGATGCTCAGCCTTGTTGTTTCAGTTGCATAATTACAAAAAGAAAAGAAAAGAAAAACTTAGTTAGTTAGTTAGTTAATTAGCAGGCAAGTGTCACGCGAGCAAGCAGTTTCAATTTTGCAGAGAAAATTTTCACAATTGTTCTTGGGCTGCAAAATTATGGACAGTTGCGATTGGAATGTTTTGGATGCGGTGGTGAAGGATCGATTGCAATTTTTGAACGATGCTCTTCGACCGTCGGTGAACATGCCGATGTCGAATAAAATTGCCAACGCTGCCGAGCTGTTAGCTCGTCTGGAACAAGTTGAACGGATGTTGAATTTGTCATTTCAGCAAACAGTTACCTCCAAGTCGAAAGAAGCGGCTAGCCATTTGGCGGCAAAGTTGGAAAATTTGAAAATTGAAGCTTCGCGGATTCAAGGAAAAATCTTGGATTGTGGAAAAGAGGTGCAGGAGTGCAACGACAAGAATGCGCACATACTGGAAGAATTGTTGGCCCTGCACCGCGAGAAGGTGCAGCTTACTGTGCTTCAAAAGCGTTTCGATGACGAAGAAGAATGGCGGACGTTGGTTGAAGAAGTGGACGGCATTTTCAGCGCCGGACAGTTGGCAAGCATGACTGATCACGTTTTGAAAATGCATCAGTTTGTCAGTCGTAGTGCAATAGATGACCAGGATCAGAAGCGACAAAGCTATTTGGACAGTTTGAAAGATCAACTGATTTCGGCAGTCACGCCAAGCGTGATTGCAGCTTTTCACCAGCGTGCTGTTGAATCATGCCACGATTATGCCGGCATTTTCAAATCGCTTGGTCGTGACAAAGATTTCGAGTCGATTTTTTTCAGCTACATCAAGCGTGATTTTGGAAAAACATGGTCGTCAATTTCTTGGAGTGAAATGAACATTGCAGACTTGTTGAAACGTCTTCTGGACTTGTTGGTCAACGTCTGGCAGGACAGTTCTCGTCTGGTTGGTCCGCCGGTGTTGTCCAATGCGGATGATCTGATCTGTGCAGCTCTTTCTGAATCTTTTCAAATTCTCCAACCGTCGTTGGAAAGTCTGCTGGAAAATTATCACTTCAACGACAATGCAGAACCGACGAAATCGTTGCTTAATTTGAAAAGCATGCTTGAGCAGACGGCAAATTCTGTGAGCTTGTATTTCGGCGACGCCAAACAGGAGACCAAGTTACAGTTGGGCAAGAAACTGTTGGCTGAATTTGTACCTTTGCTGATTCGCTACAAGCAGGATGAGACGAGCTATTTGTTGTTTGAGGTGAACAAATTTGAATTTGAACGCACCGTTTGGACCGCTTCAGCGGCAGTGATGTTCACGTTGCTCAACGAAGCTTCAGAAAGAAGCCGCATATTGCTTGGCAAGTTCTCCTTGCCGTTGCTGTTGCGTTCAATTGAACCGGCTCTGCTGAATTACACGGCTAGAGTTGATCAGCTTTTTGATCATCTCGACAACAAGACGAACAAGCATTTTGACATTTGGCTGAAATTGGTCAGCTTTTGTGGAAAACTTTGGCATCTGACATTCAAATTGGAAGATACGTTGAAAGCAGACTGGCAACGGATGACCACTGACAACAAAGATGAGCAGGATAAATCGCTTTACGATCTGGTGATTGAAGAAAGTGGTCATTTTTTGGACGAGTGCAAAAAGCTGATGAGCCAAAGCGTTGTCGAGCCAGTGTTGTTGGCTCAACTTTTGCCCGAATATGAACATCGTTTGCGACAGTTGACCAATCGAGCTTTGCACATTGCTTGTGTGAAGCTTTTGGAACCGGTCGACCAAATTTTGGATCCTGTTCCAAAATTGCCCGTTTGGATGGAAGAGAAGACATTCGATTTGCCAAATTACAGCATAGTACCTCAAGAATATGTGACCGCACTTGGTCAATATTTGATGACGCTTGCCAACAAGTTGGAGCCGTTGCTTAATTCAGATGTTGGCTCTGAAATGGCTTTGTCGTTGAAATGGCAAATGGGAAAATTTGATAGCATGCGGGAGGTGCACATTTTTGATCCAGAATCTGAAGCTCGACTTTGGTTGGAATGGATTTTTGGTGAAATTGTGACTCGATTTGTGCGAACAGTTCAACAAGTTTCAAAGTTCGCAATCAACGGTCGAAAGCAGCTATTAGTCGATGCTGAGTGTCTGTGCAACGTTATTGAAGATTTCGGTGTTGACGTTCCTGACAAGCTGAATGATTTCATCGGAAAACTTCGTGATGAAATTACATATTCATAAATTTCAAAATATTCTTTGAATGATACAGTTTCTTGATTGTGATTTTTATATATTGCCATTAAATCTTTTTCTTTTCTTTTATTATATTATGTAATTAATATGAATTTTCTTGAGACTACTTTCAAATTTTGATGTGCAGCAATAATATTTTATTGATGTAATTTTATCATTTCCCCATTTTTTGTTTGGTAATTTTTAATGAAACTATGATTGTCATTGTTTAGATAAAAATTTTATTAGAAGCTGCAATGTACTGATGGGATGTTTTCAAATTGTTTGATAAACAATGAATTGATTATGAATTATTATGAACTTGAAATAAATTTTTACAAAAACATTTCATAAGATTATAACTAATTTTTGGATTCAACTGAAGTATTAAATCTAAAAAGTAATTTTATTCTCAGACTATAAATTTTTTATAAGCACTAAGTTGGCAGTTTAATTCACAGCAACATTTTCATAAAATTTGAATTGTAAAAAAAATCTAATAATAATAATAATAATATATAGATTCCTTTTTGTTTTTTAATTTAAAATATAAAAAATTTTATTTCTTCAAAAAATTACAAAATATGTTGTCGTTTACTGATAAACTTTTTGAAGTAATAATAATAATACATTTTTGCATATATGAATGCAATTATTTGTAAATTCACTTCAAGCTATGACCATCACCTTTGAAAAGTTTTCCTCCACTTGTTATACCATCTCTTTTGTCTTTCTGCTTAAATTATTTCACATAATCAAGAAAAAAAAATAAGAAAAAAATTATAAAAGAAAAATAAACCTCAGCTGAAGGCCGATAAAATCGAAGTTTGTTGTAATCGAAATTGCAATCTGCATCATATCTAAATAAATAAAATGAAACAAAATCAAAAAAAAATGTAATTATGCAAAAATTAGACAACTCAGAAACGGTAGTAACGTCAGCATCTGTTGTCAAACTGAACCGTGACTGCTTATGCGGCCTTTCTTTACCGTCCAAGCGAAAAGCTTTACCAGGAAAAGCCTGAAAAAAAAAACAATTTCATTCAACATTAATAAAAAAATAAAACATTTTCAACAAAAACATACTGTTGAATTTTCCACCTGAGGCAAAGACGGAGCCTAAATTTTAACTGTAAATATTTTATAATTATAAAAAACGATAATATTAAAACTTGCCGGTAAACAAAGTGCTGCTGAAGTAGGGGTCGATTTTGGCTGATCTTCTGGAACATCGAAATCCACCTAAAATTAATTTCCAAATATCCATCTGTAAAACACGTCAATTTAACTGACAGACGAACATTAATGTCACATTCAATTATAGAAACAGCATCACTTGGACGAAGCTCTTGTACCAAAAATTCCATTACCTGATTTTATAATGAAAATCATGTAAAAAAACCATTTTCCCTTATTTTTTTTCATTTTTAGGAAATAAAATCTTACTTTGTCATTATACTCGATCGCTATCATGTCGCCTTTTGTCAAACAGGCATAATTTCGAAGTTTCAATTCCAAGCTAAAATTACCAAACATACAAAAATATGTGCAGTAAAAATGAAACTCAGACTTACAGGACGCTTGGATTTGCCAAACCGACAAATCTAGAATCCTGAGGCTTCAACTTTACGTATGAACCAACGGGCAGATCTACCGATTCTATTTGGATCATGTCACCTTCGCATAACAACAAATTGCGCATCATCTGAAAAGATAAATGATAAAAATTACAGATAAAAAATTGTATGCATAAAGAAAAATACCCAATGTGGAATGTAACATTTTCCTTCTTCCTGGTGAAATTCCAAAACTCCACAATGTGTGCTACGCTTCACCTCTTTGTTAGTGTTAGTAATTTTGAATAACATAGGATATGAAATGTGCAGTCGTGCTGGAAAACATTAAAATTTCTCAAAAAAATACAATACGTCTAATCGTATAAAAAGTGATTTTTTGAAATTAAAAATTCGTACAATTCAAAAGCTGAAAGTATTCATTACTTACTTAGCCAATCCAATGCACTGTGCGGTAATAAAACTAAAATTATACATATTAAATTCTTCAAAACATAAAGTGCCGTACCTTTTCCTCCATAATCTATATTACGGGTTCGCTCTATTGATATAGTAGAGGGACACATCGCCACAGAAAAACAACGATAACGTGTATTATAAGGACGAATTTCTTGCGGAAATAAGGCTGTCAAATCAAACTAAAATATCACGCTAATTATTATTAGAATAAAAATCTATTGTTAGATATAAAGATAAATTTAATCATAGTTTGCAAACATATGAAAAATTCTGATTAACTATTTCCAACATAATGCACTGCACAAAATGCTTACCATGATGCCAACAATTTTCTTTATTTCTGCTCCAAACACTGATAATGCTAAAACAGCCTAAACTGCATCAACAAAACAAATTAATCTTATGAAACAATCTGCAAAACGAGCGTTGTCTAATCACTGAAAGTTCAAAGCAGCAAATGTGTTTAATTTTTCCAAATAACATGCACATAATTTACAAAGGAAAAAATGTTTAAAACAAAGCTCAAGAAAAGATGGGAAAAAATTCAATTTTATAAAATATAGATTATTTAATATTATTAAAAAAAATAGTGACAAATTTTTCAAACGTATGAAATATTTTTCTAGATCTATAAAATTACATAAATGATATAAATTATTTAATTACGAGTTTTATATTCATCCAACATGTATTTATACAAGAAAAAACAAATTAAAAGAATTTTTACTAAAATTACTTTCCACATAAAATACAGTATTCACGCATTAAAATAGTTCGCAAGGTTTATAAAACAGAATCATAATTACAGTAATACTTTACTTCATGTTTCCTTAATATGATCGTTTTGTTCTTTTAAATATTATAAAGTTGATGGAGATGGAACGATGATGTTATTTGAGTTAAACGTTTTAGTAATTCAATTGAAAATGTACAACATTCCTTCATCAAACCAACAAGCTTGAATTGTTTCAGAAACACTAATTTATTACACCAATTACTGAAGCAATAATAGATTTTAAGTATTTACGCTATCACTGTTTGGAAAAATTGTTCCTGAATTTTAAGATTTCAAATAAAGAAATACAAGATGGAAAACAGAAAAATCACAATGATCAATGCAACAATATGAATGAAGAACAAAAGAAAATTAAAGTTTTTCCCTATCGGTGATTACTCGCATAATCGCGCCGTCACCTGCTTTTGCAAAAACAATTTTATGCCAAAACAATAGTGCCGGTGAACTTCCATCTTGGCCAAATTCAAACCCTTTGTAAATATATTTCATCAATATGTCTAGTTGGTCTACATCCAGATTGTTGACAGCTTTTTGCACTTCTGACTGCTTAAAAGAGCAAAGAACTCGAATTACTAGCTGAGTGCATTTGTCTTTAGATTCCTGACTTTTGCTTCTAAAAGGAGGATTTTTCAAACACGCCTGTAAGGCTTCAGATAAACGATTATTATGCAACAAATTGTTTATTGCAGATTCATTTGGTCCAACATAAGCAGTTTCCACGTCGGCGTCATCACCAAAAATTTCTTCATTGTGCACATCAACATCAATATTTCGAAAAGAAGTGTTCAATGTATTCTTCGCCATGTTATGCTAAAAGAGTAAATTAATCAAAACTGAAACTGCATAAAAAAGTCGAATCATACAATTACTTCAGTAATTTTACTGCTTTATAAATATATACATATTCAAGAATAAATGAGTAAAAGTTTTTTTACTGATTCAAATAAAATCTTCGTAAAATAAGAAACTACTTTAATATAACATAAAATATATAAATAAATAAACATGATTATTTTCTTCAACTATGTTTATACACTTTAGCCAGAATTATACAAAAATATTAAAAAACACTGAAAGCAATGAGGAATTCACCAACAACATCTTTCAGTACTTTAAATGGTTAAAAAAAAATTTACTCTAAAAACAAATAAAACTTTCAGTTATATTTGAAATTACAGTAAATCTCTTCAAATAAAACAAACTTTAACCGTCAAAATTGCATTGCATTGCTACATTCCATTTTACATTAAAATAATAAAAATACCTGTGCAAATTACCTGCCAATTTTTAAAGTCAATATTCTCAATAAGTAATAATTGTGCTTTGAAAATTATAACTTTTACTGATGCATTAAAAAAAATTATACGTTATCATTATTCATATTTCAGTATTTTGCATATCTACAGTAGTACTATAATATAAAAGGTATAATTTTCTGCAATTTACCATTTTTACAAAAGAAATGATTAATGTTGTCTTTTACTATTGCATATATTGTTTTAAAAATTACTCAATTAAATAAAATATTTGATCAAACTTTTACTATTTTTGTGAATTTCATTTCATCTGTTATTATTTTATTACTTTTAACAATTTATTCAGCAAAATAAAATGTGTATTTAAGATTAAATGAATATATGACAAAAAGCAATGCGATTGAAATATCATCATGCTAGCGATGATGTTTCTATTAAGATGACATTTTTAAAAATGAATGACATGATAAAACCAGGTCGAATAATTTGAAAAATGTAAAGTATACATTTAAAAATTTGTATTTGATCAATTTTAAAATTCAATCCTTTTGTTTATGCATATTTTTTATGAAGTATATTTTAAAATAATGTTTTCAATGTACAACAATCGACTACAGAAAAATTACTACTTGATATTCATATTTAATACAACTTTGTTTACATCGACTAAATGTCAATAAAATTGTTTGTACGGTGTGTTTGATTTTGTTGCAGTACAATTGAATTGACTAGAATAATTTAAAATTATGAAATTTTGTTAATATAAAGTTTTTATAAAAATGAATATTAAAAAAAATCTAAAAGTAATGTATGTAAAAATTTGGTAATTAATAATTGTCATTTGGCCAATGGTAGTGATTTCATTGTTTTATATCGTACTTTTGTTCAATGAGATGTAGTTTCAGTGTCATGACCTATTTCTTGACTTGTTCTGGGCATTTTGCGCAATTACGTTATTCATATTTGGCGGCTTGTTGATTTGTGAGGTGTTTTTTTATGCTTATTATGAGAAATTGATTGCTTGATTGATGAGCATATTTTGAACAAATTCACTGATGATTGCCGGCAGTGCTAATGTTGAAAGCAATCCGAACAGTTCTTGGCTGTCAACCCGTGGAGCTTGGGCAGCTTATTGTTCGAGCGTTTTTTTGTTGTTCATCTTTCTGTTTTTGGTCATCTCGGTGCCGACCGACTACGTTTACACTGCCACGAATGTATTGCATAATTTTGTAAGTAAAATTGTTGTTGTTGTTTGAATAAATTCAAAAAAAAATTAAAAATTTTCACCACAACAGGCCATGTATATAATAATGCATCAAATCAAAGGAGCACCGTGGTTGGCAGTTGATCAAGGCGAATGTAGACGATTGACGTTTTGGGAACAAATCGATTCCGGCGTGCAATTCACTGCAACCAAGAAGTTCATGAGCGTGTTTCCGATATTATTGTAAGTAATAATTTTTTAATATGATCCATAATTGGCAACATCTTTTTTGCAATTGAAACGTAACAATTTTTGATTTTTCATGTTTCAACAATTAATGACCGCTTGATCGCTGATGAAACTTTCCAAATTTGACATGAATGATTACCTTCTGACACCAATTTGACATCTATATGATTTTTATCTTTATAATAATAATAATAATACTCTTGAATTGTTGTGTTCATTTATTACAAGAATGTTTTGCTACAAGTGATTATGAATATAATTTGCAAAATTGTTTATTTGTAGATTTCTCATCACAAACATTGCCAATAATTACAAGTTCGATCACTTCCTTGTCAATTTGCTGTCGTTGTTTGTTGTACTGTTGCCAAAGTCGCCACAATTTCACAAAGTTCGTGTTTTTGGAATTAACAAATATTAATCATCATCAAAGAATGAACAAACAAACGTGAGCGCCATAAATTTTTTCCTGCTCTCTCGTTGGTATAAATTTGTAACTGAACTTGCGATATGTTCGAGCTCACAGATGAAAGAAAAATGTATATTATTATTGAAAAAAATTTTTTTCCACCTTCCAATAAGTAAAAATATTACTTTCAACACATTACACATGGTATTAAAAAATGCGAAATATTTCTTCATCATTTTCACTTTAAGATATCAAAATAAGCATATCTTGAAAATGGTACACAATTTTGAAATAAAATTAGGAAAAATAGTCAAAATGCAACAAAAACTGGCGAGTAATGTGCAAGTCAAAAAAATACAACAGTGATTTATTTTTTAAAATCGCAAAATTCTTGTTTTGGCAACTGTCGACTCTTGCGGACAATATGGACATTTCAATCTGAATATGAGATTTTGCTCATTATTACATATTTTTCAGCTATTTCATTTTTAAAAACAAAAAAGCATTTACCGCTCATGCAATACTAGTCGATTCATTGCTTCTTTGGAGATGACGTGACCGCAAACAAGTCGAACAGGCGGATTAACTTCAGATGTCTGTTGTCTCAAAATTGGGCAAGAAAATACAGAATGATATTGGGGAAGACCGTTTAAATCGACTTCGATCTGAATTTATAGAGAAACATTTGAAATTTTTTTTAACAGAAAAATTAAATTTTAATTGATTCATACTGGAAGTTCATCCACTTGGCCAAAAAATTCCATCACTTGACCACTTTTCATAACTTTATTCAAATGTAACAAAGCCGGCACAGCTCTTGTACCAGCTTCCAAACTGAAAAAAGAACAGCATCAATATTTAATTGCTTCAAAAAAAGCATGCTACACGTCAACTTTCGCTTACATTATACTCAAAGGATTACTTGATGGAATTTTGTACACTTTGCACCAATCTCTCACAAACATTTCCTGAACTTCATCCCAGTTATCATCAGAAAAGAAGTGCTTGTAAGTGGATGTCGCAAGCGCCGGTTGAGTGAAAATTAAACAAGCCATCAGCGATTGTACTTCTGTACACATGCAAATATTTATATGAAAAAAAACAATATTAAAATATATTAAAATTAATAAACTCACACCTGCAGAATGACGACAAGAAAAGTGTTGAAAGACGCGAGAAAATTCCAAAGCTTCTTGCCTGTCATCACCACCTTTTCTCAACAATTCAACATACTGGAGACGCAAAAGAGCAAATTCCAAGCAGCTGTCAATTTCGTCCAAACGACTCTTATTGCTTCTGGCCCATCTGTTGAAGAAAATGAAAATTAAATTATAAATTTCATTGTTCACCATTACTCTAAAGCCGGAGCAACGTTTCGAACTTTCAATTCATCCAAAATAGCCGTCATGTTTGCAAACATATTTCCCTTATCATCACTAAACTGAGATCCAGTTAGCTATAAATACAAAATAAAATAAATATAATAAAATTTTTAAAAAAAAGCAAAACAAACCATACCCGCAAAAGCAGATCTGCCACATCTACCATACCCAATGTTAAGTAATGCTTCGCAATAAGCAAGTCTACAGTTGGTTTTAATACTGCATTAACTTCATAAGATACTTTAGTGAAGTTTAATTCACTTATATCACTTACAAAATGCTAAAAAAAATACATATTACATTCTTCATCAAACTTGAAATGTACAAAAGAATATTCATTTTCTAAATTACAATTATTATTACATTATCCAATAATTAGCGCATACTTATCATATACGGTAAATTACAAGTATTAGCACAACTGACAAAGTTAATTTTAAACACTGAAATTTAAAAATTAAATAAAAACTTCCCTCTAAAGATTTATCATTTTCACCTCTTACCTTGTCTATTTCTCTTCCACATTTTGATACCGTACCATGCATTTCACGATGCTCAGAACAAAGTGTTTTAAGCACATCTCTAACTTTTTTAATATACCTTTCGAAAATCATAACGCCGGCAATACTTAGTGAATTGTCAGGTTCTTCCTCTAGAAATTTTTAACTTTAAATATAATCACAAAAAAAGCAAAAATTGAAACATGTAGAAAAACCTGAGAGAAGTTCTCTACGAAGCGTTTCTCCTTGTTTCGCTAATGCATCTATTGAACTTCGAAAATTTTCAGTAAAATTTTCGAATCCATTCTGCAGTCGATTAACTGTTGATTCCACTATTTCTAAAGCATTTGTATCTTCTTTTTTAGACATCTAAAATTTCCACAAATTGTATACATTAATTTCAGAGAAATGAAATTTAAAAAAATCAATTTTAAAACTAAATCTTGATAAAATATTTATATCTTATGCATGCCCAACAAAAATTCTATTCTGAAACACTGTAGGCCTCTTTTAATCATCAAAAAAATTATGAAACAAAACTCAGCTATTAACAAATCAACAGAATCAAAGCGATCAAACAAAAACAGTTATTATTGAAAGTTATATTCACGATCATGTAATTATAAAATAAAAATTTCTTATGAAAACCTAAAATATAATAAAATTTAAAAATTAAAATTGAACACGATTTCATAATAGTAGTAAACAATACAAATACAGTAATTAGACAAATGTTTTGCGACAATCAGGTAAATCTAATTTTTTTGTAATATTTTGCAAATATTTGCCAATATCATATACATAAAAAAATTATAAATACAATTGTAAAAAATTATAAATACTGTACTGGAAAGCAAAAAATTCATTTCATATATTCATTCTGTGGGTTTCCTTCTGATAAGCGGGATTTATTTATTCACCATGTTTCTCTTCTTTTGTTTCAAAGTATAAAAATCGCTTTTCTGTAAGAAAATACTGATTTTTTTGTAATGATTATTCATTTTTATAATTTTATATTTAATTACATTTGTGTGCTTGCATATTCATGTGTGATTATACATTCATATTTGTTAAATTAAAATATTATTTATGTAATTAAACTTGTGAAATGCTTTGTGATGTGTTTATGAAATTAACAATTGAACAGTTCACTATATTTGGATTATAACTTGTGATACCTTCCATTGTAACAAAGAACCGTAAAATAATATACAAGCGTCTAAATTACTTATTATTATTTTAGTCACTACAAAAGCGATATTATTTTGTTATTAAGTAATTAAATTATAATGTGAAAAATGTTTTATTATTAATACAAATGCTATAAAGTGAAAATTTTAATAAGGTGTGGAGCAATACCGAAACCTTACTTTGTTTTCAATATTTTCATTTTTAGTATTTTGCATTCTGAAAAAATTAACTAATTAAAATTTTGACATAAATACAAAATGACGGTAACTTTGACTGCACCTTCTTTCAAATTTTTGTAATAATGTTATATATATATATATAAGACATTGTGATTTCTTGGGAAATTTATTAGATGGCGAAGCGCAAATAATTGTTATTACTTGAAATTCAATTTATCAATAGTAATTCTGTTTCCAATGTTTCATTCTGTGCAAGGTACTGTGTTTGAATTAACATGTTTATCTATTTTGTGATATGTCCTTCATTAATGCAAGAGCTGTAATAATTTATCTTAAATCTTTCAATATACAACAACTATGGTATCCAAAATTTTTGTTCTTTGTCTGGAAATTATTAAGTATGTTATGTGCTTGTAATATATATATATATGATTTCAAAATAACGTTGTTATGTTACCATTTCTTTCGTCATTCTTTTATAATAAGACACAACAAGTCATCTGTGATTTAAGCTTTGAGCGAATAAGGCTCATTTTCTTGATAGTATACATTTAAAAATCCTTATTTGTTCTCTACATTGCATCATGTTGTTAATTAAAAATTATGTTAAATTGTGTCGCTTGTAGTTAGTACATTATATTAGTGAAATATTATTAATCAGTGGTAGTATTTTTAATATTAAGTTTTTGCATTTAAATTTTTATAAAAGTACACTGTCTTTTTATGTTTCATTGACAATTTAAAGTAATACATTGTTTTATATACAAAATGATAGAAATAAATAAACTATAATGATTTTATTTTCCGAATAAACTAAGGTTCAGTTTAAGAATTCAAACTTTTTAAACATCTTAATTTACTTGCTTTATAAAAATTGTGTCACCTGCTTTTAAACAAGAATGGTAAACATTTAGAGTTTAACATTATAAATTGAGATAATGATGTTGCGAACATATGTTTGTACCTTTACAATTAAAATGTGGTCATCCTTCAAGTACATTAAAAGAAAACTTTCAAATATGCATTAAAACCCCGTTTTATTGAAATCCATAAATTAAGAATGTTAGCTTGACTAATCTATTTCATTCAGATTCAATAAGTGAAATTCAGTTTTTTCTGAATTTCGAGCGCGGCTATTGTTTATAGTATATACTTTGCAGAAAATAGTGATGAATTAGAAAAATATCACAATTTAAAAATAAAATATAATTTCAACTTCTGATTCTTAATTTCAAACAATGTTTTAATATTCTATGTGAATTATTTGAAATTGTCGTAAAAAATGTTCATATATATATTATATTCATACTGTATATTAATGAAAATTAAGAAGAATGACTAATCATCGGGTATAAATTTTTATTTCAGAAAGGAAGACATTGCACCTTTGTGGCAGATATTTTTGGTCAGTTTATTGTTGTTTTTTCAGTTTATGTGATGGAGTAAGTTTGATGATTTGAATTTTGTGTAAATATTTCAAATAATCCAATATGCCTGGCATGCATATGTTTGGTCGGCGCTGGGCTGTCGCTACTGACGACTTTGTATTTCCAGCGCTGACTGAGGCTGTACTTCGTTTTTTGTGGTGAGTGTTTTTTCGCCAAAAAAACAATTATTTTTTGATAATTATAATAAAAAAGTTTGTTACGCAATTGTGAATTAATTTCAGGTTTGTTATTACTGTAGCAATATTTACGTCTCACAAAGAAGAGAGTTGCACAATGGCTGGCCGTTTGAACTTGTTCATTATCACATCGTTCGTTTACAATTTGATACTTGTAGTTTATTGCATGCACTTGGCTTATGCGAGTAGTCGCGGCGGTGTGTTGAATTGCATGGTCAGGACTGGTGTGGTGAAAATTCTCAGCTGTCGATTTCCTCTCGCAGTATTGGAAGCTTGTTGGGCAATTGTTGGTGCTGTCTGGCTGTCACAAGCTGATCAGACAGGCACTTGTGATTGGTCATTTTTGTTTCTCATTCGCTTTGCCGTTTATGGCTGTTGGTTTTTGCTCGGCTTGATGTTGGTCAGTCTTTTGCTGGTGTTCGACCCTCTGGGTCATTTCCATTATGGCGATCTTCGTTTGGTCGACCATGCGCAGAAAGTTTGGCGTCGGCGTTTTCAGACAATCTTTTGCTGTTTCGGTCGGAACGATCGCATTAAAGTCGCTTTCGAAGATACTGCTGAATTGTTGAGTAGCCTATTTGGCGACGTTGATCTTGTACTTACGGATATTTGGGCAGGTGATTTGTTGAAATATTTTTATTTTTGAATCAATCAATATTTTGGAATTGTTGAACAAAAAACGGCTTCATACAGGTTTGATATTGCTGGCAGATGAAAGGAACAATCTGCTCCGGATCCGTGAACTGAAAACTGAGCCGGTAGTTCCACTTCCAGATTGGATGAACGTGGAACAGATGCTTCGATTTGCCCAATTTGCTGTCGGTGTTTACGGGTGGCCGTATTTTGTCTGCAGTTCAGCGTACAGTATCAGACCGTTGTGCAGTCTGGTGCGGCGCTTGTCCTGCTTCCACAGGTGCCGGTGCGATTCGACGCTTGTGATGCAGGACAATTGTTGCTTGTGCAATACGTCGGCATTTCTCCTGCAGACCGGCTTGGTCGAGACGGATCTGTTTTATGTGAACTTTCACAACGAAGTTTGGGAAACGCCCTTTGTAGCTTGCATTGACCACAGAACGAGATCGGTGGTGGTCGCGATCCGCGGTTCGTCCAGCTTCAGGGACGCGTTCACTGACCTCTGCTTGAACGAGGACTGTTTGCAACTGGATGCAGCCGACTCATACCAGAGTTGCACCGGCACCGACACCAACACCGTGCTGGTGCACCGTGGAATTTTGCGCACCGCTCGCTATGTGCATCAGAAGCTCACAGCCGAGAACGTGCTAGAGGACTTGTTCGTCTTGCAGCCGGACTACGAGCTAGTGTTGACCGGGCACAGTTTAGGTGCCGGCGTTGCGGTGGTTGTGGCGATGCTTCTGCGGCCCAAGTATCCGAAATTGCGTTGTTTCGCCTACTCACCGCCGGGATGCGTGATCGACCGAACCTCTCTTGCCTATACAAAGCAGTTTGTTTGCAGTGTAATTGTCGGCGATGATTTGGTGCCCAGGTTATCGTTCCAGTCGCTGACTGAACTCAAAGCCGCGTTGATAGAAGTGTTGCAGTGCAGTAGCAGGCCGAAATTCGACATACTGGTCAAAGGTATTTTTCGTTGGGCTTTTGCACCACGGTCAACAGTGCGACGCACAGTGCTTGTCGACGATCAGGAAGCGATTGTTGGATATGATGCAACATTCAAATCTTCTGACGAAACTGATCAACAACAACAACAACAACGACAAGATCAAGATAGAGAATTCGAAGAAGAAACCGACCCTTCTCAGCCGTTAATAGCAAATACAATCCGTTCGTCGACTGTCATCAATAATGATACTGCTGGTGATTTAGAGCGAGCCATTTGCAGAACATCTCTCTGCTGTCCAGGTCGAATATTGCACTTACCATCTGTCACAAATGCTGCTGCTCAAGTTGAAGAATATGATGTCGATGCGTTGAAAGAAATTCGACTCACCAGTTCTATGCTGGCTGATCACATGCCGCATTCAATACTAGCCGCTTTACGTGCTGTAGTCGCTCGGCAAAATCTCTAACTAGTGTCCTTCTGTTCATCTCTTTTCCTTAATTCATTCTCATTCTTCAATTGACGTGATGTTATTCTGTGTTGTTTCTTCAGTTCAAATAATAAATTACATTTTCCCATAGTCATTGAATGTTCAAGTTATTCAATTAAAAATGTTTTCTTTTCCAAATTTCATCTTGCAAAGTAAAATCAATAACTCATCTAATGTGAAAAACCGCAGTACATTTGATTACAAAACATTAACACAACAACTTGCACATCAAAAACAGCATTACGGTAGAACTATTGTGATAAATTTATTTCATATGATAAAAGTATTTCTTACAATTTTTTTACCCAATTTACAGGATATGTAAAGTAGAAAATTTAAAAAATTATAAAAACAACATGAAGTATTAAGTTTTATTATAAATAAAATTATTAATTTTTGAGAAAATAATAAAACAATAGTAGCGTTGGAACGAAAATTGAAGCAGAATGCACAATTAATAATTTACATTATATTTATCAAGTAAATGATGAGCAAACCGTAACAAGCCCTTGTGGCCTAATGGAGAAGGCGTCGGTCTCCTAAACCGAAGACTGCGGGTTCGAGTCCCGCCAAGGGTAATAAGCTCTTCGTAAGAGCAATTCCTTTTACTAACAAATTATTTAGTTATTTCCGTCTCCAGAATTGATAAAATGGAGGCTGCAATTCCTACAATAAACTGCAATGTAAAATATTACTGAATATAGTATAAATACATCGTCAGAGTTTGCGATAAACTGTTAAAGCTTGGAAAGATTAATGAAAACTGACTTGGCCATATATTTTGTTCCAAGCATCAATCTATTTCTGTGATTTTCTTCAAATTGGAAACTGTTTTGCAGTCAAGCATAGCGCTAATTGGTGTAAGTGAGTTCCATGCTATTAGTTAAACAGAATCATATTAAACTTTTTGAATAAACTATTTTTTATTATTCTTGAATGTTTTTCAACGGATATTTTATTTGTAAAACAAGATTATCCATTTTAAATCTAAAACAAGAAATAATTTTGATGCTTGAAGTGTGCATTTGCTTTCACATGTGTTTTTAAAATGTTAGCATGCATATATTGCATGAACTGTTTATTTTTCCTGCTATTACTGCTGAAATATTTGCCACATGCTGTTCAGCGTTTGTTGTATTACTGAGCAAATTTTCATTTTCATTGAATTACAAATTTATCTTGTCAACTTAGATTTAAAAATTGTTCAAAACGGCGTGCATTGTTTGCCATTGGAAAATATTAATGACAAAAACAATAAACTGCATCCACATTGATGAACAAATTATAAATAAAAATATAATAAATATATTCAGTTTTAGATAAGATGAAATAAAATAGCAGAACTTTCTTCGTTCACGTGCAAATGCTTTTGAATTTAGAAATCTGTTTAACAATTGAAATTCAGTAAAAAAAGTTATCAAAAATATTTTGATTATAGAATTTCGCTCACCGTGAGGGGCATGTAATTGGTGTGGTGTTTGTTCAATAGGCTACATTGATGTGAACAGAAATAGTCATTGAAAGAACAGTTTAGTTATTTGATAATTGAATTAGTAAAATTTTGTCAAATGATATTCATAATTCAACTCAATTTATAAAAGAAATAATTTGTTCAACTTAAATGTAGCGGAAGCAGCGCAGCAGACACGTGTAAATATTAATGCAGTTGTTGTCATGGAAAAAATTGTCAGCAACTGCCATTAAAGCAAAATACCTATTTGATTATTCAAAAATATTTACTTACACTTGCATGAAAGTGCTTACCTTGACCTTGAACATCAGAAAAATTTGTAAAAAAACAGACTAAAATTATTCAAGTAATATCAACATTGATTACGATTAAATGTTGTCATCAATGTTGAACCATTTTCAATACTGTAATGAAATTGTAATACAACAGAAATGAAAATTATTTCGTATTATTCAAGACAAAAGTATAGGAAATTGTTCTACTTTTATTTTTTAATAATTATAAATCAACTGCATTGTAAAGTGACATGCTGCGGATCCATGTTGATCAGCTTATTGCTATAGTCGACCAGGTCGTCTACAGAAACCCGTCCGCGTTGTTTTACGAACGTGACAATCGCTTTCATCTCGTCTTCGGTAACGAAAATGAACTTTCCACGATCATCTATAACTCCGGTAAGCATACCGTCGGCAAGTAAATTTTTCAGACGATCAATCACATCAGTGGTGCGCATGTGAAATTGTCCTGCCAATTCTTCCATGCTTACTACCTAAATTATGAAATGTGATCAAAAAAATTTTCAAATATCCTAACAATATAAAAATGAATTAAACTCATTCTGTCGTATAATTAATATAAATGAAAAATAAATTATTCATTTCATTGTAAAATTTCATTCACCTTCACTTTTTGAATGTATTCCACAAACTCTTTCAGCAAATTTGTCGTATCTTCACTGATATCCACGTCGCATCCTTGTTCTTCCACAGTAAACCCTTTCTTCAGCTTTTCATACTCTTCTTGCTCTTTGCGCTTTTCTTCTTCCAACCGACGCTTCTCTTCGAGTTCTTTTTGTCGCTCTTTCTCTTCTTCTTCTTCTTCCCTTTTTCGTCTCTTCTCAGCACGTTCTTCTTCGAGCTGCCTCTTGATTGCTCGTTCCTCTTCTTCCTGAACATTTTTTTACAAAACAACCTTTTTAACAGATATTTTCATTTTAAAATTAAGAAAACCAAAATCTGAATAAGCTAACCGCTTCTCGTGCTTGTTTCCGTTCCTCCTTGGCCCTCAACTTTGCCAATTTCTTCTTGCCCACTTTGCCGGGTAATTTTATTTCTGATTCTTCGCCGCCGGAATCAGATCCCGACGCATCACCCGCCGCAGCAACATTTCTCCTTCTTACACCACCAGCATGTCGACCACCAACTATGAAATAATCATTAAATTTTCAATACTACGTAAACAAAATATAATATATTCTTTCAATAAACACCTACCTAAAGCACGAGCAGCTTGTTGCTGTTGCCGGTTGTTGTTTCGTTGGGCAGCCAGTTCATTTAAATTGACACGTCGAATATTTCGATTTTCTTTCAAAAATAATTTATAAATTTGGATGCAACCAATTGCCATGAAAACCAACAAAATTAACACGGAACAAATAAGCATGGGATCCATCGTGATCAATTTATCTACACAAGCACATTATTAAAAGATGGAGGTTTTCTCTCTTTTTTGGCTTTCGAAACTGTTTTTGGCAGAGCAACTTGATGGCTCATTAACAATTGAAACAAACTTGTCATTGTACATCAAAATGCAAACAATGAACAGCAATGTCACATTATATATTAAAAATTGGAAACTAGAAATAATACACATCTACACAAAACAACATATTATACAACTAACAAATTAATTAATTGTATTGATATATGCAATTTATATGATCAAATAAATTATACCTAAACTGTCTGTTATTCGTAACTCTAATATATTTTACAGTAAGTTTTGCATTAAAAAAAATTAAGTTCAATGCAATGATTAAAAGTTGTCAGTAATAAATGAATGGAAAGGATTATATAATTTCTTACAACATTCTAAATTTAAAAAAATATTAATTTTTACAATAAAATTATATATATTCAGCAAATTCTTCCTTCGTCAGCATAATAAATATTATTTTTATAATACAAACTAGTGCAACATTTCTTTGAAAATTTACTTATTGAAAGTTCAACTGAATTACAGTTGTACAAAAGTCAAATAACTGGACAAAATCAACAATTACAATGTTCAAAAATGGCATTAGCAAAACGTTGTTCTTCTTCAACCAGGATACTGCTTGTTCTGTAGTTTTCGCCGCCATCACAGTACGTAAACTTTTCTTAAAATGGCGAACTATATTCCACCATGTTGGTGTTAGGATGCATTGTGTAACAAAGAATCCTCCATTTGGAAGTATCTGATCTCTATTGATTAGAATGTGTTCAGTGTATTGCCATAAATGTTGGACATTGTTTGTGTTTGCCCACGGGCTGGCAATATAGGAACTCGGCCAGATGAATGAAAACTGCTCCGCTAATTTTTGCTGATAAAAAAGCAATAGCTGAAATCCATGCTGCTGGGCATAATCGACTGTCACCTGATTCAGAGACAACGATGGAGGTGCAGGAATAAATTTACCATTAAACAGATGCTCCAACTGACCCAGGAATTTTCTGTGCAGTTCATCATTGAAATTATAAAAATGATTAATGTCAAGTATTAAAATTTCCTCAGGGTGATCAATTATGAAGGTGTACATTTCATTAAGCACTTCTTTTATCGGACGACCATATAACCCGTGTAAAAGAAAAATATCCAGTGACTGTTCACATTCACCCGGAAGAAATGCAACTCTAACATCAAAATATCGAATACCCAAACGTAATTGATCAGTTACATTTAATTCTTGACATCGACCCCAACGTTCAATAGTCCTGCGAGTCCATGGCGAGTCAACAAAGCGTAAAACCTTAGGAACATCAATTGCAATAGGAAGTTTTTTATTCAGCAAATCAGAAAATGATTGATGAGAACCTGCAATTAAAAGAAGTTTAAAGTGAAATGCAACTACATCTTTAAAGAAAGTTACAGATTAAATGTAAGAAAAAATAAAATTTCAAAAAATTAACGTAACCTCATTTAACTTTCAGCTAAACGCGTTTACCTGGAATGAATAAATGAGTTAATGGCTTCATTTTAAGAAATAATGGTAAATCCCGCATCCAATTTTCATTATGTTGTGTCATGTCGGACTAAAAATACTGTTATACATTATTTAGGAATGAATGAAATTTATCTTTCATCTGAAAATTACAATAAATTACCTTCAATACTTCAATAATAAAATTTCATAATTATGATTTTAACGCAGTTTTAAATTGAAAATACAATAAAAATGCAACAATAAGCAAGCAGCTTCTTACTTGATTCATTTGGTATCAGTTACCAAACGCCTTTTTGCCTCTTGCCTTTTTTTCATATAATATTTTCGATTTTCAAAATTGTAATTTCTAACTAAATAAAATGAATAAGAGCCTGCTATCATTATCACAGTGTAAGATAGCAAAATTTTAGTATTTGTCTGCATTACAAATCAGTAATGTTGCCTCGTAATAAACAAAAAACAGTAATTGATAAGTAAGTTTTTAACATGTTTTATTTACATGTGATGCTCATCTTATCTTACTTTGTTGTAGTTTAGTATTTATATCAAGTTTTAATTTTAAAATAATATTCATAAAGTAACAATAATTATTTGGTGATGACGTATTTTTCCGTTTAATTTTTCCACATTTCAGCATATTTTGTAGCATTTATACCTTTGTGCATTTTATTTAAATACAGTAAATTTTAATGCAGTTCCTATAAACTTTAAATTGATATTCACAATCCAATTTATTTCAGTTCATTTAGTTAACAAGTTTTGTGTTAAATCTACCTTGTAGGTAAGTTTATCTTAAAAAATATATTTTAAGAATTTAAATTTTAATGAACTATAAATTATTTATGATGTTGATTATTTTTGAAATGATACCTGAAATTGTATTTTTCAATCATTATTGTATTTACTTAAAAATTATTTTTTAAATTTGGCTATAAATTTTTTGTTTTCTTAAAAATATAAGGTGAAATAAATCTGTAATATAATTAAAAAATTATGTAATGCGATGCGAAGTGCAGATAACTTCGGCGTCGATTTGTTTCTTTTTCTCGCACATTTGCATTATTGATTTATGCATTTGTTAATTGTGCTTAAAAGCTTAGGTTTATACATTTATTTTAACATCAAGTATGTTGTAATTTGTTTGATATGTGCTTATTTATTTTCAAGCATCATTTCCATTAAAAAATAAGTAGTATTCACTATTGTAGTGCTTTTTAATTTATTTTGAATTTACTGTTTGAGGTTAAACTTATTTGAAAGGTTTAAAAGAATTAATGAATTGAATATGTTGTTGAATAGTTGTTTTGTTGAATATGTATTATGTATTGTATAGGTATGAGGTATATGTACTTATTATCGAAACAGATTCTTTTTTCACCGATGACATCACTTTCAATAAATGTTATTTGTTATGCTCATTGCGATCTATCTGTAGATCTTCAGTGGATAGCAGACATTAATTGGCGATCGATTTTTGGTTGTCGAGCACTATTGCATCCCGAGTTCCAGTGTTTTTATTTGTTGATCGTTTGGGTTTCTTTTCTGAAATTTGTAAGCTTTTTTTTGAAAAATTATACTCAACATTAAAGTATTTTCCAATATTCGTGTTCGAGAAGCTTTTTTCCGTGCCAGATGTGATTTCTTTTACTTTTAATAATTCTATTCATTTATGTAATTATTTATGGGAAGAGAAAGTTTTTTGAGTCGAACATTTTTGAATTACGTTGTTGTTCAATTGGTATAACTTTGGCAATTTTAAAACTATATTGCAGATGTGTTAAATTGTATCTGTTGTGATGTGTTTTCCTGATGTCTATCAAAGGTTTTCAATTTGATTTGCGATGACTTGCGCATTTGGAGGGTGGGTGGTATTGGTGGTGGTTGCATTAGCCGGCTTTGATGAGATGAACGATTGAATTTGATATTGATTTTTTTTGAATTGAGTTTTCACTTGCTGTACTTTGCCAAGCTAATGAGAAGCTGGTTGAAAGTTGGAATTGCTGTTTGCTGTTTCAACCTGCATGCATATAGTTTATAAGATAAGCGAGTGTAGATTTGTATTTCAGATTTTTGTTCAAGTTGTTCTGCTGAACCGAAGCAATGGAAAATAACATTTTCTTTTTTGTGCCAAATATAATTGGATACATTCGCATTCTGCTTGCTGGACTTTCATGTTTTTACATGTGCAGCGACTGTGTCCGAGCGGCACTGTATTATTTGGTCAGTTGCCTTCTGGACGCAGTTGATGGCTATGCGGCTCGCTTTTTTAACCAAAGTGAGAATGCTTGAAGCTGAATTATGCTTTTCAACGTTTCTTTTTAAATATATATTTTTTTCTTGAATCAGATTCACGTTTTGGAGCAATGTTGGACATGTTGACCGATCGTTGCACTACACTTTGCTTGCTATTTGTGCTCTGCCATTTTTATCCAAATTTAATTTTACTCTTCCAAGTTATCGGCTCGGTTGACATTGCCAGTCACTGGCTGCATATGCACTGGTTCATTGAAGAAAAATATTATATATATATATATATATATAATTAGATAGTTTTAATTCTTTTTTTGTTTCATTTTAGCAGTGACATCTCTGGCGGAAAAAGTCACAAAATTGTTACAGAAGATACCCACTGCCTGTTGAAATTCTATTACACTTCAAGAGTGAGTTTATAAATCAGTGAAATAATGAATTTTAATCAAAAAAGTAATGTTCTTCCAAACAGATGTAAATTAGCATTTTTATTTCGTAAATGAACAGATTATGTTGTATAATTTGAAATCCTTTTCGATGGTGATCAACATTTGAAGAGAGGAAATTTGCGTCACAAATTCTTTTTTCTACTCTTTTGATTACGCAATTCGAATAATCATTTAATATCAGTTGTGCATCATCTGTTAAAATTTTCGTTCGATCAAACAAAGAAAAATTAGCTGAATAATTCAGAATGACATTCAAGCTCTTTGGCATCAGTGGAAAAGAATTGTAATTTTCAAAATTGGAAAGATTTGCCATTTTGAATTGGGTAAATTAGCTTCAACAGCAGGTTTCAAGCAACGGCAGAATGAATTTAAATGAAATTATTTACCATGTTTATGTGACTAATGAAAAATCGACAGCAAATCCAATTGCTACTTTAAAAAAAATAATTAACCACGTTGGAAATTATTTAAATTTTTAATAAAGTGTTCGTTTCAGGCTTTTCTATTTTTCATGTGCTTGGGCAATGAAGCATTTTTCTGGTTTTTGTACGTCGGTTATTTTACCAGTGGTCCAGCAAGTGAGCATAAAATTTGTCACAGATATAATAAAGTGCGGCTTTATTAAAAATTTTCCTTTTTTTCAACAAACTTTAGTTCCATTCTTGAACACAAATTTGATACCCACGTTGGTTTTCATATTCTGTCCTGTGGCTGCAGTGAAAACGGCGATCAGTTTGCTCCATTTGGCTTTGGCATCGCGGGATATTGCACGCATCGATGCGACTGAGATTCAACTCAAGATGACCAATGAAAAAATAGATTAAGTACTTATTTCGAAATGGCCCTCTTTGTTACTGCTATATTTTATGATTATCTCCTTTATCTCTAATTGTTCATAACCCAATTTTCTGATCAAAGCAAACAAAAAGTGATGTGCATGTGTGCAGTACGTTTCGTAGGTTTTTAATTATATATATATATAGATATTATGCAGTAAAGTTTATCATTTGCGTGAACCAGTTGTCGTTATTTATTATTAACCAAAGTTATCTGCGAATGCAGCGGCAAAGAGGTGAAAAATACTCGTAAATGTTAACAATAATGCAGCAAAACGAAGATTATATCTTGCCATCTCTTCGTTGGGCTGAAATTTAAAAAAAGAAAGAAAACTAAAAATTAAATAATCTCGCATCTTGTTTACCACAAAATCAGAATCATAGGCATCTGTCGGTGTAGATGTTTCTAAATAATCACCCGAGCAATGCACATCTGGTGGTGGATTTTTCAAATGATACCGTAAATTTCGACTGTTGTTCAGAAATGAAGAATAGCTGGGAAACTGCAGAATTGTGAATCTGCTTTGCTCACAGGCTGATTCCACTGTTGAACTGTTGTAGCTATTGTTGTGATTGTCAGAAAAGTATATACAACCAGTACAATTCCAGCGAAATGGATAAAAATGTGAACCGTATTTTCCGCAGATCACATCAGGTAAGATGCTAAAAGCAATCTCACTCCCATCTATTAATGAAATAGATTACATCAAAGAAGAGCAAATAATTATGCTAAATACACTGACTGTCGTGTTTCCAAATTCCATGAAACAAAAGACCGTCCTTCCAAGTGCTTGAATGCATTGGGACGATCTGTTTCCATTGTTCAAAACGAAATATCAGCTGCACCGATGCAGAATATACATTTTCAATACCAATGCCTGCTGCTGTGCAAATACCATCCAAAACAGGCTGTGTGTAAAACAAATGCAGCAGTGTGACATTTAATAAACATGCAACTCGTAAAATAATACCAAGATAAGATCATCAACATTGAAAGAATTAAAGCTAATAATGACGAAACCAACTGCTAAACTAACCAGCGAACCAGATAGAAGAACATGAGGAGGAGACCATAAATGAAACCTGCACCATAAACTATTCATCAGGCTAATCATAGAAGAAATGAATGCAATCAGTTAATTTATCATTAACTAAATAAATTAAGCTGATTAGACGACTGCATGATCAACATATACATGGAGAATAAAAAAGAACACAATATTCAAATTGAAACAATTATTTTCAAAACATATATTCAAACCAAAATTAGATTAGACAAAGATACAAAAAAATTTTAAATTATTAACTACGAATAGAGATAAATTTTCTTGATACACATTACAAATGAACTGTACTAATCAAACATGATCTTCTACAATCATAAAAAAAGATTTGAAAAATAAATTCTCGTCATATACTGCCAATTGCCAATCGAGAGAAAAAAATTTGATTATAATTTTCCAATTCAAATAAAGAGAAATTTAATTTCTGAAAAAAACCTACACAAAATAGATTTAATTTACCTAACAACAAGAACAAAAAAATCATACTACAAAATACAACGAACACATAAAAAACCTACACATCAAAGGTAACATTCACTTTCACTTACAGAGCATAAATATGAAGAGTAGGATAGAATTACAGTACAAATAAGGTACTGTACGAATGTACAATGTAGTTCTAAACGCAACGACAAAAAATTTGATATAATATAAAATAACTGAAATAAAATAATATTCACAACTTTGAATTTTTTTTATATCAAAGTATGTTCAAGGAATTGCTAAATTATTTTTTTTCAAACGTATTGCAAAATCCTTAACGCAGCATTGAATACAGTCGAAGTTTGTTAAGTGCACATGGACAGAGAATTTGCCAAGAATTTCCGTGCACCAAAGTTTGGAATTATGCAAGGTAATTGAAAGGAGTAATAACTTCACATTTAGAGATATGTTTAATGGAGAAAATGTCCATTTATTTTAAGTAGAATAGTTGGAAATGTAGGTTTTAATTATGTTTTGCGGCACTGGTCCTACTGGCTGTTCTTCAATTCGGTTTAGTTTGTCTGATTTATGTTGTTTTTGTAGAAATATGACCGAATTGTCATCAGATATTCGACAGCTTCCTTGTGAGTAACTTCTTGGGAAAGCAGTAGCTGTTTTGACTTTGGGCTAGTTCACGTTGTCTGTGATACGTGTGCATATTCTGATATAGGGAACAATAAATTTTGCTAAGTATCAATAGTTATTATGGCCGATGATAAACCTAAAGCGGCAAGAAACATTTTATTGTGCACTTAAGCAAATCCCATGGACCTTGGCAGAGTGATGCTCTTAACCAAGTTGTACACTTATCCAAATGTGCGCTTAATCATTATTTTATTGTATAATTAATTACAGGAAATTTTCTTAGGCCAAAATTTTGTGCATTTAAGTGAAATGGGCGCTCAACCAAGTTTGACTGTGCATCAAAAGCAAATAATGATTCTTATATATATTTGACTGATTGAATAACACGGACACAACAAAAGTGATACTTAATATGTATTCAACAGTAAACAAAGTGATTAATAATAATTACATGCAATTTATAATTGTATTTCTTAGGAATAGCATAAATCAAATATAAAGTATTTCAAAAGTTACAATTGGAAATCACTATTTTGAATTTATCGTGATACTTTTTTTTGAATATTAGAACATTTGTAAGCAGCAGCTTTGCTTTAATGCTGCACATATTTTGTTCTGGAATTTTAAAACTCCATGCTCTGCAAGGCATTTAACTTAATAAATTCAATTAAATATCAACTATAAATTTCGTCTAATTTGAATTCATTTATTAAATTATGTTCAATATTAGGTGAAAATACAAGTGCTCATAACTGAAAACGCTCATTTCGTGACAAACAAATTTTAACCTGATCAATTGTACCATTAAGAAATAAAAAAAACTACTCAATGTAACCGTGAATGCTATTTGTTAACGGTAGAAAAATTTGATAATGAAAACTTAATATTATATTCAGTGTCTATTTTACATGAATTGATTTTTATCTTATTAAGATTATTATTAATCTTATTAAATATTCTACTTTAGTTTATCAAGCAAGAAACTAACATTACAAATAGATACAATACAACGTTTAAGATTGCAAAAAACAAGACAACTTTTTATGGTAGATAATGATAGTTTATTTATGGAAATTCCTCTTTAACCATTACAGGTAAATAACCGTATAGATGTCAATTCAAATGTAAACCAAAATCAGCGACGACATTCTACATTAAAATCATTATAAGTCTGAATATCATTTATTATTATCATATCCTACGCTAAATAAATACTTTTTTATAAATTACCAACTCCACTGCAAAAAATAAAATTATATTTTTGTTTATTTTTTTTACAGAAGCTACATCAATAACTATGTACTCGGAAATAAGAGTTAGAGTGTTTAATTAAAATTTTTTTTATATCTTATGAATAATATCAAATATTTATCAGTGCAATAACGTAATCATTCAATTCATTCAATTAAAACAAACAAAAATAAAAACAAACAAAAATAACATATATAAAGCAACGTGTAACAGAATATTTCACAACTGAGCATCAGTAACAATGTACATTACATTTATCCTTCTTGCTAACATATTGCTTCTTGTGCAACCAACAGCAAGTAGCGCATATCGTGGACACTCCAACCTTGTAATTAATATACAAGGTATTTTGTAAAACATATTACTTTTAAATATTTTAGGAAATTAGATTGATGGATGAGTGTAGCGATGAACCAGAAATACAAGCACACTTAGGTCAAGCTGATTATATGAGTTTGTTGGATGCATGCGTTGAAAGACGGTAAAATTGATTATTCTTTTGATTCATTTTGTACTTATTTTGCATTTGCTTTATAAAGCTGCATTTTTCAAAACAATACAATTTCCTCATTATTTATATCATTAAAAGATTGAATAAATAGCATATAAATATTATGCAACTTAATTTAATTTCTCGCATAATGGAAGTTGAGCATCAAAATTAACAGCATTTAAACAGCATTAGCGATGTGACTGATGTTGATAGTTTTTTCAATATTTTTAAAATTATTAAAGACTACAGTTTATGTTTAAATCCAATCAATTATATAGAAATTATTTTTATGTAACAATATAATCTTTTTAGACTTGCTGAAAGAGCTGCATGAAGAATATAAATAAGGCTATCAAGAATCGATGGTTTTCCTTCAAGAAACATTTTTATTAATGATATGAATTTTTTAAAAAATCAAAATTTGTTCCAACATTCATAATAAATAGCAATGCAGTATTTTTTGTTTTTGATCATTTAAAACTAATTCCGCACGCCGTTTACTGCAATGAAACATGTAAAAAAAACCTAGAGGCAACAGTCTACTGTAAACCTAGAAAACAACATTGGCAACTATGTATACTTGATGTATGACTCTATGCACTACTGTATTTTTGATGGTATGGAGATTGCATCATTTAACTGTTCTCTGTGTAACATATTCTAACAAGCAACAGTGACTGTGCCAGTGGATCAGATGCGCACAGCAGACGCAAATTCATTTATAAAGTAATGAATACATGAATAAGCGACCAATTTTTTTCACTAAAATATTATTGGAATAAATGTACAAAAAAATAAGAATAATTTTCTAATATTAATTGATTGATATATAATTGAATTGTCTTATCAAAATGTCTAAAATATGATTTGCTGTCATTGCAATTTTTATTCTTGAAATCATGTATTCATATATTTATTTGCTATCTTCTTTTTGCAATCCTTAAACATGGTTGTTTCAATATTGCTTTATAGTGTTATTCATCATTATTCTTCAAATAAATATGCTGAGCTCGTAAACAATGAATTATTCATTCTCAGTCAGAGCAGCGATCAAACACTCTCTCAGTAATCCTAATTTGAATATTCACAAATACAGTAAACGTTAAGACTTTATTTGCATTCTTGTGTATTCATGTTCATATTGCTATGATTACCATGCTGAAATAATAAAAGACTGTACAAATGCCTCTGACATTGAATAGACATATTTTCTCTGCAAGAATCCTTCATTATAACAACTTCTTTAAACAGAATCATGAACTACGCAAGTATCAGATTGATTTGATATTCTGTGAAAAAAATATGCCATAATTATTAATTTAATTGTAAAATTTCATTTAATTATTTTGAATAATTTAAATTTAAATATGATTCCATTTATAGTACTTTTTTTAAAAATGTAATTTTCATATATTAATGTTTTTGATTACTTTGCTCTTCCGTAATGCATTTCATCACTATACTATCCGATAACAACTTCATTAACTTTATTGAAGCCTCAGAGATTTACAACGATGCAAGTGCATACTCAACACATTATATTGAGTCAATACAGTTTATTTCAAAAAATCTGATACGGGTTATTTTGATTTTGCCCCCTCCCATTTTACCCGTTCCATCCCTTTTTGTGATTGGCTGTGTGCTGATAGGCTGTACGACGTTTGATCAGTAATTGGTGATTGATTTACACCATTTGATTAGCTACTCAGCTTTGATCCGAGATTGGATATTTGAATATCTGGATCTGAGATGACTATCAAGGTTTTTCCAAGTGTACACTCCCACTAAATTACGTTATATGGGCATAAATAATCCCATATCGCATTTCTTTAAAACAAAGCTGTTTTAAGATGAATGTGGAATGGTATATATTTCTTTCAATGATAGAAAATCTTTAGCTGACTTTTTTAACCGCGATGACAAGAATTATAACAATATGCTCATGACTAATGCTTAACTTCCTTACATTTACTCGTTCTTTGTGTGTATAGCACAACGTTTAAAAAGCTCCTGAAATGAAAAAACTTTAACAGCTTTCCGCTTGGTGCAGTCCATTGCATTATTTCTATTGGCATCATCAAAGTCCTTTACTTTTTCAGCCACTTGTATTCATAAATAATGCTCAAAACTAGGAGTGACAACTGCTGAATATTGACATTTTTTTGATTTTAGCATAACTGTTCTCCTAAAATCTTTCTTGCTTGCAATCAAAGAATTTTACATTTACGTTCGCAAAGTTTTTTTGCACTCTTTGACCAGTGTCTTTACGTTTTTTTTTCTGAGTTTTATTTAAATAAAAAAAATAAATCTGGAATTTTATTACAAGTGAAAAATTATATATTTTTATACGTTTCTGTAAATTGTGTAAAATGTGCTTATCAATATCCAAAGTAAACTGACTTGACTGACGAACATTCAAGTTGCAATTCTTGTATTACAATGATAGCCAAATGGTGAACATTCCAGATGAAAATCAACGCTCATGATTTAGCTAATCTGTTGCATTTTCAAATCATTTCAACAAACAAAACAGAAAGCAAGGAAAGTTATTTTTTGAACGGTTGTGTTCATTTTCTTGCTCTAGTACCGCATATCCTCTGTCAACATATGATCATTGGAAATTATCCTGGTCGACAGGCATGAAACATACATTGATTGGTCTTTCATCCGTCGCCAAAGCTTGCATTCCCATTGTTAAGCGTGAACAATAATTGTGCACTTATCAGGGGTTCACTGTCTGGATTAGACAATGAGTTGATTTGAGAAAACGCCCACAGCGTCGTAGAATTCCGAACCACTTATGGCATTGGTGGGATTTTGCTCGAATGTGTGCCTTTTGTATTTCTATGGGAAGATAGTGCGGAGAAAGACTGAAATGCCAGCTGTTGTGGGGTAACATGAAGTGTTAAGAAGTGTGTAGTACAGTATGCAATAGCTTTACATTATCGTTGGCCTGTGAAAAATTTCTCAGATGTAGGGTAACTGCGCATGCATTGGACTGAAAATGCTTTTGCCTAGCTTAGGCGAGATTTAACTGCAAGTCATGTGCTGGTTCAGCCAAATTTCATAAATTCGTTCGTGCTAAATGTTGACCTGTCTTATGATAATCGCTTCAGAATTTTCTGCTGCGTCAAGCTAATGAAGGCGGCAAGCTGCGTCCCCATCGTAAAAAGTCATTAAGTGTCGAGTTCTGAAAGCAGTAAAAAACCCAGATAAGCATGTTCATTTGATATATCTTTGTTCAGTTATCTCTTCTTTTTGATGCTCATTTGAAGCTACTATATTTTTGGCAGATTGATGCGAAGAAATTTAAATTGTAAAGAACAGTTCAAGACCGTCAATTCTATTTTTTCTTATTTTACTTCTCAGTGTTCATTATTAGCTTGTGCTATTTTTCGTGTCGTAGATTTGCAATGTCTTTTCAAATAATGAAAATAAATGATGACAAAATTCAGTCTATATCCCACGAAACCAACATGAGATAATATACAAAGGTAGCTGCTACCCGCTCAAGCTTACAAATCATAATGATAAATACTGGTTATGAACAGAGATATAAACAATAGCTTAACGTAGCACATTATATTTGTAATATCAAGCAATACATGACAACTACCTACGAAAATCAAATATTCATTTAAGTAAAACAGTTGCCATGTAGAATTGCTGACATATTTTTGCTTGTGTCTAATACAATTTCACTTTGTCAATGCTTAATGGTATTTTGGTAATTAAGCAAGTATAAGTGAAATTATGCATGTATTTACTTTTGTTGTAAAAAAAGCAACCAAAAATTAAATAACGTAAATCAAAAATTAAACAGCTCATTTATTATTTGCAGTCACACATGCTACCAGTTGATATATTCAAAGTAAATAATTACGTGCAATTTAACTGCATTTCTTGGGGGCTGTGTAAATTTAAAATAAATTTCTTGTAAATTTTCAATTGTAAATCATTAATTTGAATTTATCGTAATATCTTAAAAAAAAATTTTGAAGTTTTCTAAAAATCAGATCAGCGTCACTTCTGCATGTATATTGTTTTGAATTTTGAAATTGAACACACTGTGAAACATTTAACTTAATAAATTCAACTAAACAACATTTATAAAATTACTTTCAATTTTAATATATTTATTAAATTTCGTTAAATATGGTGCTAAATGTAAGTGCTTATAACTGACAACATTCATCCTATGACTGCAAATTATATTTTAAGCTTATCGATTGCATCGCTGATAAAATAACACTCATTCATAAAAATCTAGCCTATTAAACTGCGCAATCTGCTTGTTCCTGGAAGAAAAACTTTTCATTGAAAACTTAATGTTATATTCCGTATTTACTTAACGTGCATTAATTTTTTTTATTATTCATAGTTTATTGCATATTTTACTTAAATATGTTAACCGGCAAATTTCCTCTTTAACCATTACATGTAAATAAACGTAT
Organism: Trichinella pseudospiralis; assembly: GCA_001447645.1. Lineage (NCBI taxonomy): Eukaryota > Metazoa > Nematoda > Enoplea > Trichinellida > Trichinellidae > Trichinella > Trichinella pseudospiralis. The sequence continues at coordinate 100,798 of JYDV01000013.1, forward strand.
AGATGCTAATTTTAATGTAAACCAACGTCAGCGACACCGTTCTGCAGAAACCATTATTATTCATCTAAATATTATTCATAGTTATGAAGAGGCATGTTAAATAAATGTTTTTTCAGCAACTAGCAAATATTAAAAGAAAGCTAACAAAAATATATTTGTTGTTAATCTTCTTTACAAAACTTGTATTTATCATTGTATAACTGGAAGTAATAGATAGAGTGTTTAATTAAAATTTTTCTTATATCTTATGAATAATATCAAATATTTATCAGTGCAATAACGTAATCATTCAATTAATTCAATTAAAGCAAACAAAAATAAAAACAAACAAAAATAACATATATAAAGCAACGTGTAACAGAATATTTCACAACTGAGCATCAGTAACAATGTACATTACATTTATCCTTCTTGCTAACATATTGCTTCTTGTGCAACCAACAGCAAGTAGCGCATATCGTGGACACTCCAACCTTGTAATTAATATACAAGGTATTTTGTAAAACATATTACTTTTAAATATTTTAGGAAATTAGATTGATGGATGAGTGTAGCGATGAACCAGAAATACAAGCACACTTAGGTCAAGCTGATTATATGAGTTTGTTGGATGCATGCGTTGAAAGACGGTAAAACTGATTATTCTTTTGATTCATTTTGTACTTATTTTGCATTTGCTTTATAAAGCTGCATTTTTCAAAACAATACAATTTCCTTATTATTTATATCATTAAAAGATTGAATAAATAGCATATAAATATTATGCAACTTAATTTAATTTCTCGCATAATGGAAGTTAAGCATCAAAATTAGCAGCATTTAAACAGCATTATCGATGTGACTGATGTTGATAGTTTTTTCAATATTTTTAAAATTATTAAAGACTACAGTTTATGTTTAAATCCAATCAATTATATAGAAATTATTTTTATGTAACAATATAATCTTTTTAGACTTGCTGAAAGAGCTGCATGAAGAATATAAATAAGGCTATCAAGAATCGATGGTTTTTCTTCAAGAAACATTTTTATTAATGATATGAATTTTTTAAAAAATCAAAATTTGTTCCAACATTCATAATAAATAGCAATGCAGTATTTTTTGTTTTTGATCATTTAAAACTAATTCCGCACGCCGTTTACTGCTATATAAAAAAAACCTAGAAATCGACATTGGCAACTATGATTAGACACATAATGTGCTATTGGAAAGAAATTTTATGTTTTGCTTCTTGCAAAATGATCACTTTTAAGAGTAATGAATGAAACATTGTTTAAAAATGTAATGAATTTATTTTTTCTTATATTAATTTATCTATAAGTACAAGAAGCAGATCTCAATCATATGTGCATTTATGGCCGCAACCTGTTGGACATAAATTGTGACTTTGAAACCAGCTTTCAATATGATTTAAATGTCCACCATGCAAACAACCTGGACACCATAAAAATAAACCACGTATTGTTTCTTCACTGTAAAAGTAAAAAGTTAAATTTTTTTCATAAAACATCTCAAAATACAATCCACCACTTACCATACTGAGCAATTTTCCAATGGCCGATTACAGCTATTGCAAATCCAACTCTTGTTAAATGCTGGTTTTTCACAATGAGGACAGAAAATCATTATCTTGTTTTTTGGCTGGTTTATATTCCTGAATGGTATTGTTGGACACATTTTCATCACTTCCACGGCTGTACTATACTGCTCACATCTTTTAAGTAATTCTAAACATTTCTGATAGTTGTAAACATGAGAACTTTGATCTTATGAATGTATGTATACCTGTGTATGATAATAGCCATTCTGTTTTCGTTTCTCTTCTTACCATAGCGTTTCCAAGTTTTCCAAGAGAAAGCATTATCGTTGCTCCCATTTGTAAATTTGCCTAATATTCAAAAATTTAAATATTATTATTTTTCCTTCACTCGCAAATTTACCCGATTTTCCACAAAATAAGGAATAATCTTCTGCAGCAAAAGCATATAATCAAACCATCTAATGATGACAGGATTTCCGTCGACTGTAAGATTAATGAAATGTGAATTATATGAGCTACCCCAACTTCTAGTCAACTGGTTAAATATTAAATCAAAATCCATCTTCAACCAAGCTGATTCATCACGACAATGTGGTTTCGCAAGCGTTTCTTCAGAAGCACCAAAGCCTTCAGAACAAACAGCTATTTTGGAGCTGAATTGTTGAAAACGGATTATTTCAAAATTGCAGTTCAAATGCTTATTCAATCTATAAAAATCTATCTCACATTGGCAATTTTTCATCTTCAGGTCGTCGTGTTGAAGGAGGTGCATATGTTTCTCTTTCAAAATCATCGTCAAAGAGCCTGCCAAAACACGCAATAAAATGGTCATATTCGCCTAAAATCTTGCCTCCGTAAAATATTCCACTTTTCATCCATTATTTTTCACTTTTCACTCACTTTGATCACCTTGATCACTCTGCGTAGATTCTAAATAAAAATCAGTAGACAAATCAGATGCTATATGATTAAAATATCTTCATTTGAACTACAAATGCAGATAGTACTTATAGCAAGACATAAATAAATAATAAATAAACAAATATATATATATATATATATATATATATATATATATATACTGTGATGCAATATTTTCAAAAAAAAGTTAATATTATTTTACATGTTGTCAAAATTATTACATATAATAACACAACATACCCGAGCTCCATTGGCAAGATGCTTTAGTGCGAAGCCAAGCACGGCGAAGGTTGACCAAAGTCAAATGACCAGAAATGTAAAAATCTTTCAGCATGAGCCACGTATGAGATTCCTGATAACTCGTTGATGTTTTTGTTTTTGTTAATTAAAAACTGTTTAAATTAAATTAAAATAAATTAAATCAACAAACTCGTCTCTTTTTCAATTTCAACGCAACGTTGGCATTGTGTTGGCACAGGTCTGGAAAACAATAATCAGTGAGGTGATATTCTTCGGCAAAAGTTTTGAATTGAGCAGGTGTAATCTATTCACAAAATGTTAATTTCAATTATAAGTTCACACTTTCCATGCTTTAATAATTACGTAAGTTTTCTTATTTTTGTAAAATTGACTATTCAAAAGACGAAAACAACTTTTTCGTGGTCCTACAAAATAGCTATTTGATCTATCTTCTCCATCATCCGCCGTAGAACTTGCAACCCCAAGTTTCTTGTTTGAAATATGAGAATCGTCTAAAACCACACTTTACAATAAAAAATTTTTTTAAATCAAATGTAAAAAATGCACATTCACTTACAAACGTAAAGAATATTCCCATTTACACTGAAATTTATTGCCACTGGACTAATATGTCTGCAAGGTTGATAAGCATTTTTTGCGTTATTCCAAATCAAAGAACCATTTGTAGAAGCGGATAGCAGACTGTCAGAATTAGGCTTCCATTGAAAGCCTGAATGTTTAAATTGGATCAATAAATGCATTAGTGTAAACTTTTAGAACAGAATTTAAATCAATGTTCACAAAACACAAACTGAAACCTTTTACTGAAGAAGTGTGCTCAAAGAAAACAGCGTAAGGTAAGCATGGATGCCGAATATCCCAAACTTGTATTTCAAAATCTGTCGTTAACGCCGAGCTAGCTATTTGCGTCCCTTTTAAAGGATTCCAATGGATCTGACCAACCGGTGCTGATGTGACTATTGAATCTTCAAGTTTCGTCTTTGTACTCTGGTATTCCCATATCTAAAGTTAAAATAATGCATATGAATTATAAGCAAATGCATATAAACAATGCAATAAATTTTATGCAATATAAAAATGCTGACCAAACCTGAATGATTTTGTCTCTACCACCTGTAGCAAAGATGTTTTCAACCAATGGATTAAAATCCAAAGACAACACCGGTCCACCATGAGCAGTAAACAATTGGACAGGCTTTGCTAGCTTACGCACATCCAAAAATTTAACCATCCCATTGTCATCAGCCAAAGCAAACAAAGTGTGAGAATTGTAAGCAAATTTGACATCTCGAACATGGGCACCTCTACTGAAAATATTCAAAATTAACATTGAATATTATTTAAATATTCTGAAAATTTGTGTTTAATATGCAGTGCAATTTTTAACTTTTCAAACGTAAAAACAGAACGCTCTTGGCGGAGGTCAAAAAATACTACACAATCATCGCCAGTTGCGCTGAGCAAATAATTCGGCTTGGAATGATGAAAGCAAACTTTCATTGCATATTGCTTTTTCGGCCTGATTATTCTTTCTTAAAAAGCAAATAAAATGAGAAATCATTGATTTACAAAATTAACCATCTCACCAACTCTGTTTACTTCAGGACGTGATAAATTCCATAGTGCGATATATCCATTGCCAGTTGCAGTGGCAATTCTGTTCACTAATAAGCAAAAAATGCGATGTAACATTTTTGTTAATTTCATTTAATTCCACAACTTCATTTAATAGATATAATAATTTCAATAATTAAAAATATTCATCAGTTCAATATTGAATCACACACAAATGGTACCTTCTACTTTATTCCAGCTGACATCGAGCGATGATGCAAGAGAACGAGGCTGATCGCCAACTTTAAGATTATGTAATTCTTTGAAATTTTTTTCATCGCTGACATCCACTATCTTCAAAACTTAAAAATTACTTTGTTTCAATAAAAAATCATTCATTTTTAAAGTTGACATAAAAAACGTTTTAGATAAACAGTTTAAATTAGTTCTAGTTTAGTTCCCAATCTTACTGTTGAAAATAATTTTCATAAAAATGATCATTATTTATCAATGCATCTTGCATTTAATATAATTCGAAACGTAATAATATAACAACAATAAAATGTAACTATACATTAATATAAAACAACAAAAAGAATGACAACAACAAATAAAATTCCAAATAAATATACAGCAGACTTAAAAATCACATAAAGCATACAGTAACTGTAATTGACGTGTAGGGAAATATGAACCTAAGCAATATTTGAAAGCAGTACTTTTACAAGCCTTTTACAAAATTTTGCATATTCATTTCTCTCTGCGTTAGTGGAATAAACAATTTTTAGGTGAAAAACAATAATCACTAGATAAACACTGAATTATAAACGAATAGCACCTACGATAGTTTGTAAAATCATCAGAAGTTCATAATATTATTTTCATTTTTAAAAAGAGAACACTTATTGACTATTAATTTTTGGTGCAAATGCAATCACGAAAGAAAAAAAACCAATAAGAATACATACAGCTGATGATCAGTTAAAATATTCTTTATGTTTTTTGTGGTATATAATAATTGTCGGTCCTTTTTTTAGATGCATAATTAATAGTTTACATCAAATGAAAAGCAATAATCTGCAACACAATAAAAGCGAAAAACAGTAATCTTTATTTTAATGATACGCATCTGAAATTTAAAAACGGAAACATTCTATATAAAAAATTGTCAAGGTTACTTACAATTTTTTCCTGCAACTGCAAGCCTGTTACCACGATTGTTGAAACTTAATGCATTAATCGGACACTCAAATTGTATTTTCATTATGTCTGAGCAAATGAAATCGCAACTAGCTTATTGCTTAATAGATTATAATAATGACTTTTCGTGTTGGGTAATGTTTATCTTAGGTGAAATAATTAAATTTAGATTTACAATGTTGCCCTAATTTATCGTAAGATATGAGTTTACTTATTTTTGTCACCATTTTTGCATTCAATGATATTCTTATGATTTATTAATGAAAGAAATTACTCTTTGTAATGTTGAACTCCATATACTGTATTATAGTACTCTATATTATAAAAAATACAGTATCAGTAATGACTTCAGCATTATAAATAAATAAATAAACATGATCGTAATGGGTTTACAGCTGTAACTATTGATATGTATGTGAAATACATCCATTGATTCTTGAAAATCAAGGACTTTTCTTGCTGTAGTTCACAATTGAATGAATGTGATATTTGAAAGTTGCGATATTGTATCAATGACGTTTGCAAAGATTCGTGGTCTTATTTCGTATATGAAAGCAAATCCTAAAGAATGGCGAGATTATTTTACCAGTACCCATTTTTGGGGGCCTGTGGTGAATTTTTCATTGCCTTTAGCTGCATTCAGAGACATGTCGCAAAAGCCGGATATAATCAGTGGCCGTATGACATTTGCCTTAAGTTTGTACTCCTTGATGTTTATGCGTTTTGCTTGGAAAGTTCAACCTAGAAATTTACTGCTTCTGTTCTGTCATTCTTTGAATGAAGCTGCTCAACTTATTCAAGGATATCGCTTTTACAAATTTCATTATGGCGTCTCTTGTTTTAACAAGCCGGTGTAAATATTTCTTTACTCCTTTTGGAATTATGCCTATGTTTAATGCTATATGTGAATATTTTGATTTAGATCGGAAAGTGGTGAAGATAATACAAATGATATGGATGTTGATCATGCAGAAAATTTTGATGACCAGCGTAATCGATTGAATACAAATTTTTTTCTTTAAAAAATTTAATATTTGTGCAGTCTTTCACTTTTTCCTCTTCACGTTTATTTAGTTTATTGTTTGTTTATTTAGTTTTATTGAACGTTGAGAATAGTTCATCTCAGTGTATCTTAAAATAAACCTTGTTTTCTATGCCTGGGACTAATAATATTTCATTAAAAGCACTTTAATCTTAACAGATAAAAGGTTCAAGTTTCAAAAATGCATTTCGCATTAATTTGATAATGAAATAATAAATCTAAAATATATAAGTGAATATAGTGCATATTTTTCATAAAAATTATATTTATGCAACCAAAATGACTGTTTAGCATACCAACTAAAAAAACGAAATAATTTAAATCTACATCTTATATTACACATTTAAAAGCATTGCCTACTGTTAATAAGTTGCACGTAAAAAACATTTTTATATGAAATATATTTTATACCGCATAAGCGTGATAAAAAAAAATTCTGTCAGTAACAGAATAAAACTGATAAAGAAGGGGCTTATCTTAATGCGCATTTGGTTAAATTAACATGGCAGTTACATAAATCGTTAGCTAAGGTGAATAGCTAATAGTCATTAATTATATATGTTTATGTGCATCTGTTATATAATTTAATTTTAAAAAATATTAAAATAAATTTACATAAATATTCCATTTTTGTTTCAACTTTAAATTTCACAGTTGCAACAATTTACCATATTATACTATACTGTAGATGTTGCCTGCGTTTTGTTTTCTTATTATCGTAATGCCTTCATAAGTTGCTTTGTTGGAAGGAAGACAAAAATGGTAAGGTTTGCTGAATTATTCTTTGATAAATTTATTATTATTTATGATGACACAGGGTCCTAAAAAAATGCAAAAAGGGAAAAAGGTGGCTGAGATGCCAGCTGCATTGAAAAAGAAAGTAGTGGAGCCTAAGAAGAAGCCGAATCCGTTGTTTGAACCTAGACCGAAGAATTTTGGAATTGGTACAAAAGCACTTATGCATATTCAGGAAATTTTATTAATATTTAATTTATAATGTTTAAGGGCAAGACATTCAGCCGAAAAGGGATGTGAGTCGATTCGTTCGTTGGCCTAAGTACATTGTATTGCAACGTCAATTGGCTATCTTATATAAGCGTCTGAAAGTACCTCCTGCAATAAATCAGTTCCGCTTTGCGTTAGATCGGCCTACAAGTGAATTCTAATTGCTTTGTTAGATTTTTAATTTTTTAAATTTTGAAGTATTTTAGCATCACAAGTGTTGCGCTTATTAAAAAAATATCGTCCTGAAACGAAAAGAGCGAAATTGAAGCGGCTGAAAAGTCGTGCAGCTAAACAAGCTAAGGGAAAAGAAGATGCACCATCGAAGAGACCACCGGTAGTTCGTTTCGGCGTTAATACGGTCACAACTTTGGTGGAACAGAAGAAAGCGCAGTTAGTTGTCATCGCTCACGATGTAGATCCAATTGAGGTTGGATTACATTTTGCATTAAAACAAACTGAGTTAAACATAATATATGAATATATGTATATTATTATTATTATATATGTCCTTTCTGTAAAAGATAGCGGAATCCTTTATGCAGAATGCATGTAGATATTTTATACTAGGCCTATTATGCGCAGTCAAAAAAAATTTATCTGTGAATGATTTGTTTAAACTTTAGATTGTGGTGTTTCTTCCCGCGTTGTGCCGAAAAATGGGCGTACCATACTGCATTATTCGTAGTAAAGCACGCTTGGGTAAAATTGTGAATCGAAAGACCACATCGTGTTTAGCTTTGCAGCATATTAATCCGTATGTGTTAACAGTTCATGTTACGCGTATTTGACTTAATTTTTTTCAGTGAAGATCGCAACTCATTGGCGAAAATAGTTGAAGTCGTGAAAACTAATTTTAATGATAGATTTGATGAAGTAATTTTTTATTTTAATTTGTATTGTTGTTCATTGCTTTGTTTTAGCTGCGTCGTACTTGGGGTGGTGGGCAACTTGGAAACAAGTCTGCTGCTCGACTGAATAAGTTGGAACGCGCAAAATTGAAAGATATGAAAGACAAAATAGATTTCAAGTGAATGTTGCATAGCAAATAAAACTACTGCGAATAAAAGTGATTAAAGATGATTATTGCATTTATTATAAACATTGTATAAGGAAATGTGAAAGCAAAAGCATGAACATGAATACGTAAATATGGATAACAGATGTATGTCGCAGATGTATCAGTGGGTGTGGGTGTGTATACATGTATATGTGTATTTATATACTGTGATTTTGTAACATTTTTCAAGTATAAAAGTACTTCAAGTACAATAAAGTAAGGTTTATGATAAAATTGCATCTTTTTAACTAGGCAATATTATTTTCAGTATCTTTTTTAGTCCATTTGCTTAAGATGAAACAAGAAAAAAATTTTTAAGTCAAGATAATTTTCAATGATGACAGTAACCTTTACTTGAAAATCATTTAGCATCGTTTACTGTAGGCTAATGCATCTTTTAATTGTTGGTGAATATCTGAAGTAATTTTTTTAAATTTAATCATACGTGGGTATTTATTATGGTTACCTTTTGCTTTTATTTTATATTTATGAACTGATTATAATATAACTTTGTATGTACTTTCTTGACATTTGAGGTTAATGTAATTTTTATTTAGATTATGACATCGGATAATATTCCAAAAGATTTTCGAAACCTTCGAGCATGTTTGGTATGTTCAATGATCAAAAGCATCGATCAATTTGAAAGCCAAGGCTGCGATAACTGTGAACAATTTTTGTCTATGAAGGATGATCGTGACAAAGTCTTTGATTGCACCAGTGCAAATTTTGATGGGATGATTTTTTTGACAGATCCGGACGACAGTTGGGTCGGAAGGTGGCAAATGATAAGCAAAAAGAAAATTGGTATTTATGCAATATCGGTATCGGGTACTCTACCGAATGCAATTGTCAGTGAAATTCGAGCAATGGGAGTGCATTATAAGCCATACATGCGAGATACAACATCTAAGGTTTAATTGTATTATGATTGTTTGAATGTTTGCACTTATCAGAGATTACTTTAATTGATTTAATTTGTTATGTATTTAAAATTGTCATTAGTTAGTTAGTTAGTTTGCTTGTTTGTTTGTACAGATGTAAGTAAAACATTATGATTAAGATCTTCCATCTCTATTGATTGATACGATAAAAGTAGTGATAAAGTATACAAATTCAGAAGTTGATTTCTTTGAATTAAACTTCGAAACTTGAATTCCAATGTATGATGGTAAATTTTTTTTATAAATATTCCGGTCCAGCTGAATTCTTTGAGCGCCAGAGTAGTTCGTTTTGATTGTAGATGTAACCGCATTTGCAATTTTTTAATTGCTGCTCATTATTTTATATATTTTTATTAGTAAGGATCATTATTTAGCATTAGATCTGTACTGGACATGTTGCTGTATGTTTTGCATTTTTATTTTATTTCTTTACATTTGTTCAGAATTCAATGTGTATATTTTCAAATACAAAATTTAAAAAGATGTCTTACTTTTACATGGATATGGCAATGCAGAAGTCATTAAAAATAATGCTACTTTGCAGTTTTACATTTTATTGTTCAAATAAAAACTAAAGCATATTTATTTGAAACTAATGGAAAAAGGTTCGTAATAAATACAGGAAGATGTTTACTCTTACAAAAATAATGCGGAAGTCATGTAATAAAGCACCCCACGCTTGCACATCTAACAACAACAACGTTAATAATGAGAGCAAAACGTATTACCTCATACTGAACTTTTCTGCCAGTGCTAGCAGTGAAGCTCAAGAACATTGCAGCTGCTTATATCTGTGAGATTTGCTCCTATTTAGTGTCTAGTGTGTCCTGATCAAAATGTTCAATTGTAATGTTATTGTTGAAGCAGGAATGAAAATGTGTTATTGTTGAAACAACTGTGCATGTTTATTCTCAACGTTTCCTTATAGAACTATACTACTCTTCCATCGGTATAAATGAAATGACACTGGCGCTTTAAGTTGTACTATAGACAGGTCTATGTCTAACGTAAAGGGAGCATGAATATGCTTGCTCCAATCATCATGCTGTTTCCACATCTCTGTAACATGTGCACGCTAGACTGTAAAGCTTTCAATGATTGAGGGAAACTCAGCCTGAACCGTGTTCTTACAGTTTAACTGTCTTCTCATTGCTGATACAAGAAAAATATACTTTTAAGCTGTTCTCACAAATTTGGTGACATTCATAAGTTAAAAAGTACGCCATGGCAACTGACGTTAATCGAATCCTCGATCTCAAATCACTGATAAATACCTATTTCATGAATACTGAAACAAGTGTGAATTTTGTGATAGCACTGTCATGAAACATCAGTGGCATCCATTCTAGAAGTTGACACAACAAAGCGCTGATTATAGCTAATTCAGTAATCTGAATCCTAATTGTGATACGTTTCCATGGTGAGGAAATTCGTGCAAGCGGTGACCATGTTTCTAATAGTTGCTTTGAAGTGTGTTGCTGATAACTTTCTTTCAACGCTGATAGCACAGATGAAAACAACTTCTAGATTTTGGTATGCATCTCAGAAAGTTCCTTTTAATCACGTTTAATCTATGTTACAGAGCAAGAAACTTACCTGAGCCATAGTTCCCAGAGTGCCTGAGCTATACTAGAGTTTTTTTTATTAATAAACTAACCTGAGATCCCAGAGTTGTTCGGCAATTGCTCACCAATTTTATATAAACTATTATTTATTAGTAGAGTCAAATTCATGGTCACTACAAAGTTGGGCAGATGCGACAATGTGCATGCAATTAACAAATGTATTGCGGCAGCTAAATGTATTGACGCAGGAACATTACAGTTGCGAGGTAGTGAAATAATTAAAGTCAGCATCCTTTTTCTTTTAATGTCAACATTAGAAACTGTGAGAAAAGGATCCAGAAAATACAGAGATCTAATATTAGATTCTGCTCAAAAAATCAGGAATAGAAAATACAATTTCTGCTAATCTTTAGTCACTGAAGTCATTGAAACCGTAAAACCGAAATGTAAAAAATAAATCCTGAAAAAAAACAATAAAAGTCCCAGCTACTGTAAGTAAAATTTATGCTCAAATCCACTACCATTTTCTGCACAACACAGCAAAATTTTAATTTTTATTGTTTATTTCATAATGCACTTTCAACTTTGACGATTTAAAAATGCTGATAGTGAGTAATGCAAAATAAGAAACATCATTACAAAATTAAAAATAACTATTCATTATTAGAAAAATTGTAAATATAATGAATAACAGAAACTGTTGGGTGAGTAGAATAGTAATAAAAAAAATCATGTCATTAAATCGCATACATTAAATAATATCAAAACAACAAAATTTATAAATAAAATTAGTTTGTTTTTTTGAAGTTTTCACTGGAAACAGCAAAGGAGGCATCCTGCTGTGACACTGGCAGGCTGGAAATAATTGGCAAATTATTGAAAATAATTTCCATTTGACGTTCCCAAAAGTGAAGATCTGTCTGTTGAACTGCTCCCACAAAGTCTTCATCAAATGGATAGATTTCAAGTAAGCAATCAATGCATTGAAACGCTTTCCAAAGTTTGAACTTCAAAACGTTTTCACAATCATTTTCAGCAGATACCATCACTTTTAACGTGTTATTTTGTTCATATCGCAGCTGGATACGGCACTCACAAATATTTTGTATTGCTATTGCAGTTAAGTTATGAGGACCGATTATTCTGCCTGCAACATCAAATGGATAGTTCAACGTTGAATAACTCTTCACAGCAAATTCTGTTCTAATTTCTCCATCTCGTTCAGGTGGCGGAATGCGAAGCATGTTATGCAGCCGTGTCAGTGTTAGCAAATTCTTTATGTGATAAAATCCAATATTTTTTTCAAGTTTTTCAAACATATCCACTATAGCTACAGTGGTTAATAAATCCTTCTCATTTAAAAGAGCATTCAAAGAATCTGCGTCAGAGAAATTTGCACAATTAAAGGAAAAGTATGCATTGAACATTTCAACTTGAGCTGTATAGAGTTTCAAATCTTTCAATTGAATTTCATTCACCATGTCTTCATCAGAAGAAAACGTTTTCAGCAAACAATCAATGCATTCAAATGCTCTCCAAAGCTTAAACTCCACAATGCTTTCAAAATCACGCTCGACGAACACTTCGACTTGTAGCGGATTAACTTCTTTGCAACGCAGCCGGATGCGGCATCCACAAACTGCTTGAATCACTTTCGCAGTTAAGCCACGAGGACCAATTATTCTTCCTCCAATATTAAATGGAAAGTCGAGAGCTGAATAAATCTTCTTAGCATATCCATTTATAACTCTACCACTTGCTGCCGGTAATGGAATGCTGAAAATATCACGCAACATTGGCAGTTCTAACAAGTTGTTCATGTGATAGGTCAGCATTCGCTTTTCCAGCACTTTAAGCATTTCCAATGAAAATCTTTTAACCACTGAGTAATCATTACTTGAAACTGCACTTGCATCGTTTATATCAGAATGATACGGCTGCTGAGTGGTAAAGCAATTTTTGATGATTTCAACCTGATTTTCATAGAATTTAAGATCATCAAACTGAATTATTTTTACCATATCTTCTCCTGAAGGATCAGTTCGAAGCAAACAATGAATGAGTTCAAATGCTTTCCAAATTTTGAACTTCACAATGCTTTCGTAATCTGGTCGAGCATGTATCTGGATTTGCAGCAAGTTATATTTTATGAAATCCAGCTGGATGCTACATCCACATAATATTTGAATAGCTTTTACAGTGCAACCACGCGGACCAATTATTCTGCTTACCACATTGAAGGGAAAACAACCAGTTAAATAGCATGCTTCTGCGAATCCTTTTTTAATTTGTCCAATTGGTTCAGGCGTCGGAATCTGAATAATGTTCTGAAACGTTGGCAATGTAAGCAACTTGTTCACATGATGCAGCAGAATGTGCTGTTCAGCATTAATTATGAGCTGTCTGATGAACTCTTCGTCGGCTTGACTCACTGAACTGCTGCTGAGCTCACTTAATGAAGACATCTTAGTGCTGTTGTAGTGATACAAAGAATACGAAAATGAGCATTCTGACTTCAATCAAGTTATTTTATATAACTTTGTCCCAACTTTAAAGGGCGCCTTTTAAAGTAAATTTTAAAGTTTAGTTTTGTTTAAACTCATATAGTTTAAAACAAACGTCATTTTTAGGAAAAGATTTTTAAAAAATTGTTTGTTTATTAAATTCATACTGCAAAACACAAATGTTGTAGTTTTTTAACTTAATTATAATAATCTTTAAGTTTAAGATAAGTTTCAAAATAGTGTGATTTTATTGAGCTTTATTTGATATCCTGCTGAATTCAGAAAGCTACCTTTCTATTCTCATTATAAGCAATGTAAATACCATTAGAATGAAGCATTAGTGTTGATGCTAATTTAACTTTAAAATTTTTTATTTTCAAAGAAATAATTTTTCAAATAAGGCCAAAATAATTTTTATTTAACTAACTGCGTCATGCTTATATTTGTTTTAAAATTCTAAAGCAATGTAAAAATTTTTTTAATAATTTATTTTTCTAATAAATTTTCTTAGTTTAGTTAGTATAGTATAAATCAAAAGTTGTTTCCAGAGGTGATTGTTTGAAACATCGCTGCATATATCATTAACTACACCAGTATGAAAATATAACTTTATATTTTGTTCAGTTTTTCTTCTATCATTTAATATAATAATCTCTTCTAAAAGTAACTGTTCAGTAGATAAAAATATGGCAGTAAAAAATGGCAAACCTGAAATCATGATTACTATGGATGCTAGAAGTTCTGTTTTTAATTTTCTACACAACGCACTCATGATTCTCATAAACAGTTTTTATTAAGTAATTAGTTACGAATCTGTTTTTGCTGTTGATGCGACGTTCGAATGGAGCTATTTATATGTTATGTATTTTTGTGCCTTAGACGCATATAGCATATGATAAATATCTGATTAGGGAACTTATTGCTACACTTGTTATTTGTTAAATCTTGCCTGCAAGGAATGCAAGGCTGCGTCACAGGTATTATGATTATTATGTTTATCTTAATAAATTCCAATGTTTCGATACTTTCTAAAAACCTTTCATGTGATGCATACATAACAAACGTCGTAGTAATTAAATAACTGTAAATATTCAAACCAGTATCCAAAATTTATGATCAGATAGAGTAGTGTGCATACTAGAATTGCTTTCACTTTCAAAATGTTATTTCTATTTGATCAAACCTTCCAGATTAATTGAAGATATGCTGTACTGTGGCGTTCAGCGCGCAATATACAAATGGAAGATATAAATGAATAATGCACATAATGAAGTCCGTATATGCCATTACTTAGGTAAAACTCATTTCTGTGCTCACTAAAAGTTCTTCTTTGAATTTCTACCTCTTATATATGCTAGGTCGTAAAACAGTGCAAACTCAGGGCAAGTTCAGTTTCAAGAAAAAACATTGAATTAGTCATCCAGAGAATTTGCAGTTCAGCGCAGGTCCTTTCCAATGCACGACAGATGCCATTAGATCAACATCCTCCAGTTATGAATGCTTCAAACGTCAGCTCAAGCGGAGAAGCTTGTCTGACAATTTTATTTTACAAATTCAACTTATCTATTCTTAAATAATTAATAGTAGCTGATGTGCTAGTGAAAAAATAAGCGTAATGAATTTCACAATAAAAATATACAAGAATATTTTACCCAACATTATTTTGTGTACTTTTCTATTTCATAATTTTTATTTCTTAATTTACAAAGCAAAGTTAGTTGCAAACTGATAGTCGGAAAGTATAAAATAATGAGTAAAACGTTTAAAATTGAAAATAATATAATTAGAATTAAAAACAAAAAATAAAACAATTGCAATATAATACTTTTATTTTATTTGTTTTGCATTTCTTGGTAATGAATTAGCGACTGCTTTTTTCTTTGTATTGCAGTAAAATGCAATATGGCAGTCAGACAACAAACGTTGGATCAACTGAGCATACGTTTGCTTGGCAATTCATCTTTTATTTATTTTATGAAGTGGGCATTTAAATAATGTCGTCATTTTATTTTTTTATAAGTTTCGACTTTTTAAATAGTCATTTATAGAATTAATAACTGTTAACAGAACAAAAGCATTAGAATTTTCACTGTCAGAAACAAATCCGTTAAAATGCACTAAAAGTTCTTTTGGCATATGAAGCTAGCACTGAAAGTTCATCTACTTTATAGCAAAAAATATTTGTTTAAATATTAATTTTATAAATAAATAATTTTCCTTTTAATTTTTATAGCAACAATTTACAAATGTCTAGACGGCTTCAGCAAACATACGTCAGAAAATAAGAATTCAACTGGATTCTATTTAAGCAACTATGGCGAGATGATTTTTTTATGAAACATGGCTTCTGCAGTTTTTGTAATTTTATTGACTTTCTTGGCATTTTATCCTGCTGATGTTCATTCTTTGAGTACAGCATCGTTGGTATGATCATTCAGAATTTGAAATTATAATTGAAATCCAGATTTTAGCCCAATCTTTATTAATATATTATTTTTAAAAGCAAATATATTAAAGAACAAAAACATAATTAATTATTACATTAGAGTAAAGCGGAAAAAGTTTACTTTAAGTGCTACTATCATTTATATATTACAAAAAATTTTCAAATTTTAAAAAAGTTCACTTTATTACAGTTATGCTATTTAATACAGATTCATTACATTTAAATTTTCTTAACGACTGATCAGTTGTATAACGTTGAATTTTAAGCAGTTTAAACAGTCCAAGAAATAAGTAAATATTTTAATTTCAAGTGAGTGTTTTTATTCAAACTCATATATGGTATTTCTTCTTATGCTCTATTATTGCAAGAGTTTTTTACAATCAAAATTAAAATCTTACTTAAAACTTAACATATTACGCTAAAAATAGCAAGCTGTTTTGACAACAACTTTTGGTTAATTCATAAAAGCTGAAGCTTAAATATTTTTCTTGGATATATATAATTATATTTTTTCTTTGTAATTAAAAAACTTTTTAGGTTGAAAATTGTTTTAGTTAATTTTGAATTATTATATAAAATTCTGTTATTTTTGATAGCCATTTTTAACATATAAAAATCAATACTGCGCAATCTTAATCAACTGCCAAACAATATTAATATTTTCATCAATGTTTTAGGATGCAAAGCAGCTTGAAGATTGTATGGCGAAAGAACATTTGGAAATGTATTTGGATAAACCAGAAGTGAATTTATTTGCAAAATTAACCAAATGTATGGAAAGCACGTAAAGGTATACTTCACAATTTAGTATTTAATTTTACATTTATCACATTACCTTAAAAAATACGCTTTTTTCTCTTTTATTTTATTTTAGATAGTGGTACTTCATTTAGGAAAAGAAGAATGAATATCTGACAATATTACTGACGTTGTTTGTATTGTGTTTTGACATATTTAAAAGTGCTAATAAAAGTTGCTAATAAACCAGCATCTAAATAAACTGTCTTTTGAACAATATGTTTTATAATTATTAATTCATAAAATACAAAATTATAACAACTAAAAAATATAAGAGTTCTAATAATGAATATAATATAATATAATATAATATAATATAATATTATATTATATAATATAATATAATAATGTGCTCAAATATAAATTCCTATTTCTTTCTAAAATTATAATATAATTATCAAATGACAGTAATATAATTATTAGTCATCAAAAAAGATGACTGTTATTCATGTAAATTTTCTAAGTGTTGAAAAATTGTACAATAATGCGATTACTATAAAAATTAAAATAATTTTATTCAATTTTTAAACCTAAAAAGCTTTTTAATTACAAAGAAAAAATATAATTATATATATCCAAGAAAAATATTTAAGTTTCAGCTTTTATGAATAGCTTGCTTTGAAATAATGCTTTAAGCAAGCATAAAATAACTTTAATTTTTTAAACAAAAAAATAACGGAATATAATGATTAACAATAGTTAAAAGTAATTAAAATGCTGCAATAAATACGTACGTCTGTTAGCAATAAGTATATAAGCAAGTTTGGCTAATTTATAATATCTTTATATATAAAAAAGTTATTCTGCACCTCAAGATAAACTTTTACATAATTGTCACTTATTTGCAAAGCATGTTATAAGCACTGATAGCGAATATGCAAAATGTTACGTATTAAGTTTGCTATCAAAATTAGAAGAATGAAAAATATCGAGCGCGGCAGGATTCGAACCTGCAATCTTCGGTTCCGTAGACCGACGCGTTATCCGTTGCGCCACGCGCCCTGCAATTACTTGTTTTAAAACTATTTATATACTTTAAATTGTGCTTAGAGATTAAAACATTTGATTACATTTTATTTACTGTCAGCTGTAACCAACAACTCTACTTTATTGTTTTTTATTAATTTATTATTTCTACATCCTAAATAAAATATAATAAGAAAAATAATTTTGAGAAAGTTAATCAATAGAAATTTTCAAATTCTTAATTCGCAAAGAGATCAAAAATAGGAAGCAGCATTTAAAATTTATTAATTATTAGCTGATACATCACTAACTTATTCATTTTATGAAGTTTTTATCCATTTTTCTTAGAACTGTACATTCAAAGTAGCAATATAATTATAAATAATTTTGTGATAAAAAATTAAAAACTTTTCACTGTAAGGTAAAACATTTGCACTGAAAACTAATTGAAAACTGAGCAACAGCTATTTTTGAGTTTCAACATTTTTTCAATTTATTAACGTATTGTTGATTGTTAAAATTATAGGCGCTCAACGACTGAGTGCCAATGCTATATCAGAATTAAAAATTGTTTTCTGAAACAGCAGTATCATCGCATATTACAAATTTCATTTTGAAATTACTGCATCTTCACTGTTCTACTCTATCTGCTGAAAAATCTGCATATTGTATTTCCCTCTCAATAATTACAGTATGCAACGGTCAAATGAATAAATCAGCTGTTGCAATTCAAAATTCTTTGCTACTGACAAAGTTATATACGAAACCAGAGTTGATATTCATTTCAAGTTTTCACCATATAACTATGCTCAGAAGAAAATTTCATATTCTGAGTTTATGTTTGAAATCATAACTAATGAATTTGCATTATGCTAACCTGATACTTGATTCAGTACTGTTCGTATGCTGAACTGGAAAAAACACTGGAATGTGATTTTACAGTTCACATTGATACAGTTTTCTGAGACAAAAACATCTTAAGAAAATTGCATAAAACGCTTTCAAATTTCATAAATTAGCTTCGGCACTGTTGCATAAAAACAACTTCAATCACTATTTTAGCTTTATTATATAAAAAAATCAATCAGTATTTCTATGTTTTTTCAGTTTTCTATCACATTGTTAAATCCTAAATAAAGAAAAGAACTGTATTAAAATAATAGATAAAGTTTTTTTTAATTTAAACATACCATAATTGCATTAACAATGTCATTGTCTGATTTACGCAGCGCCTTGATTGCCCTTCCTCGACCAACATTAGCTTGAGACATCACCAATTCGATGTCCTTTTCTTCAATTCCTGTGCAGTCAATCTGAAAAGTATTTAAAATACACAAATTAGCATATGTGTAAAGAAAAACAAACCTATAAATTAATTTAAGTAACATAAATAACAATAAAAAATTCAAATCAAATGATCATTTACATCTGCGTCTTCCTCACTGTCTTCTGCCTGAACCTTTCCAGCAGCTATTGCGTTCGATGCGTTCATTACTGCAGGTTCTGACATTTTAAACTTTTCGGCAGCCGCCTGCTGCGCATGTTGACTTAAGTCTTCAATTTTCGCTTCACCAAAAACGATAAATGTATCACCAGATGGATTCTTATAAACGTCAGGCTTATTAATCACAAACAAGATGTTCTTCGATTTACGAATACAAACTCGTTGTATTCCTGGAACCTATAATAAACATATATTTTCTTCTTTCTATTTAAGAATTTATTTTTTTCATGCATACACACTTGCTTAAGTCCCATTTTTGAAAACATTTTTCTAGCCTTCTTTTCAGGGCGACTTTGTTTTGCTGCCTTTGTAACTTGTTGAGCATCCAATCCAGCAGCCAATGCCACCTTCAAATATATGCCAATAATAATCACATTATAATATCAACTAAATTTACCTCTTTCTGTTCCAACGTCAGTTGATTTTCCATTTCTTCTGCATCGGAACCACTAATATCAGATGCATTTGAATCTGCATCGCTAGCTAAACAAACTTATATAAATAAATTCAAAATTTACATATCTACTTTTTACTTTTTGATTCAGACTCCACTTCGGTGAATTTTTCTGTTTGAGTCATAATGCTAAAGTGTAATTTGAAGTTATTAATTCTTCAAAAATTAACACAAAACTAAATTATCAAGTAAAGTTAAAAAGTAAAATAATCTGTCCTTTCGACAGGAACTTCTAAGAATAAAACGGAAAAAAGAATTAAAGAACATCCCAAATAGGAGTCTCGTTTAGAACTAAAACGCTTAAAAATCACCAAAAAGAAGTTGGATAAGAATAATAATGTTGCAATTCTTTATAAAATATATTCTCTACTAGTCTAATGCACAACTTTTAACACATTATACGGTAATATACAAAATGACAATCAAGTTTAAATTATGATGTTTATGTTGTATGCAAATGATGATTTGATTTATATACAAAGAATGCGTTCCAATTTAAATTAAAATATGTAGCTAGACGATTGAATTAAGTTTATTTAAAATTTTCGTATCACATTACACTAATGTAAATTGTAAAAATGACTTTGAAATTGAAAACTTTAACCTTGACTTTGTATTGATATTTTATATTTAAATAGCAGTAACAAAATTACATTTACTGAAGTCATTTTTCAATGTTCAATTTATGAATAATGGAGATTAACATTGTATATGTTGAAAGATATATTCTTAAAGAAAATAAACCAAACATTTATCAATCTTTTAGTTTTGGCCTTTCAAAAAGAGCAAAAACTTAACAATCAACTTTCTTTTAAAATTACTGCAATTTTATTTGATATTCTATTTTTTTTAATTCTATTTTTTATAAATTATATGGTAAATTAGCAGTAACTACACAATGATGTGAATTCGAAAACAGATAACATATGACTAGCAAAAGGTTTCACGTAATAAATATTTGTCAGAAAAAGTAATTTATACCGTAATTATATGATCTATAATTCTTAAAATTATTTAATAACCATTGTATTTATAAATGCTCGCAGCTTAATGCACAACAGGCAGTAATACTTTAACAGTTATATTGAAACTTCAAGTTATGAAACTGAAAAATAGCACAGAAAACTGCCTATCAAAAGTGCTGAACACGAAATATCGTATAAGTTGACTAAAACTTCACAGTTAGCCCATTTTATCAATATGACATGTGAATTTTTATTCAATAGGTAATTTTCAATGCAACTCAACTTTTAACAAATAATATAAATATTAATTTTAATAATAATAAACGTTATATTTCAACGAACAATAAAAATATTCTACATATCAACGTGCCTAACCGCTAATTCATATAATTTTCAGATAAAACGAATAAATAAAAATTTACATAAATAGTAGCTTGATCTGAAAAGAAGTAAAAGTGTAAATTTCAAAATTAAATATGATAAAATAGATGAGAGCACACTTCCTAAACAAAACGGCAGCATGTGACTAAAACTGAAGCGACATCTTATTCAACATTTGAATGCATTGATTAGTTCAGAAAAGTGATAAACATACCACGAAGATGCATCACGCACATTCTGACGAACCTGTCAAAATTGAAAATATAATAGTATAATAAATGTGTTGTACTAAAGAAATTTATTTCACCTGATTGCCTCCAAATCCGATGAACAAATCAGCCGGTGGACAAGCATGGAGATCGGTCATTCCATCGCCGATCATGACTAACTTTTTGAACGAGAATTTACTTTTTAAATAAGCACATATTAAACTTTTCCCATTGCTGGTCGATGTTAATTGTTGTCTGTCAAAGTCAACATAATTGCCTAGATATTTTCTGTATTGTCAGACTGAAGAACATTGAAATTTAATAAAATTAAATTTGAAAAAGTACCATTTGAATCGAAAATCAATTTGTTGGCAAAAACATTTTCATGAGGAATTCCAAGTTGATCAGCTGCATAATATGCGACATGGCTGAAACCGCCCGTTACCAAAAAAACATCCGTATTGCGTGATTTCAACAGATCAATTAACAACCTGCAAGGGCTTGATTTTTATTTATTTTTAAATCAGTATAGATCAATTTAAAACAATCAACCGAAAAACAATTCACTTTGCTCCTGGAGATAGTTCAGGTGGCGAATGTATCAAAAAAGCTTCAACATTGCTCAATGATGGTCTCAGAATATTCAAACGAGCTTTAAAAGATTCATGAAAGTCCACTTGACCATCCATTGCCTGCTTTGTTCTTTCCGAAGAAAGCGAATAAAATAGTTATTCACCTTTATTTGGAACTTTTGTACAGGAAATGTTACATTTTTGAAATTTCCTCATCCTTGCCCATAAATTTCGCCAGCTCATCGATCGCCTCTTTTTGACAAACTGTAGAATCAACATCAAAGCAGACGGCGTCAGCTTGATTCCACAACTTTTTTGCTCTTTCCATTTTTGCTACATTTTACAATGGCTTAAAAACTTTTTGCTGAGCTTACCATTTCAAAATGATTTCCTATAATTCTAATATTTGCGGTAAAAGTTAATAATTTTATAAATCTTACAAAAAGAAAATACAACCCGCTTTCAGATCTGCCATCTAGCAATATTTATGTTATGTCATTTTATGATAATTGTAGACAATGTACAATTTAAAATTTCACGTCCAATTTCGCATTCATTAAATATTTACCGCACATTACTACTTGATTTTGTTTATAAAAAGTACTAAACAATACAGTCTGCAATAAAAAAAATTAAATCTTAATTTGCTTGATATAAATGGCGAAATTAAAATTTTAATTGGATTCTATACACTGGAAATAAATGAAAACAAGTAAAAAAAATAAAAGTAAAACAAGCCAAACCTTATCTTCATGTACAGTAAAAAATTATAAAGTACATCAGGCATAAATGTTTTTGAAATTACGTACTGTAATACTTAACAGCACCTTGCTTTTGGAAATGTCAATATTTTACGTGTATAATTGCGATCCTAATTTTATAACATTTCGCTTTAAATTAGTTATTTATTAGATATATCTGTATACATAAGTTTTCAGTGTACTGCAGTAATTTTAATTGAAATTAATACAATGGATACATCTGTGCAGTGTCATACGGAATGAAAATAACAAGAAGAAGCAATTATTTTGAATATTAGTTTGAAATCTGAAGAAATACTAAAATTTTAATAATTGTTGTCAGCTACTTTTAGATTTGAGCTCATCAATTTCGTACTTAAAAGCTGTCAAGTGCTTCTCTAATTGTTTTTCCGTAAAGACACTGTAAAAGTTGATTTTTCCATCTTCACCGAGCTTCCAATGAATTTTCAAAAATTCCAAAATAGCACCAACTGACATTCCAATCCAAACGGCGTTGTACCACTTCGTGATGTCGACAAGAACCTTACGATTTCCAGTTCGAAAAAGCATAACTTCAAACCAACGAAAAAGTCAGTTTGTTTGGACTAAAGAACCACTTTCTCCGTTTTCATCAGAAATTTCACGTAAAAATTCATCCTCGTACTTTTTCTGTTCCGAAAGAATTCTTGGTGCAACGTTGCATATAAGGTCGTATATTTGATAACTGAGAAAGCAGGCGAAAAAAACGGTTGTACCTAACAATACATTGACAGCTCCGCGATGAAGACGATCCAATATACCGCTGATGCGCTTCTGAGGTAATCTAAATATCATTCGTTTTCAACCTAAATTTTAAAAATATCATTAAAAAATAAAATAATTAAAACAAAAATTCATAATATTTATACAAATACAAATTAAGCTTGGAGTAGATGTAAAACTTTCATCAAAAATTATATCAACAAAGCGGAAACAGTTGCCACAGAACCACGTTAGCATTCTTTAAATTATTCAGTTTAATTTCAATATTGAAATTAAAATTATGCAATTGGATTCCCCATTTTGATAATAAAAAGCTTTTTAATAAAATCACAATAATTATTAATTTTTCTAGTAAAATATTTTATTAACAATTATGATACGTCAAACTGAAGATAACCTAATGCTGATAAAGTGAATATACACAGTCAGCAATAAAGAAAAATAAATATAGTAAGAAAATGACGTTCAAGTTAGTTATATATTAGAATATTTTTATTTCAACAAAAATTGTCATATTGTAAAAAAATAAAATTTAAATATATTATTATGTTGATGATTGTATCATGTATAATTATATCTTTCAATTTATCGCTTTCTTCAGCACTACTTTACAAGTACGCATTGTGAATATTTAAAGCACTGCACAATTTTAATGTCATGTCTTAAAAGATACGTGTAAATATTTTCAATATCAATAAACCTTGTTGTAATAAAAAACGTTTTTTACACTTTCAACATTTTTGTTCTCGCTGTTTTATTCACAAAAAAATATACTATAAATCATGTTGAATTTTACTTTTTTACAGATCGCTTTTTTTCTTCGGTTGATAACCTGCTTCAATAAATTCGCAACTACGATGTTTAAACATTCACTAAAAATAAATTGACCTGCCAAAATTTTATTCTGATTTAAAAATTTTGTAACATATAAATGTACGATTGATGACCTTGTTTTTAAATAAAATATCTCGTAATGGAGAACTGTCTGTGAACAAAAATTATGTCTTTCTTAAACAGCGACAAGTAAATTCTTCCGAACAGGTTCGTTTAATTTCAATAAACAAATTGCACCTATTTCTTGATCTAAGCAGAAAGGGAAAAAAAGTAATTAAATTCATCTGAGAAGTAGTTAATATTTTTGTTTCAATTTGATTCAGACTATTTCTTGTAACCAAAATTTAAGTAGTTGCTTTCGTCGAGATGGTTCAGTGTGGAAATATTCCATTTGCCTTGGATCGTAACGCTCCTTCACAGGTATGACATCACGAAAAGCAGCTGTTCTCCAAGAATTGTTGAACTTGTCCAAAAGATCCACAATTTTGTCGTCCGCATTCAACAAATCCACCGGAAAGTGTTGAATCAAATTCCGCTCAACAATGCTAGGAAATATGAACAGAAACCGAAATGCAAACCAGCCTCCGTATTTTGGATGTATCGACACGCCGGCAATGCGCTGAAAAATTAATAAAATAAAAGAGAAATCTATGAAAATTCGATTTGGAAAATTAATATTTCACAAACCTTGTGCTTGTCCCATGGATCAATTTCAACATTCATACGTTGATAATAAAATGCGGCTCCGGATGCATGACCGGCAACATTCATGAGAACTTTTGGACGACGATTTGGCCACATGTCAAAATCGTGAATTAGGACCACATCCTGAGGTAAAAGCTAGAAAAGTAATAACGATGCATTGTAAATAAAGAAAATATTCATAAATACCTCTAAAATTTCACTAGCGCATTCTTTCATGCACAAGTCCAACGGATCTCTCATGGAGTCAAATAGCAGTTCACGTTGTTTCAGCCAAGGCAAAAAGAAATTGGAAAACATTCTCGGTGTACTAAGTACGAGAATTGCCAACGTATCTGCATCATAGTCAAGATGGAAATGCTCATCTGCCAAATCATTGTACCATTGGATCTTGAATGTTAGGAAATGGATAAAAATGCATAAAAGCCAATTTCAAACTGAACTTTAAAAGGATGACATTCAAAGCCAATATCATCGCAAAACTGCTTTTTGCATAGCTGCATTACCCGACTGCTCATCGCACCAACCACAAAACTATGAATATACGATACATATTCACTAATTTGACAAAGCATGGTAATTTTACTTTTACAAACATGTGCGCTAAGATGTAAGTCTTTTTGATATTTTGAATTTTTTTTTTGATAACTGTGCTGCAGATGATTTCCATCATGCCGTTATGCTTTTTTTTATTTCTGAAAATCTCTCAAACTAACAAATTCAGTACTATATGACATTTTAAAAAAAGCAATGAAGCAATATTAAATGCCAAATTTTACATATTCTTTCTCTAAGTTTTACAAATTGCGGACCTATCAGCATCAATTATTTTCATCGCATATTTTATTTCCAAAATTTTATTCAATATATTCATATATAATTTAAAGATTGACAGCTGCATTTGGCAAGAAGAATGCTGCAAAACAGCTGATGAAAATTAATTTTCACTGCAAAGCAACTTGCATAACACAATTGACTAAGCTAAATAATTTTCAAAAAAAAGAAAATAATAGTAACCCTACAAAGACTGATATGAATAAATCAGCATAAGTTAAAAATGAAACATTGAAATTATAAATAACAAAATATGAATCACAACAATTTGCACATCAATATCTCATCTTTAACAAGCAATTATGCATGCATGAAAAATATTAAAAATTGAAAAATATATTATCATGAAATATGTCAATTATGAAAAATTAATGTTATTCTGTAATTTACGAATAGAAAATTTGAAAATTCATGAATTGCACTGATAACACAAAATTGTAAACAAATGAAATGCAAATAAGCGAAAAATATACAATTGTTTTTTTTTCATTACCAAATATTCATGACGTCAATATTTCAAAAATAACAAATAATGCTCACCAGTTCTTTTTAAAATACAAAAAAATACACTGAATTATATTTGCAATTTTATTACAATGTTTCACTAAAGTCACCAAGTATGAATATTTTAATTCTAATAATTTTCTTAAAAATATTTTATAGATTTTTACAACAATGACTAAACCATAGGAATTTGTTAAATACGATTTAAATTATGCTTGCAAAAATAACGCAATTAATGCGTAATAATAAAAAAAACCTTTAAATATAAAAAAGCAGCTTTAATTCAAAAAAATTTTCCAATCATACCTTTGATTACTTTTATAAATATACCCGTGTGCTAAGAATGGTGCTTAAAAAACGCTTCACTTATTTACAAAAAAAAAGTAGGCAAGTAAATAATACAAATGTTAGTTCCTTGTTTCATATCGAAATTCTAAGTAAATAATTTATAAAATGTTTTAATAATAAGTTAACTAATATTTTAAATTAAAACATACTCATATTTTGTAAAAAAATAACAGTTTCCAACATAAATGAAATAAGTTTAGAAGCGTCACTTACCTTATTTATTTTATTAATAATAAATAATTTACTTTTCTATAATAATAGGCATGCCTCCTGCAATTTTAAGTTAAAAGTAAACATCATTTTATTTCAAAATTTCACTACAGTATCCCTTTGAAGAAATCATGTTTGTCCTTCATTATATGCTTAATTAGTAAGTATAATAAATTTTGGTAAGCCTTTATTTCAATAAAATAAATAATAAAATGTATTTTTTCAAAAAATATTAAGTTTTATGTAAAAATATATAAGAAAACGTTTTTAAATATAAATTTTTATAAAATAATTTTATCAAAAATTTCAAAGAAAATTATAAAAAACAAATGCATACTTTTTTTCTATGTATATATCTATATCTATATTTTATTTTTGTAGTTTTTCTTTTGTAAGAAACATTTAAACAATTTTTTAGCTTGAAAATAATATTCGCTTAAATTTTTAATAAAATTGATAAAAAATAATAATAAATAGTTTTATATTTATGTAATAAATGTTTTTACGCTAAAATTTGCAAAAGATTTTATTTAATACGTACTCTTTAAAAACTCATTGTCTACCACACAGGTTCATTTCATGCTACAGTATGTCATTTAAACTTGAATTCGTTTGCTTTGGTACAGTTTAGATAAACTTTCAGTTCTTAAAATAGATGAGAAATTATATTGTTTTGTGATGTTTAGTTGTATAAAGCAGAGTCGTATTCTTGTGTATGTTTAATATATGGTTCAATAAATGGCAATCGTGTACTGCTTTCGCTAGATCGACAGATGGAAGTGGAAAAGTTGAACAGTAGCTTATCGTCCCTTTTATCTGACCAAAGCAAGAATCCAGCGATCTCAGAGGATCGCCGCTTTATTGAGAAGAAAAGTAACGTTGATAGTAAAGTACAAGATGTAAATGGTGACCATCAGAACAGGGGATCTGTCGAAGTCTTCGATTTGGCTTCGGCGAATCAAGTAATGGCGAATGTGAATGAATTCGATCCTTATTATGTCGAGAGGGCTGCATCCCGAAATGGTATTTCTTCGAATGCGTGGACTGAAAACTGGTTTGGAGTTTCTGACAATCCTTCAACATCATTTCAAGAATGTGATTTGCCAGTGTCATCAAAATTACCGCCTTTAATTTCAATCGGGTCAAAAAATGGATGTTATGGTCCCAATCAACAGCATCCAAACAGAACGTACTTCTCATCTGAGGGTTTGACTTTGCAAAACTCAATTTCAGTGGGCCGTAGTATGTCGCAGCGTAATGATCTACAGCAGGAAATTCTGAACAAATATTCTGCTAAACAATCGGATCCGAGAATTGATTCAGTTCTCCCTTCATGTGGGACATTTTTATCTCCAACTGAACATGTTTCGAATCAAAATGGGTGCATATCTTTATTGAATTCAGATACATCTTGCAATTTTGGTTCTTACACTTTTGGAAATGGCAACAATGATGCTGTTCTTTTGAAATCTTCTCCGACGTATCTATCAAAATCACTTTCTTGCCCAAATTCTGGACTAATTCCGGTGACCGCAGCCGAGACGGTCTCCAATTGCAACGGGTTTTGTACATTTAGGGACTCTAAACCATGCCATCAGCGCCGTTTGAACGGTTATCAGTTTTGTATAAGACACATACTGAATGACAAAGATGCACCCTATCGGTCATGCTCATTTGTACGAGTTCAAAATGGAAAACAGATACCCTGTAGAAACAGCATTCTGAAAAACAAAAATACTCAGTAAGTTATAAAATTAATTACAATTCTTCGGCACTGTAATGTGTTATGAAAGTTGTTCGATTTTATTACCTTTATTATACGCATAATACGCGCTTCATATGCTTCAGATATAATCGATTATTTCTTCTAATTTCAATACTACAACCACTGATTGGATGTGCATTTAAAGCAAGACTAGTTGCCGAACTTGAGAAGGTTCTTTATTTCATTAATTAAGGAAAAATGCTCACTGCTTTAATGTCTATGTTTTATGAAGATTATGAGTGTTATATTAAGGGGGAAAAATAGTATTTCAAGTTTTATTTAAAAAAAATAATAATGCATTTGTTCATGCAAATATAACAGATATGACTGTTGTGTGGCGAAGATTTTTTAAAATTGTTTGTTGAATACACGATACACATTTCCAAAATGAGTAATTAAAACTAGCAGTTCATTTTGTAAATTGGCTGGCTTTTATTTGCCTTGGAAAAATTTATTTCATTCGCAGTTTTGCACCGAAGAATTTTTTATTTGTTAACTTTTCTGAAGCTTGATAATTTCTGATCAGTTTAATTTTGAAATTATGAGAGTTAAGTTGTCGAACTCGGTGAATAAATTTATTATGTGTCATATTTTGTTACATATATTTATCAGTTTCTTTAGTCGCAGTTTTATGTGCTATCGATTGCTTTTGTTACATAAAAAAAGTACATTATACAATTTTATTTTTATGGTAATAATAATGTGCTTAAGGATAATAAATTAAAAATTTTCTCGTGATAGTGTCTAATTTGTTTATTTTATATTGATGAATAGCTTTTTAAATTTATGAGTTGTTGGTAAAATGTTCAATGCGAAGATGTGAATGATGATATTGTTGCTATTAGAGGTTTATTTAAACGTTTTGGCAATTTGCCAACGTCATTTCGCATTTTGAAAGTCGTTGACGTCAATCATGAAAGTTTTCTACATTGAGGTTGAAAAACTTTTTTTACATTCTGCGCTTGATTAAATTAAAATTGTACAATTTAATATTGGAAATGTGGTGTGTTTTTAAAATATCTTTTACATAAATTTAGCTTTGTGTCTGTGATTCATTGTTCAAATATATGGAAGGTGTAGTGTGTGATTGAAATGCAAGTCTTCTTATTTGATTAAAATTTTGAACAGCTCATTAAAAGAACCGAAGAAATTGTTTAGTATTCCAATCATAAAACATACAGAACGAAACGCTAATGTTTGCCTTTGTCATCATTAAAATGGACGTCCTTTTCTCTGTTATATAATGTGATGCATTGAATAAAATATTTGTCGAAGATGTTTGAAAATTCAGTTATTAAAAAAAAAGCACGTGTTATTGAAATTGAAACTGTTTAATTGAATTGTTACTGTTTTGTTTGCTGGAATTGAATTTTTTTTCCAATTTTGTTAACTTGTTTGAGTATTTTTATGATGGTATATCAATTGAAAGAGCACTAATTAGCAGATGTAGTAGCCAAAATAAAGAGAGGGTTATCTTTTGTCTTGTTAATTCTTGTTGCAGTCATTGTTTTGTATGAAATATTTAAAAACCGTTTAATATTTTTAAAAAAAAATGTTTTTTTTGTAGGTACTGTAGCACGCATTTGATCAAACTTGGTTTCAAAGAACCAAAATCAAGAAAGAAGAATGAAAAAATGAACAAAGTTGAGGTTGATGGTTCGTCGTCATTGGCTAGTGGAGGACAGATGAAGACGAAGGTGCCATTTTTCCCCGACTTGGCCGTGCCGCGGGTGCAAGCGCAGTCTCAGCTTGCATTGAGTGAACCGCCAAAATTGATCAAAGTTGACGAACAGCGAAACGGCTTCACTGTGTTGTCTGATGGATGCCAGCCAGGGCAGCAATATCCGAGGGTGAAGAGTGAAAATGCAACGTGGGATGGTTCGGGCGGCGGCTATCGTGCTGTGCAGAAATTGGAAAATTCGCTGTCAGTCATGGTGCAGGCAATGCCCGGCCAGAATTGTACTTCATTTCAGCAGCCTGCAGTTCTGAGCGCTTACTCAAATTCGTTGAATGACTTGAAAGCTCCAACCAATTGCACCAGTCCAGGACAGAAGGATGTGAACGATTGCAAATCGACATTGTTACCTTCAGTGCACTGTGCAAAGCCGGCCGCCCAGTGCTATTCAGGACTGAGCAGATTGCTTCAAGCGCCGTTGGAATCTCCAGTTTATTCAAATTCCAACAATCTCGGGTATGCAAGTTTGTGTTCCTTTTCCAGCAGCAATGCGGGTGCTTTGGTTCCACTACGCCCAGCGTCGACTCTGGCCGGCAGTTCTGCGTCGGCGTCGCCGTTTCCTGGCGAACCCCCTGTACTGGAGTGTTCAAATACATCCGGCACAAGTTGTGCGCCGTTGCCGACCCCTTTGTACGGCAGAAAGTGCATCAAGGTGCAAGCAAAGCCGAGATTTTTCCTCAGCCAAGGTCGGCACAGGCAAATTTCTGAAATTGGTCGCTTGTGTCATTTGCTGGAAAAAGTCAATGCCGAACGTAAAGATCTATTTCCACTGGGTATCTATATATTTGTTTGTTTGTTTGTTTGTTTTTTATGCTTTTATTATTTTTCATTTGTCAGGATTGGAGATGAGCGACAGTGAAAGTGAATTGGATGAATTGGATGATATTTCGACCTGTTCAAACAGTACTCTGTTAGCTGCATCGGCGTCGTTGTCTTTTAATAAAAATGAGTAATATAATGAGGCTATTTTATTTTTCTTTTTGGTTCTCACTGATCATAATGAAAATGGTTGTTATTGTTGTTGTTTTCAGGTGCTCAATTGACACTACTGAGATTTATTTGGCGAACAAAGCGGTCAATATTCGAATGTTGGAGTGGAACAACAAGTTGCCGTTGGTAGATTCGATGGTGAAGGTGAGTCGGCAGTTTCCAAGCACGGCTGGTCGGGTGCTTGGCGAGAAGCAAGATGAGAAGAGGCAAAAGTTGCACAACAGCAATATTAGCAGTGGTATTAGATTGGCATTGACAAAACGGCGTCTGCTTTTGCTCGGCTGCCAGTACAAGTTGTCGGCTCCGGCCGACGGTTTGGATGTGAGCCTCGGCGTTTGCAACAAGCCTCGGCTGCCGTACAGCGCCTACTGTGTTCGTCATCAGTTGAGCAACAGTGAGCAGCTGTTGTATGCACGTTGCAGCGGCAAGGACTGCGACCAGCCGGCTATTGAGGGTCTGGTCTCGGGTCCGTTGCCTGTATGCCATCTGCATTCCTACTTGAAGCTTCTTGTTCCGGTATCGACTAGCTTATTGCCACTGTCCGGCGTGGCTGAGCCGACAACCAGCTCCAACAGCAGTGATAATAATATTAGCAATAACAATAGCAGCAATATCTTACCGGCGACGAGGGGACGTCCGACAGCGGTTGGTTCGAAAAAGAAGAAAGCTCCAGCGAGCTCAACACGGAAAGAACGAAAGAAGAAGGCGAAAATATGCTATGATAATTTTACACCAGCTTCTGCAACCACTAGTAAGTAACAATTTTTTGTTTAATATTAATAATATTTTAGTTAGTTATTTAAATTTCAAGTGTATGTTTTTTTGTTCAGTGATTTAATAAATAGATGATAATTTGTTAAAAAAAATATTGGCTATTTTTCAGAATTGATGATTTTTTTGATTAGTATATTCTGAATGAATCTAGAATGTAATTAAAAACAGTGCACGAATAAAATAAATGATGATGATGCAATATTAGAATAAGATTATATATATATATATATATATATATTTGTTTATTTGTTTTATATTTGAAAGTTGATTAATAATATTAATTATTATTTATTGAAAAAGGTAAGTTTGTGTTTTGTTTGCCGTCTGCGCTAGTTGTAGTAGTAGTAGTAGTTGTTGTTGTTGTAGTAAAGTGTGGTGGTGGTTTCTTTGTTCGAGTTGAGCATGTTCGATTTTTCCGATCACTTGTGAAAGGCAGCTTTGTGGACTGCTTCACAGTCTTCTGGGGATTGATTGCGATTATGCTTATCGATCGTGAACGAACGATTGGATGGCGATTGATTTTCAAAAAGTCATGCAATCGTGCTTATGCATAAACTCTAGCCCTGCTTAGCGATCAGATCGTGATCATGATTATGGGTGCTTGTTGGTGGTGTTTTTTTATTTCTTTTTCTTTTTTTGTTTAATGCCTTTTTTCTGACATTCAGTCATCGGCTGTGAAGGATATGTGCCCCCACAACAGATGAAAATCTGTTTGTGATAACGCAAACTTTTTCTGTTTTTATTTGGTTTTTTAGTAGTATTTATTAATTGTATTATAGGAATTTAATTTAATAGAAAAAGGAAGCCAGATAGACAACTTTTATAATTAGAACGATTCATGTGACATTCATGTGTGCTAGCTTTGCATTTTTTCTGTTTTAGATTCTTTGGAAAATTCTACCAAATCTGTGGATTTCTACGATTGTGTCAAGTGCAGTTCACCGCAGGATGCCCAACTGACGTTGGTGTCGGCTGTACAAGAACTTGGTTTAGAAGCGCACGAATTGAACGAAATGCTTGGCTTTTTGCCAGGAGATCCTTTGGCTGCTTTGCTTGATTCTGAAATGTGTACGTATAGATTACGATTCCTATTATTATTTTAATATATGATTGTATATGTATGGTGATACAATTTCAATGTTGTGACGTCAGTGCTTGTTGTTTGCTTTTGAAATTTTATTGTGAATGTGATAGTAGAGAATAGATTGAAAGTAATTGTGCGTGTGACAGTAATATTTAATTCAACGGTTTGATTTAATTTAATTCACTATTGTCTGTTCAAAATTGCTTGAATTGCAGCTCGATCAACAGTGTTGGTTGAAGAAAGCTCAAAAGAGAGTCAACTGCTTGATCAAGCGTTGACGTTGACTTCTGACCACAGTTGGGCAGACGTGGAACAGTTTCTGCTGTCGGAAGGGTATAAATCATCTGACTACATGACGACACCGACAAATTTTTCTAACTACCCATCGGTTGAAGCGTTGCCAGCTGGTTGTACCTCAGGTGAGGATGATTTCAGAACGTGCAGGTATTTGTCCACCGCGACTGGTCCCCAGCGTGTGGATCCGCCCGTTTTTTACGCGACCACAGTGCCGCAAACTTACAATATGGACAGTGGAATTGGATATGGTACACCGCCGCCAACCAACGTGCTAAGTTACCATCATCATCAACAGCAACCACAACAACAGCAGCAGCAGCAGCAACAACAACAACAACAAACACATCATCAGCATCAACACCAACCTCCTCCTCCTCCTCTTCTTTCTGCTCATCATCAGCATCATTCAATGGGTGGTATTGGTGGTCATCATCAAATAGGTTTAGACAACAATGTCAGCACGCAGACAATGAACCCGAAATCCAAGCCTTCTCAGTTGGGCATATACAATCTTTAAATAATTAAGAAAGCGTATACCTTTGCATATGCATGCATGCACGCGCAGGGTTTCGAAAATTATCTTTAAACAAAGAAAAAACTCCACGTTGGATTCTTCTTTTGCTGTTTTTTATGGTTTATTTGTTTGTTTGTTTGTTTGTTTGTTTGTTTTATTGTTTGTCTGTTTTTTCTTTTTTTCTTTGGGGTTTCAAATGTGGCATGCTAGTTAGTTGATGTGACGCATTTCGACCCTGGAACAGAGCTTTCTTGATTAATGATTTGTAAAAAAGAGGAAAAAGTTGTTCATTGTTTAGACTGTATTTTCCATTCAACAAAAATGTACGATATGTAGAGTACTCTACTGGCATTTTTGACTTGAATTATGTGAATGTTCTTTACCGCTTTTTTTGTCTTCATCATCATTATCATTATCATCATCATCTTCTTCTTCTTCTTATGCTTCTTTATCTCCTTCTCCTCCTCGTTTTCCTCCTTCTCCTCCTTTTCCTCCTCCTCCTCCTGTGCCCATTTTTGCCCAAAAAGAAATTTTCATTGCGCCCTCGTCGACGGTGCGGTTGTATTTTACTTTTTTACTTTTAGCTTTTTTCATAGAGAGATATGTTTTTTGTACATTGGAAGTTTAATTTTATTGAGAATAAAAATTTTCCACACATTCGTTTGGTCTTGTAGGGTTGTTGTGTCGCCACCAAGTAAGTGCAGAGAAAAATCCGGAGGATGATGTCGAGAATAAGCACAATCCAGGAAGAGCTTGGCCGAATGATCAGACAAGCTTGACAGATGAGAAGAGAGCCGAGACTGTTTCTTTTCTTTTTTTCATTTTTGCAATCTGAAGCTTCTTGGAGTGCTAAAAATGGGCGTGGCGCCTGAATGGATGGTTAATTGATCAACAGCGACGAGAAGATGAAGAAGCGAGATCTGTTTTCTCCTTCTCTGATCAAGCTGGCTCTCGCGACTCGTGTGTGTGTGTGTGTACACTTTTAAGATGGTTTTTTTTAAAAATTATTTTTCAAAACTTTTGTTTCATATCAATTTGCATATTTTTATTCTTGCAACACATTTGCTGAATCTGAGGCAAGTTGAGAAGAGCAGAGAGTGGAAGAAAATTGTCCCTTGACGTCATTCTATTGTTGTTGGGCTTTTTTCTTGTTTTCATTCAAAACAGCCTGCAGATGACGAAGAAGATTAGCTGAAGAGGGGAAGAAAGCGATTGGATTTTAGCCAACGGCTAAATTCTATTCTCCATTTCTTTTCTGCATCACTTGTTATTTTCCTCATGCATGGAACAAATGGCTCGTGCGTGCGTGCGTGCGTGTTGATTAAATGAACAGCAGCAGCTGCTGCATCAATCATTCCACTTGCATACTTTTATTCTTACGTCTGGCTTATGCATCTATCATCTATCTGTGCAGATGTACAAATGCGTGAGCTGTTTGCTCGTGTGCGTTTGCACTGCATGCTTTTTCTTCATTTTTATTTAATATCATAGTTGAGAAAAAATTTGAGAAAATATGACAATTCTAAAAGATAGAATGAAAATTACTTTATCAATTTTTATTCATTGTTTCTATATATATATATATATATATATATATATATATGTTTATTTATTTATTTACAACAGTGTAGCTTTGCAGCTTTTCTCATGCTGAATCATCGTCCCATTCATTAACCAACGTGATCAGTTATGCGTGAAATGAGACCAAATTTCACAGCGTCATCCGAATTTCACGCTTTCTGCTTTACCATAATCGTCTACTCTGACTTCATGCAACAAAAGCTCAATGACACAATCAGATGATGGAAATCAAAAAAAAATTAATAAATTAAATTAATGAAAAATTAGAAAAAATTCATTCACACTACAACAAGCTAGCTTTCATTAACTTTTCCGCTTATCAGTGCTTACAATTGACAAACGTCTACCCCGAAGCCTGACGTTCGGCTAATGTGTTGCTAACAAACTTGAAATGCGAAACTGGCTAATGATGATTGTTGTTGGATGTGTGTGTGTGTGTGTTTTGTTGAAAAGAATTCATGCACAGCAACATCCAACCGTCCACAGATTTCACTTGAACAGTGTCGATGAATAAAACAATATCCTCGCCAGTATGAAGAATAAGGTGAAATATATAAGAAGCCAGGAAGCCTTTGCAATTTCATTTGTGAAAAATATTTCCCAATATATGAATCGGTTTTATTATTTTTTTTTTCTTCACTTTACATCACCAAAAGAAAAAATTTATTGACGATGCAAAAAGAGCAAATGCACTACAGAAACTGATATCAAAAGGCTGGTCAGAGTGTTGAAATTGAACGCATTGCATTCATAATTTTGTCGTTGCTGCGATTTGCATTTTATTTAATGCTGAAATAAATCCAAGATTGAAAAAACAAGCAACATTTCGGTGGGAAAGAATGCTTGCATGCATGAATGGATGGATAATTAAAATTATTGAACAGAAACAAGAAAATAATTGAGAAAGGGAAAAATTGATTTATTTGCATTAGTTATAGAATAAAATAACAATAAAATTAGTCATCACTTTGCATTAATGAATTGTTGCGATGTTTACTGCATTGGAATACAAAAAGTACGAGAGTGTTCATTTCAATTTGGTAGTAGATTTGATTGAATTATTAATTTACATCAGCCATTCGTTGTATTTACATCATTTATGGTGATAAAGGAAAAAAATTGAATGACTTTTTCAAAACTTTTAGTATCATCGTAGAACTTTAAAATGCGTTTAAATTGTCATTTACTCTTATGCACATTTATTGATAAAATAATTGTTCATAATTATACTTTTCGTCTTCACAATAAAAAAAATGCTAATTGTATCTTATTTTCAAGTAATTTTCGAATTGAAAATAAAGTATACAACTTATTTCTTTTTTGATACATTTATCAAAATAAATTGTACTGTTTTGGTTCGATAATTAATTTCAATAAATGAATATTTAATCTTCAGTTACAGTACAGTAGTACTATTTGTAAAAAATCAGGATTAAAAATTAACGGACAATTAAAATGCATATTATAAATTGAGTAAAATATTTAAGTTTTAAATGAAAATTTCAGTTTTGAAATTTTATTATTTTACACAAAATTGAGCAACATAAAAATTATATATATGTGTATGTATGTATTAACATTGTTTACGTTGAATATTCATGATCAGCAGTTTATAGTAATTTGCTGGTATAAAAAGTGTTTGAAGAAAAAAAATTAATAGATTCAGGAAGTAAAATGGACTTTTGGTGAACTGAATATTTGTTGCTGTTAGTTGCTTTGAGTATTAATCAACTTCACCTGTGACACAATTGTCAAACTGCCACTTGATGTGTAGACTAATTAAAACATTAGCAAGCAATAATGATCAGCTGTCAACAACACTGATCTATTGGCTGATGAAAAACAGCTGTTTGGGCTTCAACTGGTCCATTGTTGAAAAGTATCATGAATACGATGTTGGTCAGTTGCCAGAAGCAAATGTGATTATTGTATGTTTTTTCAGCTTCAATGATACAGTGTTGACGTTATACCAAGATCTCCGGTAATACATGTGAGCCTGATGAAAAGAATAAAAGGACGCAATTATCACCTGTGCTCACTGTCCTGCTCTGTTATTATTAACTAGCATAATCAGAAATTAGCTGAGCAGATTTCAATGATACTCAATTTTGTCGTTTTGAAAGTAAGCTTCATAAAAGCAACCTTTACTTAGTGTTTACTTCTTAAATTTATTCTATTTATATTCCACTTTAAAGGTGATCATAAAGTAGAAAATTTGCAACTGTTTCACTCTTGCAAACTCTGTCTATGGATAAATATCGCTATCTCTGTATGCAATTTGACAACTATTGAAAAGATTCAAAATGAAAAACAAGCAAAACTCACGAAGAAGGTATAATGCAAAGAAAAAAATCCCAAAACATTAATTAAAATGTAGATGAAACTTGAATTTGGATGCCATTCAAAATGCCAGCGTTAGAAGTGACATGGGATAAGCTGCTGCTGATTTTATGTAGACTACAACCGCAATGAATGTGATGCTAGAGGGCCCTGTCTATGCAATAGCCGCAGTGGATCTGTAGAAACAGTTACAGCAGTGAGGATTGTTAGCATCTGAAAGTTGAGTTCAGTCAATGGTCAGTCAGAATCAAGAACTTGAGACGAGGCTGGAGGTTTCTACCTCTCCAAGGTTTGTTATAATACTAATTTAGTAACTATTCAAATAAGAGCCTGAAAACACTTGGAATCCCTGAAATTGAATCATAAATTGTCAGTCTTTAATCAACAGAAATTCACAGTTATTGTAAAATTTTTATTTATTTATTGATGTGAGCCAGTATGGAGAATGAGTTAAAATAAAAAAACGTAACCATGAAAACTAACATCCCAGATAGATGCACTTTGTTATTACTTTGAGAACAAGTGGATTATATTTGCAAACAGAAACTGTGACAAAAATTTATGAATGGGAAGTAGCGTATCACAATAATATTAATAAATATAATCAAAAAGACAGTTTTATAATAAATATTTTACTTTTTCAAACCGCTTCAGCTAAATGTCACTTGTTGTTTCATTCTTTTTATTTCTTTATTCACTATTTTTTACTGCTCCATTTATGGTTTGTTTTCTTATTGTAAAATATGTCAAATAATATTTTCCTCACATCTAGACAATTTTTTATTAAAATAAATGATTTGTTGAACACAGTTGGTATTACTTTTCGTAATTATAATTTGACTAAAAATTTGCATTGCAAGCAATGTTATTAAACAATGCAGTATTAATTTTTCAATTATGTAAAACATAGCAAATAAAACTTTCTTTTTCCTTGTGTGATAGCGTTATTTTTCATAATTAAAAAAATTTCATTCACTAATTTGAAAATATTCTTTTTCAATGTAACGTGATATTATTTCAACTGGTCTTTTTTCCCATTCAGAAAATGGATCGTTGGGATTCAATACATCGCCTTCCAATCGGTCCAGCAATGTGACGCATATAATTGCAGCTTCAAGTTAAGAAAAATTAAAATTAAAAGATTTTTTTTTCTTAAATATATACCTTTAATTCCGGCTCGACAGCAAAACGCTGCAAAGCAAGAAGATTCCATTTCAATATTTTTAACTCCAGAATTGTATGCCTTGTTTAAAAATTTTATTTTTTCTTCAAATGTAAAATCACACAAAGCACCATCAACACGAGCTTGCTCTATGATATTAAATATTTGTAGAATTATATGTTCTTCACAACAATTTTTACTACCTTCATAAAAGTCATTCACAGAAAGCGTTTTTCCAATCACAGCAGTGTAATTCAATTCTTCAGCAATGTTAAGCAGCTTACTACCTAGAGTTTTATTTAGTTTTGTCGGCTTCAGATGAATCTTTCCCAAAATGTGCTACAACGATTTTGATTTTGAATAAACGTAATTTCAGCAGTGAAGTTTGCAAAATTTTTACAAAGCTCTTTTACACCGAATGCTTACCATCTCGTAATGTTCTTCAAGCAAACCATTAACTACACTGTCACTAATTACAACGGTTCCTTTAGCCAGACCTAAATATCAAAGATGTAATAAATTTTGAAAAATATCTCTAGCATAAATTTACCAAGACCACCACAAGTTCCAATACGAATTATTATTACATCTGTGCAGTTGGCCAATTTTAGCAGTTTCAAAAGTTCATTAAGCATGATAGAAACTGAACCTTGACCCACACCATGCTAAGAAAATTGCTTTGAAAAATATTATTTTTAAATAAACAAAGAACTTTGCTTTTTGACATGTTAAAAATAAATTACAACAGAACAATACTGCTTACATTTACGCATAAAACAGGGCCAACTTTGAACATGACATAGCGATCTGATTTGCAAAGATTTTCTGGCATAAATCCATACGGCTTGTTAATTGGAAACCTATCGGCCAGATGCCTCGCTAAATTTACAATTCGCTTTTGTGAACCTCCACAACAAACATACTAGTGTTGAAATTTTGAAAATAAGCAATTTACAAAAAATAAAAAATATCTTACTTTGATATCATGAAAAATTTTGCAAAAATCAAAAGTTTCAGTCGAAATACCAAAATGAAAAAGTTTTGTCGAAACAGCAGACATGGCACATAAAATTTTGAAATGTTCAGTCCTGTAAAATAATTTATATAATTTTCAGCTTTCAGGTTTTGGTGATGTGAATCAAATTTGAAAAGCCAAAAAACACTGTGATTTGAAAAGCATCAAAAAATTACAATTTACGTCATATCATTCAGGCATAATTAAATGCAATTTGACATTTACTGCTATTATATAAAAAAGTAAATAATGTCTCTTTCATTTTGCAGTGACATTTCAATTCTTTTTAAATAGCAGTTCAGTAATATTACAAATGTCAACTTTTAAATGTTGTTAGGTAAATTTCATTTTAAGGTAGACTTCTCCTGTCATTTCTCCTAAAAAACAAAAAATTTTATTTCGTGAATTTCACCAAATCAATACATTATATTTCTCCCTTTCCTCAGTTTGATAAAAAAAATTTAATAATGAAAAAAAGCGAACAACTTTTAATTCAAACAGCTGATGCTGAAAGATGCTAAAATTGATAGTGTGATAACATATGATGGCAAATGACGTTTTGACAAGCAATTAAACTTTTAAAAAACTTATTGTAATTGTAAATCACTTATTGATATCAAAAGTGAATAGAATACTTCAGCTGAAGAATTTCTTGGATTTGTGGACACTCTTTATTATTATCAGATTTCAGTAAATTTTCATATACGACAGATATTATCATTTAGTCATTTTAAGATGAATCATGACTCTAAAATGCGCAGTTCAGTAAATAAATAATTAATTAATTAAATGCATACATATAGTCAATTAGATTGAAGCAAATTAATTTAATTAATTAATTTAAATAAGCATTTTGAGTTGTACGTACAAGCATTGTTGGGAATTAAGCACCTTTCCATCTGAAGTAGTAGTGCAGTAGAGGATTAACTTTCAGTTAAAACTTTACCATTTATTTCACTATTGAATCCAAATAATTAGACTTATTAATAAATAAAATATAATAGGTGAATAAATAGTAAATGTAAATTATCGTCAAATTTCATCAGCAATGATCATTTTAAATTAGACATTGCGCAAAAATATAAATTTATTTGCAGCGTTAAAAAATACAGTACACAAAACATGAAAATTTTCAGACTAATAAATTTTAATGTAGATTTAGTCTAAACTATTTATCAAAAATTTTTAAATCATATAATTTAAATATATAAATGAAGCAGCTTTTAAATGCTTGAAATTTATTACCATTTTCTCACATAAATTACTTTAAAACTGTTGCTTTAAAGTTAAACAAGTCCTATTCAAAGTAATTGTAATCGAATAATTTAAAAACGGAAATTTATTTCAATTATCCAGCTACTGTTAAGCTGTGCGGTTGAATTGTTGCTTCAGCAAGTTTATCAAGCAGTCAAATCTTTTGAACTACCTTACAGTTTTCAGAAGCAACGTCGACAATTAGGTATGAAAAGAATTATAAATTAAAAAGTAAAAGTAAAATTATTATAAATTAAAATAAATCAAAAATATTTTTCACTTAAAAATTTATTATAAAATATTGAAAAGTATATGATAACATTTTAAATTATTTAATTAAAAAACTCTAAAATACAAATAAGTGCTATTGAATTTTAATTCTGTTAG
This sequence comes from Trichinella pseudospiralis, assembly GCA_001447645.1. Lineage (NCBI taxonomy): Eukaryota > Metazoa > Nematoda > Enoplea > Trichinellida > Trichinellidae > Trichinella > Trichinella pseudospiralis. Next base: position 142,518 of record JYDV01000013.1, read on the forward strand.
TAATTCAAAATTAAAATTGATGTTTATCTGGTTTTAAGAGATATGGGAAAGTTTGTGCTTATTGTTCTGTTTGTATTCGCCTTCTTTTTGCAATCTGAAGATGCACACAAAAATGACTGCAGTTATTATGACTTTCACGGTGTATCTAGCAAGAGAAATGTTTTGTTCATGAACGAAACGATTGAAAATGAATGCCTTGCATGGGTTGAATTCAAACCTGAAGATAATAATTTTGGCAATCTCAAAGAGTACTATCAGAAGATGAATGATTTGTGCTCAAGGTTTCTACCGGATGGAAAAGCGTACGGCATTAGATTAGGTAAAATTCAAATATCCAGTTTAAGTAAAATTGCTATCAATTAAAATAATTAGTCTATATTATATTTTAGGGGAACGAAGAAAACTCGTATTAGACAGGAGTATAACATTGCCAACGGACATTAAAGCAAACGACAAATCAACCTATACATACCTGTTGAATATGTGGGTTTACAGAAGTTTTTCAAATAATACTAAAGATTTTTCCCACATTTATGGAACCATTTCATCAGATACTAATGTTACAATACGAGTAATAAATGACACATCGGAGTGTCCAATATACTTCAAAAAAACAATAAATGTCCAATGCGAGGAAATTCATAGCATAATAGTAGGGCAAGAAATAGCAACGCCACAATGTTTCACATTCACTCCTAATGCCATGGTATTCGGTTTGAAAAAATGTCTAAATATTACAATAGATGCTCCTTCAGAAAAACTGTTTATTCCTTGCAAGCATGAAGGTTTATTAAGATGCAAAAAGTGGGATTTTGACGCAAAACGATGCAAAAAATGTTTACCCGGATTTGCAGGAGATCTTTGTGAACAAGGTAAAAATCGTTGTTAAATTACCTTTGTTATCAAAACAAATGTTTAATTTTAAATTTTAAGCAATTAAAATTATACTTTTTGCCAAAAATCAGTTAACCAAATTTTAGATATTGATGAATGTAAAGCTTTGGAAATTTGTGGCGGAGGCGGAAAGTGCACAAATCACAAAGGTGGCTATACTTGCTTTTGCAATCCAGGTTACATCGGAGAATACTGTGAACTAAGTAAGTGATGCTGAAATTGATCTGACTGATAAATGTTATTAATATTTTAATTAAAAAAATAACAAAATTCGATTCAGTTGATTATTGTGCGTCAAACCCGTGCCCAAAGAATTCAACATGCAAAAATAAATTCGATTCGTACGGTTGTATTTGTTCTGAGGAAAATGTTGGAGAACACTGTTCGATCAGTAATTTTTAATAAGCTGAACAATGTACCATTAAAATGCAACATCATCGAAATATTTTTAGATATTGAAGAGAAAGCAGACAAGGCAGCGGCGATGTACAATTTTTTTATTGTAATTGGTATAACCCTCCTTATTCCTGTAACATTCTCGATCACAACTTTGTTTTATTGCTTACAGGTAAGAATTTTACATCGTTGATTTCTTTAATTAATTCTATACTTTTCATTTTCTGATACATGTGCAAATAATAACAGTGACGATTTAAAGTTTGTTTATTATTTTGCATGTTCATCTGCTGGGATTAATTTCATAATTATACAAATATACCATTTTATACATTTCAATTTCTGTTTAGGGAAAAATTCGGTGATGATGCAATTTCTTCCCGTTAATCGCCAACTACGATGAAATATTTTAACGCAACATTGAATGATTTTTAAATGCAAAACATTCACTGAACATTTAAACTTTATTATTATTTTCCTATTTTGTCATAAATGTATTTGTAATTATTTATTGATGTACAAAAACTTTTACATACCTCAAATCAAATATCAAATACCAATTAAATGATTGGAAGAGTTCAAATGCTCCAACAATCTGATTAATAACAGTAAAGAATAGTTCTGCTCAAAATCATAAAACAAAATTGTAAAAAGAAATAAAATAATAAACACAACTGGACTCTATTCATCAGAAAATTTGAATTGATTAAGTATTGTTTTAAATTCTTCGTCACGTTTGCCTTTTTCGAGAATGCTGTTCAAATTGTACGAATTATTATCATCCTTTTTAGCAAACTGACTTTCAGTTTCAGTCCAATTTATGCTACTAGCATCAGAATTATCGTCAAAAGAGATCATGGAGTCGTGTTGCAATTGTTCCCCACTAATTTTGCCCGAGGACTGAGTTTTGCCCCAATCAAATGCTACATTAGCAGGATTTGTCGAAGAACACGACTGCAACTGATTGCTTTCAACAGAATCACAATTCTCTCTTTTCACATCCGACACCACCTCAGAATAATTGCATTGTTCAAATTTGAAAGATTGCTTGCTGTCGTCCTCAACAGTAGAAAACAGCAAAATTAAAATTAAGAAATCTGACCAGCACAATTATCTGATACTCACCTTCAACGTTGAGATTTTAATGCTGCAATCACCTCTGCTATCTGCACCATTCAACTGCCCATCAAGGCCTAACACTTCTAACATTAACATTTCAAATTGCTTATAATCAGCCTCTGGATCAGATGGAAATACTGATTGCAAAGGATCCGGCGTTACCAGTAATGATAAATCTGTATATTTTCAAATAACTGTTTAAATGATTAATAAAAAATAATAAAAAAACAAAACCTTTCAAAGTAAGCTCAATAAAAATGGTCGCTATCAAAGCATCTTGAACAGTGACAACATCACGAAACATCAGACGAGCGTGAGCTTGAGCCAGACGAATTAAGCTGTCCAACATACGAACTGTTGTCAACCCTTCTTCTCTGTTCACGTTGGAACGTTGCTTCATAAAATACTGAGTCAGAACTCTTCAAGAAAAACAACAGTGAACAAACAAATACACACATGCCTAGATATACCAACTTTTCGGCCCCTTCTGATATAGATGGTTCAATTGATTTGACCACTTTGATGTAAGTTTTGATTTTATCAAAAGTCCAAAACAACGAAGATGCACTTGGATTGCTATCCACAGAAGATTGACGAAATGAAGCAGACGCCGAAGCAAGCTGCTCATAAAGAAGATGAGCACATATTTTCGGACACCACTCTTTGTCAGACGACTGTCGCAAATATAATATCACATCAAACCGACTCATCAACGGAGAACTCAAGTTGCAATCTACAGTTGCACTTCGAGAACCTACAGTTTCCTTAAAAATAAAAAAAAAGAAGAAAAACCAACTCACCCTTTCGAAATAATTGTGTTGCAATGAAAGAGTATATGTTAATTCTTTTTTTGAACAAGCATCAAAAAAACTGTGCTCATTCAACGTACTTTAAAATTGCATGCAGCAATTATGGAACATTTGCAATTCAATTTTGTCACCAATCCAGCTTTAGCTACACTAACGGTCTGCTGTTCCATGGCTTCACGAATAGCATCCTTCTCTGTTTCTCTCATTGTACTGAATTCATCGATGCAACAAATTCCTGCAAAAAGAAAAGAATTGAATTTTAAAATATTTTTATGTGAAAAAACCATCTTCTTTTCTAATTTTCATAATTTTGTAAATCAAATAAAACACATTCACTGTATACAGACAATTATGGTTACTCATTTCAAAGTACAGTTCTTATAATATATTATAGATTTTCAATATTTCACTTCAAATTAAAAAAAAAAGAACATTCTGCTCTTTTGCTTACCACCATCAGCCAACGGCAATGCGCCAGCCTCTAACTGCCAATCACCTTCTTCTTTAACTGCAGAACAAGTAAGCCCAGCATTTGTAGTTCCAATTCCTGTAGTGTAAACTGAATTTGAAGCCAATTTGGCAGCATATTTCAAAAACTGGGATTTTCCCGTTCCTGGATCACCGATCAGCAACAGATGACAATCACCCCTAAGCATTGTACCTAAATTTTAAAAAAATGAAATGAATTCACAATTCAGAATTAAATAAAAAATACCGGATTCACTTCGACGAGATACGCCTCCAATAATGACCAGCAATACGGCCAATTTTACCAAATACATCTGGTACATACCCGGACAAAAGTTTGACAAAATGACATTGCGTCCAACAATTGGGGTTTGCTTATAATTGGACCAAAATTCTTTAAATTCTTCAATCTGAAATAAAGCAATTTTTGGCTGACAACAATCCGTGCACAACATTATTTGTATTATTATATTACGGCATCATGGGCCAGTTCTAAATTTTGACTTTTAGGAGCAGATGCAACATGAGTTGCACGTAGGACAATTTGAAAACGCGGTTCTTGAAGCTTTTTCAGTGGCTGACAACGCCGACACAAAATCCCTCTATAAATTACAAATCTCCAAATAACAATACAAGTAAAAATATTTTTTAAAAATTTAACTTGAATTTTACTAACGTTATTAAAACTACTTCTCCAAGACGACAAGAATCGACAAGTTCTTCTTCAAGAGCAACAACCACTGATTCACTGAGAGGACCAGAATTGGACAGATTGTTCACATCGTGCAGTTTCACTTCCTGGTATCGACGACAAAATGTTATTGGTGCTAAAAAATTATCATTAAACAAAATTCAAATTTCCACAATTGTAATTATTGTTCAGCTACGCGAGCCAGCTGTAATGATATCTTCAAATTTCGTGGAACCACAACCAACTGGTGATGGACAGCTCTTCGGATTTGTTAATCTGTAACACTGATCAAAACTGGCCTAAAATAGTTCAAAGTTTTAATTTTTTTCAATTTTTAAATAAAACATGCATACATCATAAAAAAATTTATAACCACAACGTCGGCATTTCATTTCTTTACGTGTTTGAATCAGGCGAAGTTGTGAAACTTTTGTAATGGCTCCTAAAATCAAACAAAAAAGACTAAATATGCTATATTTCAAAAAACGGCTTCACAACGACAATATACCTTTCAGTGTAATTAAACAGCCTAGGAGAGAATCCATTTCACTCTTCTGACGATGAAAAGGAGCATTCGACTGGTGTGCCATTAATCGAAAATGGACTGCTTCCTTAAATAGAATAAACTCTTGTAAAGGGATTAAACTCATATACATATATATATATTTAAAATATATGAATAAAGTTTAAACCTTTGCCACTTTTGTTTTCGCCATCTGCATCAAAATTGAATCAAGAGCTTTTCGAAAATACAAAATAGCCAAATTTGGTTTACGCCAAACAATGTCGTGGACAAGTTTTGTCCTTGAGCAAAATATCTCAACACTAAATTACATATTCACTTACAACACGATCAATAATCTCTAGATAAAAATTACTCAATGTAGAATGTTACAAGATTCTTCTTTCCAGCGTGTTGACTGATTATCAGTTCAAGTTCGTTAAAGCAGTATTCCAGCAAGTGTAATTTACAATAGGCTTAATAACATTTGTTTATGATAAAAAATTAAAAAGGAAAGCTCACATATTAAATAAATTTCGTTTAATACAACGTATTAATATGAGTACAGTATGAAAATAAAAACTGCCGAATAATGGATATCTAAATTCAGTTTTGTTAGGTGTAATATTTTGCAATAATGTATCAATTAGAACAATACTTCTCAACCTAATCTAATTACTTCGTCTATTAATTACTATTTCAAGCACCTTTTATTGATTACAGCACAATTTTTCCAAACTTTAATGTAACCTTAGGTAATTATTGGTGTCAAAAATGTCAGTTATACATAATTTTATCCGTTTGAAGACCTTGAAACTCATAAATGAATCATTATAAAACTCGACAAATAATAAATCCAGTATGTCTGTAAATTATGTAAAACTGAATTAAAACCGAAAAATATTACTTTACCAATAAAAATATCAGCAAGGTGTTCTTCTGCTATTGACATGATTGGCTGCTTTTTAATTGTTTGACATTTACAATAGACAAATGAAAAAGCACTAAAAGACACAATTAAACAGCCTATTCAATCTTTGTATATGCACTTAAGAAAATCTTCATAAATTTTCTTTTCCTAAACATAAATATTAACAATACAAATACAAACGTTCACCAAAGTTACGTCTTCGCTTAATTCATCTGGTGATATTTCCATCGACACTATTGCTCTGCCATTCACTAAGTACACTTTCATATGCTCATTTGAAACATCGCTCTGATCAACAAGTACAAAGGAAAAGGTAATTGGATCAACAGACTGTACAATGCCAGTATAAGTATGGTTTTCCTCTGCTACTAATTTCACCTTCTTGCCAATAATATTTGATATATCATCCAGTGACAACTCGATCATAGAAATAAATCCTAAAATAATTTGATTTAAAACTATTGTTATATACTTAAAATAAATTATCAAATATGAGCAATCGCAAATTAATTTCAAAAATATATTAATTTATCATCAAGAATTACAAGTTCTTGCTCTTTAAATATGGTTTATAAAAACTGTAATTAAATTCAGAATTAAAGTGTTCCAAAAAAGAACATACGTATGGGATAAATCAACTTAATCAATTTATTGATTACAGTAAGAAAAGTAAAATAATGCAAGTGTAAATTCAAAATGCATTACGAATTTTGATTTGAAATAAAAACAGACAAATATTGCAAAATCTTTATTTTTTTAATAACAAGATTTTTCATTTCACTTGTGGAAGCATTGTATTAACATGCTTCTTAAAATAAGAAAATCAATTTTCAGCAACAAAAAACTGCATGCAATCATATGATATAATTTATTGCATTTTACTGAAAAATTAAAAAACTTTTAAAGTTTGCCACAAATTCTAGCTTTACTACTTCTTTCAGAATTATATGAAATTATATTTAATATTTTATTTATCCGTAAGCGTTTTTCAAGCTATAACATACAATAAGGAGCTTTTGCTTCATCATGTTTCTATAAAGAATATGATATAATAGAAAAATTAAATCTTCTACAATAATTATTTTACAATTTACTGACTTTGAAAACACCATGCACAGAGCGTAATTGCGCAACATTGAAAGCTCTACCTTGAAAAGCAGTAACTCAACATTGGGCATATATAAACAACATATAAAATTACACTTCACGTATTACGTTTTCAATTCGCTGTCGTAATTCCGATGCTTCACTAAAATATTTACAAACATTTCAGGCTAAAATTTTTATTTTGTACGGTCTTTTGCATTTCATTTAAAACTACAAAGTAAAACAGAAACAATATTTTTTACACCTGCCATGAATAAACATGACTAAGAACAAAATTTTTATAGGTTCAAATAAACCTGAAGCCAACCAGTAAAACAAATTTTCAACAACACATAAAAAATTAAGGGAGTCTTGCAGAAGTTGCAACTTTTTGAGAAAAGCGCTCTAGGAGCTTCTTATCCTAAAAAAAAATAAAGTATACACTTCCATAAAAAAAAAACTAAATTTAAATTACATGACTCGTCAAAACGTGATTTAGAATTTCCAACGATTCAATATTATAACCGTACACAATTTGCACACAGATAGAGCCGCGGGAATGGTGGCAATCACTGATGAGCACAAAAGAACGGGATTCTGAATCAAAAGAATGGACAACGCCAATAAAGGCGTTATTACCCGAGGATATTATTTTCACTTTTTTTCCTACTATTTTTTCAGCGTCCCTAATGTCCATGTGCAATACAGAGTACAAGTTGGAGTGCTAAAAATAAAATGTATATATTACAATCCAAAAAATTAAAATTATTCTTGCAGAAAATCACATCTTAATTTAAACTGTCCATAAATTGCTGAAATAACAAAAATTATAAAAATGATGCAATTAATGCAGTGATTATTTCAAAGAATTAAATGTAATTTAAGAATAACAAAAGGAATTAACTACCTGACACATTTACTTAACAAAAAATAATTTTAATGCTTTGGATACTTATTTTCTCAACAAAACTAATATGTATAATGTTAATGAATATGTAATTAAATTAATTAAATAGATATTGAACAAATAGAAATAGAAATTAAATATGTAAAAACATCATGTTAATACAAACTCAATAGTTCTGAATAAAGAACATTAGTAGCAAAGAAGTAAACAGGACTAAAGTCAAAGTATAATAAAAGATACAAAGCAAAAATATTTATCCATAATTTTAAAATTGAAATAAAATATAATAAATGAAAAACAAAACAAAATAAACAAACGATGTTACTCAATCACAAGTATTACATAAGTGCTATCTAGAAAAATGCAGTTTTACATCTTTCACATTGAAAACATAATTCTGTTATAGAAATAAATTTTATTAACAAAATTAAAATTCTTACCCGTAATTAACACATCAACTGCACTTTTAAAACTTACCGTAACTGTAAGTTTAATGAAATTCACGTTTATATAGCAAAGTACTGTAGAAAATTTAGCTATCCTAAAAGTGGCATATATAATTTCTGCAATTTTTAAAATTTCATTTTAGTAATAACTAAATTTTAAAATAAAAGTATTATAATATTTATTTAACAATATCAGTATGCTAATGTAATTGGGTTGCAACGGCTTGATTTGCAATACTTCTAAGTTGATAAATTTGTTAAACAATGCCCGACCCAATTTTAGGCTAATCTATTACCCTGTTAGTGTAGTTTTTTCTTAGAATTTTTAATAATTTATAATGTTTTCTGTTGATGTTGAGCTCTGTTGTCAACATTAGAAATTTTGAAATTTTTATTAATATTTATTATTTATTTTATAGTTATGAGATTCAGATTCAGTGCAATAGTATGTGAAGAAGTCGTGAGTCACAACTTGAAATAAAATACAATAGTAGAAATGATGAAGCAGTCGCCTTGACAGAGAACAGTGGTGGCATTCAATATATACAAAATATATATTAAATGTTGGTTTAAATTAAGATGAAAAATACTTGGTAATGGAAGCAATTCAGAAGCCTATTTACGCCAAAAAATTGTATCATCAGATCCACCAGCAATGATGATTTTTCCATTGCATAGTGACATTGTGCTAACTGTTACACTAGCAGAAGCAATGTCAATTGACTTGGTGCTCACTTAGTCAATTGGTGTGCAACTGTACATCATTGGGTTCGATAAACTTAACATTGTTTTGAAGCTAGTACAGTAAAACGACCACTAGGCAAGATTATTACTTGTTTTGTTTAATTTTCTTTTACTTGTTTAAATATAATTTTTTAGCTCCATCCTATACTATAGTCTGTAACTGTATTGACTTGCCAAGCCTGTTTAGTTAGATGACAAAGTCAGTCAGTCAGGTTTTGATGCAGCATCAACCAGATGTTTTAAAAATGGAGGAGAAAGATTTTGGTGCCATGAGTGGAAAACCTGCTGAACAAATATTTTTGCTTAATTTTAATAACTGTATGTTTTCGTTTATCAGATAGTGGAAGAAATGTACTGCAAGAACATTCGACAAGTCTGTGGCGAAGTAGGCGATGCAAAATGACAATGCTTCCTGCACCTCTGCAGTTATCACAAGGACAACTTATGAGAATTATTCTTTAGAATTTTAAAAGTAACATTTCATTTAATACCCTGCTAAAAACAGAACAGTTTTAAATTAAAGGAAAAGATTGAGAAAATATTTTGATGCTTAAATGACGTTTATTTTTAAGTGATTTTGAAGAATATTTGACGGAGAAGCTGCTGCCCTTCACCGCAGAAGCTCAGTTTCAAGAGATGCAGCGTTCTTAGATCGTACTTTGTACAACTCTAGGGAAACTGGGATCCTGAAATCGGTGAATGACACTTTCTCAGTGCCATGCAACAGTAGTAAATCATTCTGTCGCATTTTGTGAATAGATTTTTACATTGTACTTGCAATGTAAAAATGCAAGTATTTGCAAACATCAACATGTTACCCTCATCTTTACAGCTATTGAAGAGCAGTTGCTAAGAGGAGGGCATTCACGGTAATGGTATTTGGCAAAAGAGACGCAAATCAGGTACTGTTCATGACTACATCATAGAAAAGACATATTCAGTTATACTAAATATCACTAAAAATGTTGAAGATTGAATATTGAAGATAAATTCAGACGTGCTAACAGCTATACTTGCGTATTAGTAAACTCGGTAGGTAACAGTATTTCACGATTGATACGCAAGTGTTAAAGTATCATAAAATTTATTATAATGAATCACTGAATACTAAAATAATTCAAGAAATAATATGATATAAGCAATATGAGCAACTATTAATAATTGAATGGTGGTTGAATTAATTAAATTTTATCATTGCAAATAAAATAATATGTTAGTTAAAAAAATTGTTTCCAACATTTGAGTAATTTCATCAGAAAGCAATCAGTGATACAGGCAAAAGTTTATACAACATTCAAAGGCGGCACAATTTTAATTATGCATTCTGAATTATGGAAAATATTTCAATCTTTACATACATTTTTTTCTTATTCTTATTATGTACACCGATTGTTAAATTTATTATTCAAGATTTATTTTCATAAAGTTTTTGGTAATTTTAGAATTAACTGAACAAAAATTGTTCATTCCAAAGAAACAAGTTGAACATTCGCGTAAAGCTCGTGTGTTGCCAATTCAGCTTTTAAGCTGCCATACATTTGTTGACAGCTTTGCGCGCTTGTGTGCGTGCAATTTCTACGCAACTGAGTTGATTGCTTTGAGCATTTATTTTAGCAAGATTGCATTATAGCAATTTCAACGACGCCAACAATGACATGCAAATCTTAGAAATTTAATGTTAAATTGTGGTTGAAAATTTTTTTTGAGTTTCAAGCGTAATCCGAAGCTGTTGTGCTGTTTTGTGCATTAAAAATTTTATTCCCAGCGTTTGTGAGTTTTATTTATAGATTGGAGGTGGAAGGCTGCTTGTTAAAATTGAATATAATTTCAGATTGTTCACTTTAAATAACAACATTACATAAACAGTTTAATGGACATTAATTTTTTTTGTAAAATAATAATAGTAAAATAGCAATAATAATAGTAATCAAGCAAAACACACAGTAGGGTCTAATAACAGACTGGCGCAGATAAATAAAATTCGGAAGAGAAGAGAACAGAATTTGATCAATGTGCTAGATGACTTAATATAATAGTTAATAATGCAAGCAGTGTAATCAGAACCAAAAAGTTGATTACCAGATTCACCGTTTGCTTGTCCAAATGTTCACAGAGCCAGTCGTACAGAGGCTTCTCACTTCGGTATGATGGTCGAATTTCATACGCCCGACTGATCCGTCTCGATGGCCTTCTACTGTCCACGCTGGATTTCCTCGACTCTGGAATATCATGCAATAGAGTCTGCGTTTCGGTCAACTGAGACATGGCTAGTTAATTAATGTGGATATTCTTCTTCTTCTTCTTCTACTTTGCCAAGAAGATAGAATACAGATGAGGAGAATGTGATTTTTTGGTGGTCTTGCTTTTCTTTATTTTTTGTTCTTCAAAATTGCTAAACACCGCTTGAACAATAATAAAATTTCCAACAGCTCACCACCTACAGCAGCTATGAGAAAATAAATCGCCCAGTCGGCCTGGGCTAGTCATTTAAGATTGCAAAACTACGACACAACTGCTCGCATTATTTTTACCTCATTCCTGACACTATTGCCATTGCATATATTATTTGCACGCACGTATTCAAATGATCCAAATGACCAATCAAAATCAGCATCACAATTTTAACGTCAAAGTGGTAGTAAAGAATAATCATTTGTCGTCTTTGTTTCAACTTTAGACGTCTTCTTTTAACTTATACTTAATCAATGTTAGCTTTTTTCCCGAATAATAATAATAATAATAATAATAATGATAATGATAATGATAAAAACCATATATCATATATTCTTTGTTGTTGTTACTTTTTGTGTAAACCAAAAAACCACGCTATTATTGTGCTTATGGAAATCTGTGCACCGGATAATAAAAGTTAATCAAAGTGAATCTTCCAGCACTAAGCAAACTTGGACTGCTTATTATGTTTCGAAAATATTTCGAAACATTTTACTTTTATAAAATTGATTTTTATTTGCTGTTAAAAGCTTTGCAACAAAAAAATTATTCATCGAATTCTTTATTTTATATTTTTTTACGTAGCAATTACGTAAAAAGATTTGAAGATAAAATGCTAAAACACAAATCAGAGAAAACGGAAATCAAAAAATAAAAAATGAATATCTGACCAACTTTCAGAGATAAAAATAAAACTAAAAAGTATTTATTTTGTTGTTTTTGAATAATAATAATAATAATAATAATAATAAATAAAATATAGCAATTATTAAATTTTACTTACTGTATAACTGTTCAAAAATGAATTTTCTTATGTTGCTTGTTTTCGACTGAACAGCCATAATTTTATGCAAATTTGCAAAAAGCTAAAACTACGAATAGGTAAGTTTTGAAAAAATAAAGGCAGACATTTTTATTGCCTTTTGAATTTGATAATAAATTAAAGTTTTTTAATTCAAATGGATTAAAAATGGTAAATGAGTTTTTGAATTGATTAAAGGCAAGGAAGAAGGAAAAGAGAATTAATAATTATCAAATGTTGTTTACTAGAAACTGATAACAAGCAAACATTTTTAGAAAACAGCACGTTTAAATGATAAATGCAGGGAATCGTATTGCAAATAGCACTTGCATAATAAGCTTTGATAGCTCTTCAATGAAATGCCGCTCTTTATTTGAAGTTTTTGAACAGTTTGTTGAAAATAAAAATAGAAATGAAAATAATAATTATTTGCTTTTCAAATCTTTGAAATTACAATAAATCTCTTAATAATTTAAAAATAACCCTTATTAATATTATATATAGCATATTTAACATTACCAAAAAATAATTTTCATCTTTACATTTTGTTATATTTAAATTTGAATTTATAATGATGCTTGTATTTTATCAACATCCAGTGTATAATTTATTGCTAAAATAGCACAGGAAATTAAAATTTTCTTACAGATTGCTATGCTACTAAAGTATTCTTACTATTTAAAAGTTACTATTAGAATAAATTAAAATTTTATATTCACTAAAATGATATGGATATTTGTTAAACACTTTAATGCATTTGTTTAAAATTTAATTCATCATCACCACCAACAAGCAAAAAACAAATTAGTGCAACAAAATGCAAATAATCTTGCAAAATATTTTCCCTATTTGACAGCATATCATTAAACAGTACATTTAAATAATGATTTAAATGCAATTCAATTGCAAAGAGTTGTTTTGATTTTTACAATTACACTTTTGCACGAAAATATTTTTGTCTTATTTGGAAATGCATAATACAAAACACGTAGGAATATGCTAATTAGTAAATAAATAAATAAATTTTTTTTCATGAAATGTTAATATATACGCTGCTAATTTTATTTTTTGATTTTGATTCTATTGATTGATTTACACAATTTTTGATATTTATCTTCATTAATAACTTTGTTAATCAGATACGAAAGTAGTACGGCAATGAGATGAATATCTATTCTTAATTTCTTTTTCTCTTCTTTTTTTTATTTAAAATTTAGTTTAAAGTGAAATTTGAAAACAAAGTTTTTGTTTTGCAATTCACGCTTAAATTGATCATCGAATAAGTAGACAATGATCAAATTATCGCGACATCTTGAAGCTTGTAATGAATCTGGCTACCTGTTTATTGTTGAAATTTATTTTCATCAAATTAATTGGAATTTGACCATTTTAAAATTAATAAATCAATCAAAACGTACAACTGTTTTTTTTAAATCGAAATTTTTCAAGACATTCCAAATGTTAACTGATTGCAAAAAATGAGCAATTTTGAAAATGCATTCAATTGCAAATGAGTATTCAAATTTGTTTTTCTATTCAAATTTTTTTTACAATTAAAAATGAAATAAAATAAAAGTTGTGTGAAAGTGAAAAAATTTTTTTTCCAACACCCTTGCACAGGCAGAACTGGTAAATTTGATTCGGATGAATGAATTTCGATTTCAAATTGAAGCCGCAAATTAATTGGAGCAGCGTTTTTGGTCATTTTCCAATAAGCATCGGTTTTGGAAATGCGAACGTTGAAAAAGTTCGATTTCAGTTGAACGATTCAGCTTTGGAAACGTCGATCCCAATTAAGAGCCTGAATCTTGCCTGACGCAGAGGCGCAGAACAAGCCAAACACACAAGCAAACCACAACAACCCAAAAACCCAGACCAACGTTCTGACGACAATTGAACAGAATATTCACGTTCAATTTTGCAAACATTCGGACAGAATTCATTCTGCAAGTTTGCTTATCTATTGCAATTTCATATTCATAAATTCTTTACATATATATATATATATTAATATTATCGTATATATTGTTGGTACTGTTTTTGTTCACATGCCATCATGGCTAGTGAAAAAAATATTCCTACTGAAATGGCTAACAAAGCCAATGGAACTGAAGGTGTAAAGCACATTTCTGGTGATGAACAATCGTCGTCGGTTGATCAAGAATATCAGAGGTAAGAAAAGAATTGTCCATATTCAATGATTAAATTTCAAAATTTTTCCTAATTGAAATTATTCAAAATAGTATTCCATATTCAATGTGATAACGAAGAAAATATGCAAAGTTGATAAACAGAGTCTGTAGAAGATGTGCAATTCTTCCAGAGCTTTGGGAACAAATTCAATTAGACATATATCAACTTTTATGAGCTGTCAGATTTATGAAATTGCCGTTTAGATGGGCAGCTTTTGTCTGTTATTCATTTAGTCAAATAAATAACGGTTTCGCTGAGTAGATTTTCAGATTAAGATGAAAATTTCCTTCCTGATCATTGTTGAGAAAGATTAATTTGAACACAGATATTGATATTTGATAAAATGTGTCAACAGAAGCAATTAATGCCATAACGCAATTATAACATCTTGTTCTCTCTTACACATTCATCTAGTAAATAATACGAAAGACCTATTATTTTTGTAGAACAATTTTCAGTACTTGTAAGCATACTTGACATTAAAGCAAATTTTTGCATTCAATTCAAAACAAAATATTCAAATAGAATAGCTCTCTTCTAAATAGATGCGTTTCTAGAATTTAATAAAGAAATTACATTTTTTTCAAGATTTATTAATATTACAAACTAAAAACTGTTGAATATTTTTTCACTTTTTTTGAAGAATACTTAAAATTATATTTATCCATTATTGAAATATAGAAAATTTTTATTAAAATATAAAAAGAATCTCATCAATTATTCATAAAATGCTATTCATGATTCTTGCTCTTTTGCATTGTGAAGGAAGAAAATACGTTTTTTCTAATATACCAAATATGTATTTTCATTTCTGAAGCACATAAATCAATAAATTCAATCTAACAATTTTGAAACATAAATGCCCTAATGAAAACATTCAATTGAAAAAATGTCTAAAATTAGACTGCACATGATGAAAAATAAATAAGATGATCCCTTTGTAATGTCGAAAACAGAATATGAAGTTAAATTTCAGTTTATAAATTTTTAATATTAAAAACAAAATTATCAATTAATTAATAATGAAGATATTAATATTTATTTTTTAAATGTCTGAGTGAGATCAAAGATTGGCAAATCAGTTTATTTTTATAGAAAGTTCTTTCGTTGCGTAACGGTGGGTGTTTGCATTTTCACATTTGTACGCACATTTTGTAAGCACTTTCGAATTTTCAAATAAAATCATAAAACCCGTTGCAATTTATTCATTTTCAATATGCCACACCTAAACTTCAAAATGACCTTGAAGAACTGTGAAATTTTTCAAAAATTAACTTGTTCATCGAACAAGTTACCAGTTTAATAAAATATTAAAATATTTTTAATAGAAACTAAAACGCATGTCATTTTTATCAGCAGACTAGAGACTTGTTTACGAATCAATTTTAACAAGTAAAATATTCAAGAAATTCAAATATACATATTTATAAATATGTACTTGAAATAATTAAAAGTAATAAGAATAAACACATTAGAATATGTAGGAAAATTTGTCTTCGTCCAAAGAGATTTCTTATTTTCCATACAAAGGTATACATGAGATGTAAAAATAATTAAAACTTTTTTTCTCAATATTATCAATTATTTATTAATCTGTATAATAAAGTCAAAATTTCCAAAGAGCATTAGTGGGTGGGTAAGAGATGAAAGAAAAATGAAATTCCTTTTCCCATAAGGTATATTGAATTAGAATTGGAATTGATTTGAAAAAATTTTTTCTTTGGTGATTGAAAATTGATCAATAATAGAATGCAGAAGTGAAATTGTCAAAAATTTTTAAAAAGGCCATCTGATTGCCAAGCTAAAGCAAACCGCTTCAAATCTTCTTCAAACACTTCAGCATGAGCTAATTTTGAAGCAGTTCACCGTAAATGGAAACACGTTTGTGGAAAATTCTTTTCTCCTTTTTGAACACCAATATTATCAACAGCCATTTTTGATTGGAGAAATCAATTCCAACATTGGGGAATAATTTTTGATTTCTCTTTTTCTACTGATTCATAATATCGAATTAAAATTCAATCTTTTTCATCACTTTTAGCATCTTTTTGTTTAAAGCTGTTCAACAATGAACATTGCAATCGATAAGATAAACGAAAAACAACTTATTTTAACAATACACTTCCTTCAGCAAAATGAATATAAAATCACATAAACCAAATTAAAATTCAATCAAATGAAATTAATGAAATTGTAAATTTATTCTCACAACATTCTTGCCAAATTATATAAAATATATTAATTGAAATTATTACTGTTTCTAGAGAACATGCGCAAATGTGGACAGCGGATATACCTGCCGTTGAACATCTACAACCAACTCTCCTGCCACCACTTGTATCACCGAAAGAAGTAAAATCATTTCAGCCGCAAATTATTTCACCAGCATCATGAAAATATTTCACTTCATGCCTCTCAAGTGATGTCAATTGGAAATAATTTCTTTTTATTATCATAATAAAATATTTTCTCAACATTAAAATCATTTTCAAATCTCTAAACTGCGGAGATTGCTTGCGTCTCTTTATCTAACCTTTCTTTAAATTAAGTTGAAAACTGAAATTATATTATTGTATAAAATTTTATAAAATAATTTTCGACGAGTCGTTTTGTTTTCTTGTAAATTAATATTTCAAATAATTATAAAGATAACTTCAGCTCAAATATTAACAATTCACTCAAGTATATTTTATTAATAAATTTGTAAACTGAAATAAATATTTTAAAAAAAATTTACTTAAATTTCAAAATATTCAAACTGTATCAGTTAATTTTGAGCACAGATTCTCTTCGAGCACATCCTTCTTATGAGATCGTTGGTTACCTTCGACTTCTTTGGTCAAATAGTTTAAAACAAGCAGCTTCAATGAAGCAGACCCGCTGCTAGATATCCGAGCAACCAATTTCACGGCTAGCCTGTAAAATTACGCAACTGACACAGTGACACAAAAGTTTCACAGTGACCAACTGGCATGCTAACCTCAATATCCAAGTTAATCGGAAAGGAAGCTGTAGTAGCGTTAACGAAACACAGACGACAGCAAAAGTGAACATCACATTATACATAAGCACGAAATAAATGTTGCCCAGCCAATTCAACTGACTGTAGTTGCCCAAAAGGTCGAAATTTGTAAGTCCTAAAAATATTTGCTTTTTGAATAAAAATTAAAAAAAAGAAGTAAATACAACTTTACAAATACCTAAAACTCTGGCTAAAACCGGCAAAGCAGAACTCAATACCAAAGTTGAAGTGCAATTAAAAATCAAACGTGTCATCGATGTACCGTTTTGTATTGGCTTTAGTCGACAAAAAACCGGCAAACTATAAAAGCCAATAAACGAAGCCAACATCAAATACCTGAAAAAAAACAGCTAGAATTATAATATGCAAATGTTCTATATTGATTGAAAACATTTTTTACAATGTGATTATGATTTCAATGAAAGCACCATAAATACCCAAGAATGAAAGAGAACTACTTCCCAGTTCAAAATCCTAAAATCAAAAAACAAATGCATAACAATTTCAACAGCGTATTTCACCCAATTCTGGTTATACCTCATTCGCAATGGGCAGTCTTCGAAAACCGACAATAATTTGAAAAACATTCCACATGACGCTTAATACAGACAATGCCTGAAAAAAAATTCTTTTAATTGATGTTATCACATAACTTTTATTTTATCATATTAATCAATACCGTTATTGCAAGAATAACAAGAAACAAAACTGGATATATAACAACACTCAACCAACTGACAGAGTGTAGCTCTTTTTCGAAAACTTTTCTTTGAGTATACAAGTTTGCTAAATTTCGCAAACAAGAAAGCCAAATAACATTCATTTCTTCTTCAACAAAAGGCGTGTGTTTCAAAATGCTCACAGAAGCTAAAAAATTGAATAAAATGAAAAAGCATTTTAAATCCATTATACTTATTTAAAAAAAATAAGAAAATAAATACTTTTCGTTTTGTCAACCAAATGCATTTCTTCTGCAGATAAATGCTGCAAGTCATTAATTATTTTGCTTCGAATCTAAATCAGTTAATGAACAAAAATAAAACTTATACGCAACTCATCTTATTAACATTAAATAAATAAATAAATAGTAAAACAGTTTACAATTACCCTTGCCTCTGGAATGAGTACATTGAAAACTGCAAAAATTCGACCAAAACCCAACGGTGTGCAAGCTGAAACATATTTATAAAAAAAACCTTCGCATTTCAATAATTTAACCCTACCTAGAGATAATCCAACTCCAAACATTGATATATACGAGTATATTACAGGAAGTTTCGTGTATGCTGTTATAATGAATGACCGCATATTAAAGCAAGCTACAATAAAACAAAAATGAACATAAATGCTGAAATAATTGACACAATTCGTATGTGCAAATTAATACTGACACATGAAAATTATTACATTAAAAAAATTCAAATGATAAAATTTTTAAATCATTTCATACTAATATTTTATACTCACTTTCAAATGTATACGGATAACAGTTTTCTTTTTCCAAAAAAAATATTACTGTTTGAACCAGCAAAACAGATAGTACCACAAGAAAGAAAGAAGTTACAGTCGTCTCCAGTACCCTAGTCCAAATGTTGTACGCAAAACGGAAATTGCCAAATCCATGTGATTCAATTAAAAAATATGCAAACGGTAGCAAAATAAAAATGCAAAGATTGCTACAAGCAAACACTGAATTCCATAAGCCTACAAGATTTTGTTTCAAGTTTGCCAACATTTTGTCAAAAAGACATACTTTTCATCAAAGATGAGCTCAACCACTGAATGTAATAATTTTTTGAATAAAGAAGCAAAATTTCATTACTGAAAATGGAAAATGGAACCAATAAAATTGCAGATAAAGATACAGCAGTCGAGAAAGTGCAAATCCAGAACCTAAATATCAAAAAAAAATTCATACTGTACAACAGAGGAACAATCAATTGGATCAAATTATAAAAAAAATAACAATTTCATTCAACTTTTTTTTATTAAATAAATGCAAGCAAGCAAAATAGAAAACACAATTAGACAAACTTACGAAATGCGAAACACAATGGCGTCACTATCTTCACCTTAAAAAATAGCATGAAGAATAACAGAAAAAAATATAATTTCAAAACAAATACCTGAGAACAATTCATCTTCCTCTGGATTAAGTCGAAGCTTTCCCACCAAAATGTATGAACATGCGTACAAAATGACAAACAATAAAGTAGAAACCTAAGTCAAAAAACTGTTTACATTTTAATCACAGATGACATCATTCAAAATTTTCAAGTCAATACTTAAATTTATATTCGTTTTATAGCGTCATTTCACAAGCATTTTGTGGTTAAATTGGAGATAAGGCAAACAATATTTAATGTCTATCAAAAATAATATTAACAACATGTAAGAGAATGAATGAGTCGCAATGAACTTCCGTAAAAGGCTGTAAAATGTTTGTCAACACTTGAATCACTTTAAACGTTAAAAAATAGTGTCACTTGAACGCAAAATTTTCAAACACACTTTGCATATCTAACGCTACAAATATAAGTGCTCATTTGATTAATTAAAAACAAATTTATTGCCTACATTTAACTTTCTTTACTTTATTGCTTTCACTTAAAATCTTACTTATTTACTTAATTTTACCTTTTATTAAACATTCACAATCTTAAACAATATTATTAGTATAAAAGAAATTTTCTTACCAGAGGCTCCCGTATAGAACTTTGAAATTCTATTTCAGAATTTGTTATCCCCGGAGACATAAACGTGCAAAATCATCCTACTAGTAAATACTAACTAGATTCACATGGTTTCACCAAACGCTGATAAATATTACAGAATGAATGATTGAAAAGTAGGTGCAAATTATAATAATATTTAAAATATTTTGAATGTCAAAAAGTTACTCGTCTATTTTATAAAAACTGTTATAAATTCACTAATTAAGCAATAATTAATAATTAATTGTTTTTGAGAAAATTTGTACAAAACCACATAAAACAAAAAACTATTTAAACTGTATGATTTTTAATTTTTGCATAAAACATACAAAAATTAATATTTTATTTAATGATTCAAACAATTAAGCACTTTCTGATGTTTTTCCAGCACTAGTGATTATTACAAATTATTTTAACAAAGTTCTATACATCCTACATCATAGTTGTCCTAATCCTAATTTTTGAACCTTCAATAGTGTCATTGATTCCTTCCAATATAAGCAGGTACTTTAACAGATTCATTGCTAATGTAACATGAACACTTGACTGCATACGACTATACTATAATTAATGACAATCAAGGAGGAAAAGCAAATGGCAATAATATTGATTTTATTTTTACCAAAGTCAGTATAAGAAAACTAAAAATTATATAGTACAAAAACAATTTCATATATAAAGAAAAGTGTAACTTAAGCTTATGTATTATTTTTTAAAAATAATTTAGTTTTTAAAGTCAAATTATGTATTTCGTTTATAATAATAGAGCTAAAAAGTATACTTGAGTATCTTTAATAATTTTATTACAAATTTAAATTTAAATGTTTATTTAAATGGTTTAATTTTATTTATAAATATGGTAGGCAGGTATATGGAATACTGTAATCAGCACGAAATCTGACGTGTACTTTTTAATAATGGCAGACAGTTTCTTTTAGTTTTTTAGTTGTACTCCATTGCTTTAACACCAGACCATGCATTCATCTCATATGTTTAAGCTGATTGTTTGTATTCTTGGTATTTTTGTCTGCTATTTTTATTATGGGATAATCCAAGAGAAAATGTAACTAATATTACAATATCGTTTTTTTATTGTAAATTACATTTTTAGTACCAGAAGTAAATATGGTCCGGATAAAACTCCATTTACTTTTGCTCTTTCGCTTGTGTGTATTCAATGTGTAGTAAATGTGATGTTTGTAAAAATTTGTAAGTTACTGATTACATTTTGTTTGTAATTTTTGAAATTGTTTTTTGTATTAATTTTCATTGTGATGTTTTGAATAAATTAACAGTTTCTTATATAATGATGTTTAACAAATGAATTTACCGTTAGTAACAGCGTTTACTGGTAAGGTAAATGACAATACGCCGACCTGCTTTTATGGAACTTGTGCTTTTACATATTTGGCAGCAATGTTATCTAGCAACAAAGCTTTGTTATACGTTCCCTATCCTACACAGGTGAGAGTTTTACATATTAATTGTTGGTTAAAAATTGTTGCTTTAGGTTATAGGAAAGTCTTGCAAACCAATCCCTGTTATGATACTCGGCGTATTAGTTGCCAAAAAGCGATACCCACTGAGGAAGTATTTGTTCATTTTGTTGATCATACTTGGCGTTGCACTGTTTATGTACAATGATAAGTCAAAATCAACTTTGTCTACCAACTACGGCTTTGGCTGGGGTGAAGTTTTATTGGTAAATGAATTTAATGAAAAATTCAATTTTTTTTGTACATTATAAATGAAACAAAACTTTCTTATGACTGCATTGTTCGAAGTTTTATTAGATTCCTCTTTCTGAATTCGAATTTTTTTAGTTGTTTTCTTTGGCAATGGATGGTCTCACAGGAGGAATTCAGGATAAAGTTCGAGCGCGATATTTATGCAATTCGAATTCTATGATGTATCAAATGAATTTATGGTCAGTTCTATTTTCATCCATAGGTATGCAGATTAAAATTTAATATAAAGCATAAACAGCCAATTAATTTTGCTTTTTAGGTTTATGGTTGACCGGGGAAATATTCACATTTCCCATTTTTGTTAAGAAATATCCTGAAATTTTATTCAATCTTGTTTCTTTTTCAATAGCCAGTGCACTTGGACAGGTTTGAAGTTATTTTTGATGTGTGTTTTTATTTGCATTGATTTTTTACATTTTTATTTTTAGTATTTTATATTCATGACTGTGACGGAATTTGGCCCATTGACGTGTTCAATAGCCACAACTACTCGAAAATTTTTCACCGTACTTGCATCTGTGATATTTTTTCAAAATCCGTTAACACTTCGTCAGTGGATTGGTACGGTTCTTGTGTTTTTGGGTTTATCTCTTGATAGCTTTTATGGAAAAGCACCAGTGAAGAAAGAAAAAACTTCTTCTGAAACAAAATAAATTTTCTCTTTGCTTTTAATCTCTCTTTTTGAAGATTTTACTTTTGAATCCAAATAAATAGAATATGTGAAATAAATATAAAACGTAATGTTTTATTTTTTGATGTTACTGTAATTGCTGTGAAAAATCAAAAAATTAAAATGTAATCTAGCATATTGAACATAATTCAGATTAGAATTTTACTAGTATCATTACAAGTATTAAATCGTTAGTATTTACATTAAAAAAATATTTTTATTGTAAAATTCTTCAAAGTTTTCAAAAGTGATTTCAATAATTTTTTCAGTTTTATTTATATTAAAATTGAAACAATCCATTTTTAAAGTTTGACTATTTTTTAATGTTTTTGAACTTCAATTTGAAGAAAAAGAACCAACATAATCCAATCATTCAAACAAAGTTAACAGAAATGTGGCACTGAACATCCTACGCTCAATCGCTTGATCATCCGCGCTTACTACGATAATCATAACAAGAGAAAACAGTGAGGTTTTAAATCAAAATTCAAAATTAAACATTGACAGTTTTACTGTACAAACTTGATTATATTAATCTACAGAATTTGCAGGTTGACAGCACAAATTGTTATCCAGTGAAATTGCTTGTTTTCTTTTCAACGCATTTTTGTTTTCATTATTTTTAGAATAAATTTTTTTATTTTTATAAAATTTTTAGAATTTTATTAAAAAATGCTGCGTGTAAAGTTCATAAATTATGGCTTGTGAAATTTACTTTCTCAAAAGTGCATTGTAATCTGAAAATGTCTTAATACATTGAACGCTTTTTCAGGTAAAAGAGACAGTTTGAAATCAAATTTCAGTGTCTATGCTAAAGATTTTTCCTTGTTTTGCTACAGCTCATCGAATATTTCTACTGATGATGCAAGAGCAACTTTTATCTTTAATTCGCCAACAGGGAGATTTGGTTAGAAAACTGAAACTAGAGAAGAAAGATTCTTCAGTTGTATGATAATTTTAATATTATGTTATGGTTTCATATATTAAACTGATTTTTTAAGATTGACGTTGAAGTAAGCAAGTTATTAGAGTTGAAAGCCAAGCTTGAGGATGGCAACCAAAAGAAATTCGTTTTGAAAGCGCCAAAGGTAAAAGCATGAAAGTATGTCTGCGTGTGTAATATTAATTAATGATATTCTTTGTTTTGTATAGTTCATAAGTTATTAATTTTATGTTTTTTAATGAAAATGGTCTTTTGATCAAATTTCAAAAGAATTGCTTTTATTTTTCCATTTAACTATGGAAGACAATTTTTTCTCACTTTGTGATTGTAATGTCATTGCAGTTTTATTTTGTTATTAGAAAAACAGTTAAAATAAATAGAAGATAAAATTTTTCAATTAAGGAATGTTCGTGTAGTAGTGTAATAGCGTGGTAAGCAGCAAAAGTACACTGTGAAATTGTTAAGTATTGTATTACTGCATGAGATTCATCAAAACTATGCACATTTTAAGTTTATAAATATGTTATTATTTTCATATTGTTGTTATTATTTGATTATGTATTTTGTATGATTAGTATTTTTACTCATGATGAAAATACTGGAATTTCAGGGAACCAGAGATTACGGTCCCACCCAGATGGCTATTAGAGAAGAGGTATCATTAACAAAATTTTTGTTATTGTGAACTTTAATTTACGAAATATGTTTTTATCTATAACACAGTTTAAATTTAGTTTTATTTAATTTCAATTAAAATTAATTAAAGTTAATTGAGTAAAGAAGTATTATTAATATTAAGCGACTATTATCATGCTAAGCATGCAATATAAATATACTGATAACTGATATGATGATAGAATTTGTTTGAAATTGAATTTGAAATTTTTAAATTGTTTTTTTTTTCTTGTTTAAGATTTCTTTTTAATTTTTTCTTTGTAATTCAATTTCATTTTGATTGCGAAATTTAAAAAAATATTTTCATTAACAGTAAACTTCAGGTAATTCAAAAAGTAGTCCAGTGTTTCAAACGTCATGGAGCGCAGACCATAGATACTCCTGTTTTTGAGCTGAAAGTAAAACTAACAAGCGATAAAAGCATTGTTATTTAATTATTACAAAAAAAGGTATTTAAAGGAAACTCTTACTGGAAAATATGGTGAAGAAGGGAATAAGTTGATTTACGATCTTCAAGATCAAGGTGGTGAATTGTTAGCACTTCGTTATGATTTAACGGTACTTTTGGGTTTGTTTTTCAGTTTGATGTAACGTGCTTGTAATTATATATCCGTTTAGGTGCCGTTTGCTAGATACCTTGCGATGAACAAAATCACAAATATCAAGCGATATCACATTGCTAAAGTTTATCGTCGTGACAATCCAGCGATGACTCGTGGGCGTTATCGAGAATTTATGCAATGTGTAAATAATTTTGAAAATTTTTATTGTTTGTTTCAACGTTCAAATTTTGATTATTTTTTTGTTGTTTATTTTCAAATTATTTGTTTAGAATTATATATTTTAGGATTTTGACATTGCTGGCTCTTATGATCCGATGATTCCAGAGGCTGAATGTTTAAAAATTGTAGCGGAAATCATGAATGCAGTCAATTTGAATGCCTTTGAACTCAAAGTAAGTGATTTAAAAATTTAAATAAGATTTCAACGATTGAAGTTTAGGTAAATCACCGTAAACTGTTGGACGGCATTTTGGCGGTTTGTGGTGTTCCAGAAAATCAGTTTTCTACTATATGTTCTTCAATTGATAAGCTTGACAAAGTAAATATTTTCATTTATTTAACGTACATGCAATATTGGTTCAAAAAAGTGAATTGTATATATTTTTTAATTATTAATAGCAACCATGGGAAGAGATTCGTTTGGAGATGATCAATGAAAAGGGACTCTCGCCTGATGTTAGCGATAAATTGGAGAAATTGATTTGCTTACGACAAAACAGTGGGCAATTTTCGTCATTTTAATGCAAGTACATCTGTTCATGCATTTTATTTTGTTTTATTTTATTTCAGCATGTTCAGCTGTTTCGGAGAAAGATTTAAATGCGACACTGTTGGAAAAACTTTCTTCTGATTCAATGTTAAAATCGAGCGATGTAGCTCAAGCAGCATTAAATGAGATCAAGCTATTATTGTCTTATTGTGAAGCTTTTGAAATAGAAGACAAGGTATGTTGATTTTGCTGATAATAAAATTTTTCTGAAGTATTACGAATTTAGGTTGCATTTGATCCTAGTCTTGCTCGAGGACTTGACTATTACACTGGCTGCATATACGAAGCTGTTTTGTTAGGTACTACATTTAAATGGCTATAATTTGGTTGTTGTTTATTCAACTCCATGAATACTGTTTAAAAATAAATAAATAAACAATTTGTTCTTTAGGTGAAGATGAAAACTGTGTTGGGTCTGTAGCAGGTGGTGGCAGATATGATAAACTTGTGAACATGTTCATGGCTAAAGGCAAAGATGTCCCTTGTGTAGGTGTAAGCATTGGAATTGAGAGAATTTTTGCTATTATGGAACATAAGCAGAAGGTGAATAGAATTTAATAGCATAATATAGTGCATTTACTTTTAGATGAGTTATTTCTGAAAATTTTTGTGTCACAATTTTATTGATTGTAGATATTCTTTAAATTTAGCTTTCTGGTGAAAAAGTGAAAAGCATTGAGACTGATGTTTTCGTTGCTTCAGCGCAAAAAAATTTGATAAAGTACAGAATGGGCATTTGCTCAGAATTATGGCGTTCTAGCATCAAGGTAAACATAATAATTATTAAGGAACTTGTGATTTTTATATTTTATTTTTTGAAAGGCTGAGATGTCATATAAAGCAAATCCTAAGCTTCTTCAACAGTTGCAGTATTGTGAAGAAAATGGCATACCGTTGGCAGTTATAATTGGTGAAAGGGAAATCGAAAAAAATATTGTGAAAATACGAGATGTTGCTCTGAGACAAGAAGTAAAAGATATATATATGTGTATATTAATTATTATTATTAATAACAATTAAAATTTACAGGAAGAAGTTCCGAGAAATGACTTGGTGAAGAGTATTCAGGAAAGATTGAAAAATTTCGCCATTTAAAAGAAAATTCAGAAATCGAAAAGTGTTTTCTTTGTTTTTAATTATGGTTGAAATAACTTTGTTGTGAAATAAACGTTTTACTAAAATTTGATATTGTTTATATTTAAAGCTTTGAATTTTTGCACTTTGTTGCATGTACTATTAATGCAAGCAGCATTTGATTCACCACACCGTTTATTCACTGAAAATAACAAAGTAATCGAAAAAAAGATTATTAGCTAAAAACATGCCATATGATTTAAAATTATACAATTTTCAAATTTATTTTAAATTGTTTCTTGTTAGTTTTAAAATCAAACCTGCATATCATATAATGTATTCTGTTGTATTAATATTAGTTAATAGGATAGAATTTGTTTTCTGACGCGGCTTGTTTTTATTTTTTGTTTGTTGTTTGTATCTTTATTTACCATAGCAGTTTTTTTTAATTGAAATAATTATTTGAAATTTTACTAATGTATGGAAACTGATCGATCCATGAATTAAAAATGAATGTATTGGGTGTGATTTTATGCGGGATGTGATTAATCTTCATGTATGCAGTTTAGATTGAAAGCTTTGTTGTGAAAAAGCATCATGAGAGCAACAGCTAAAGGAAGTGAAAAGTTCACTTCCACGAAAGGTGGTAAGTTTTTTACTGGATTCTACATCGGTAACAGTTTATTGCTTGCTGATTATTCATTTTAGCTCGTCATAAAAGCAACCGCGGCAATTCCAGAAAAAGTAATTGTTTAAAATATAATTTATCTATGCAGTTATCTATGCTAATAATAATAATAGTAATATTGTGTAAATTTTGAAATATTATTCAATCGTTTTAGGTTCCTCATACTGCGCCAAGTTATTCTTTTATCTTGCATTTGCAGTTTTGTGTGCAGCATTCGTTTTTGCTGCTTTACTCCTTCTACCTTCAGAGAAAACTCAAGGAATAAAAGATCAGCTTCGTGTGATCATCAATTCTACGATGAAATTTTTAAATGAAATTGCAAGATCAGATGCTGCTTTGCATGTTATTGAAACAGTTTTGAAAATTGGGGCTGCTTCATTGTTGTTTTTAACTTTCATGATCGACGTAGCATTTTCTTTGATTTTATTGTATATTCACATTTTCATCAAATATATTTTGCCAGAAACTATTTCTGCATTTTCTAATGCTGTTATCTCTTTTGGACCAACGGTGTTTGAGATTTGGAAACAGTATACTTAGAGAAGAGTATTTTCAATTCCATCGGGTCCAGTTATGTTGTTAATATCTAAAACTTTGGAAGCGGCAATAATAAAAATGTTATTGCAATTGTTTGTAAGTGAAAATTTCATGCAACACACTGCCAAGGTTCTACGTTACTTTAATCTTAATTGACGTTGGCATGAAACAGTTAACTTTTCATCATGCATTAACACAATTCAAGCTTTAGGGAAAATTTTGGCTGGGTTGCTAAGCAGACGGTCATGCATTAGGTTTGGCGCAGTTTATTTCACTTTATTGTGTAAATTTTGTTTGCATATTTCGCAACGAGAAACAAAATTTTTCTTAATATAAATCTGATCAGTCAGCCAGAAAAATAACAATTAGATAACATTTTCTAATCTCTTATTACAGTATTTGAATGAAAAAATTATTTAGCACAGTATATCAACATCAAGTTTTAATTAAAATTGAAACATATTGTATGATAAGAATTTTTATTTATTTAAGCTTTAATATATTATTTTTTTGATATTTTAAAAATGTTTATTAAATGCATAACAGATCATTATTAACTTTTAACTTTGATATTATTGTTATACTTGACTATATTTACTCAAAATGGTTTACTGTGACCGTGTGCCTAAAAGTGTACTTCTACTCATCTTTGACATATTCTTTTCATGCGATTGCTGTTTCGATGCTCTTTTCTACAATTGTCAGCGAGCTGTTGTCGATATAAAGACCTTTCTTTCAACTCCAATTCACTCCATTTCGTACAGCATTGCGACGTGCATGCGTTTTTTTAATACAAAATGGTGTTATCAAATAAACAAAAAGACGAATTGTAAGTATTTGTCGTTTTTTTCTGTTTTATTTTTTGATGTTTTGTGTAATGTAGAACTTCTGAAGAAGTTGTTTAATACAGAGAATGTTTTACAGTTGCCAAAAGCATTTGTAATGAATCAATGTTCCATTTATGCAATTGTCCGAAAACTTTTGAGAATCTGTAGTTGATTTTTAACTTTTTATCCCAATGAATACACTTTTGACTTGGGTGTTTGTATTTGTACTTGACCGAGGTTGTTGCTTATGTTTTGCACATTTACATTAGCAGTTGTTTTTGGTGTATTGATTTTTTTTATTAGCTTGTGTCCGTTCTTGATCTGTTTCTTTGTGAAAAACAGTTTTTTTTTCTGACTGACGTTGACTTCTTAGTCAGTGTCATGTCTAGTATGCGGATATTTTTGTAAATAGAATATATATATATTCATTTTGATTTTGCTTGAAGATTAGAAATTCGGCATTTGCAACAAAAGTGTCTTATTGAATACAATGGTTATTTAAATTTTTTGTTTAATTATCTATTGATTGACGATTATATGTGGAATGCAGTTGATGAAATCCAGTAATCAATAATTTGTAGCGGTGGCTTGCGAGCATGGCATCGTTATGGCACATTTCTGTTTGTTGATTATGCTTCGCTGACTGGTTTGTTTGTAAGACCCTAAGAATAATGGCAAGTTTGAAGTGGCCAGATGGGGTGGATGTTTTGCACATTATATTTGTATTATTATTAGTAATGTTGTAAAAACGTTGTCTTTATTAATAATTGTCGAAAGTTTCTTTCGGGAGGTGCTGAATTAATTTTCATCTTTTCATCAGTGCAATGATGGTCTTGATTGTTGATCAGCTGCGCACATCTTTATACTTCAGGGCAGAAGAGTGAGTGCTTACGAAGCATTGAGCCATAAACTAGCTTAGAGTTTTTGCAAAGTTTATACTTTGCAATGCCAGTTGCGTGAACTTATATTTTAAACTTTATTTAATAAACTTCAAGGCAGCGAAAACCATTTGATAAGTTTGTTTTTTTTTGCTTTGTCTCATGTTTTATACTGCTGGTTTTTTTACGTTGCGTCATGGCTATTTTAAATTTCGTATTTTGAAAATACGGAAATATTTCCTGAAATTCAATTTATCTGTAAATTAATAGATGGAAACATATTTTTATTACTTATATTTATATAAAAGATGCATATATATATATATATATATGTATATTTATAAATGACCACATCAGTTGAAATGGCTGAAACAGTTAAGAGCTTAGTCATTTGTTTTTATGTGTTTACGCTTCATTTGCGTTATTTGTTAATAATTGTTGGCTTTTCGGCGTCTTTCATTAATTTTATTTCTTTTATTTCTTGCACTTTACAGCTGATTAGAATTCAGCATGCTTGACACTGCAAAGTATGTTTGGTAATACATATTGGGGATGTTGTTTTTGTTGTTTGTAATGTTGTTTACATTTTTGTGATTCTTTCCTCTTATTCATTCACTATGCGTAACGTATGCTTAGTTCGTACAACCGTTGATTGAAATATGAATACTTTATTTATTATTGTTTTTTTTTAATAAAAATTTTAATTTTTGCTAATTGATATGAATTGAAAAATTTATTGAAAACAGTTATGAAAATTGGTTGTTTATGCATTTGTAGTTGCAATTCAAATTGATCGTATTTCAAAAATTCTCAGTCAACAGTTTTATTTTGTTTTCTTGTTTTATCAGAAGGCGATTCATTCATATCATTTAATGATTTTAACTACGATGCAGAATATGTTTTGCTGTGATGATGCAAATATTTTTTTGATTTTCTTTTTTTGGAGAAAGGGGGGGGGAGTTTATATAATTATGAATATGTAATTCCGTTATTTGTTTACTGGATCACGTTGAACTTGTAATTGGTGTGAATAAAAAAATGATTGGAAAACAAAATTTTTTAAAATAAATTTGTTTAACTTTGTAAATTGTTGGAATTTGAATTAAATTGAAAAAAATCGGCGTTGTATACGTTGTTTAATATATATATATTATTTTTTTCACTAATTGAAAAGTTAAAGTTTCAGTTTCGCTCAAAGGATAGTAGTACGTAGTAGTCAAATTGAGCAAGATGTCCAATCTTTCAATTGTAATTTGTGTGGTGAATGACTTGTCCAAATTTTTGGCCCAGTTTCACAATACCGATGACACACCTTAATCAAGGCAACCAATTTTATATGTTGTTCTCGTTGAAGATTTTCCATATATTGAACTTCTTTTTAGTGACGTAAAGAAAATTAGCCCCTGACCATTCATTATTCTATTTTAACATTTTCAAATCGACAAAAGATGAATGAATGATTTTTGGTGTAAAATTAATTGATTTATTAAGTGCATCTTAAATAAATTTGGATGGCGAAATTGCAAAATGACAACTTGAACAGTAGAATTGATAGATTTCGTTTAATGGATTTGATTGTACATCGATCTTGTCAATATTTAGCTGCAATTCTTTATTTCTTTGTCCCTAATTACTCACTCTTTCTACCAATAATATTTATTCTTTTTTTTTCAATGATATAAATCTTCATAAATTAATTTTCAGATGACTTAATTATGTATGTCCTTATTATTTGTTGTTAAAACACCGCCTTGCTTTTAGATGATGATTAACAGCAAACTAACTTTATTGAAAACTGTTGCTTTTTATTTGAGTTACGTACATAAAAATTTTACTTTTATTTTATTTCAAGCAGGTGGTATAAAAATATTGATAAAAATGGAGCAGATGAATATTATTTAAATTTGGAAAAATAAAATTGCTTTACTGGAATGAAAATTCATTTGAAAATCAATATGAGCAGAATTTAATTAGTTTTAGGAAAATCGAAAAAATTTTTTTTTTTTTTTTGGTAATGTGGGTATGAAGTATAAAATTTTTTGTATGTCGTTAAATGGTGGATTGTATCCCAGTTTAGGCAAATATTTTTTAATTCAAGAAAATGAAACTGTTCTAGCTTGTGAATATTTATTTTGTTATTGGTTTGCATTACTCATTGTAAAACATAATGATTGCGAAAAGAAATGCTTACGTCATTCATAAAATGGCCGGTCAGTTTTCTTATAGTAAAACTCTTAATGTATTCCTGAGTTGTTTGTGATAAATGCTTTTTTTTATTTTGCACACTTTATAATCTTTTTATATATTTATTATTTTAATTGTTTTTACTTTACACAGAAATTGCAAAACTGTGAAATGAAGGCTTTAATAGAAAACAGCGCTATAGGTTATTAATATTTGGGAATAAAAAATAAATGGCAATAATTACATATATATATATATATGTATGTATGTGTGTGTGTGTGTGTGTGTGTGTGTGTGTGTGTGTGTGTGTGTGTGTGTGTGTGTGAATGAAGTATTCGTTTATTAATAATCTTTTTATTTAGGCATCGTGCAATTATCGATTACTTGAAAACAAATGGCTTTAGCGAAGCAGTTGAAGCGTTTTGCAGAGAATTAGACATTGTATAATTGTAAAGCATTTTTTAATTATTTTTTGCTGCATTTTGCTTAATTTAGCCTGTGGAAGATGGAGATAAAAAGTTTTCTGGTCTACTTGAGAAGAAATGGGTTTCTGTTATTCGCCTTCAAAAGAAGGTAATGCTTTTTTGCATGCCGTGTATAATTTTCTGAGTTTGTTCCAGTATCATTATATATAAATTTATTGGTTAATAAATGCAGTGCAAAATATTACTTTTGAAATAAAACCTTTTTTTATTATCAAAGTTAAATGTTGCGTTAAGGCACGTCAACGTACAAATATTGTACTTTGTAATGTAAAGTTCAATGTATAAATTAATGTAGATTTATTTTTTTTTTATTAATGAAATCACAACATGTATGTTGTAAATGTTTTCCTTTATTTATTAGGTAATAGACCTAGAAGCGAAATTGTCTGAGACGGAAAAAGAGTACATTCTTGGCGCTCCAACTCGAGACAAGCGATCGCCCACCGAATGGATTCCTCGACCTCCGGAAAAGTACTCACTCAGTGGACATCGAGCGTCCGTTGTGCGAGTGGTGTTTCATCCGGTATTCAGTCTTATTGCGACTTGTAGCGAAGATGCGACGATTAAAGTGATTATTTAAAATTCATATTTTTAATAGGAATTGTAATTTTTGTTTTCATATTTAGATATGGGATTTTGAAACTGGCGATTTTGAAAAGACCCTGAAAGGGCATACAGACTGTGTCCAAGACATTGCATTTGATCATACAGGAAA
Source organism: Trichinella pseudospiralis (assembly GCA_001447645.1). Lineage (NCBI taxonomy): Eukaryota > Metazoa > Nematoda > Enoplea > Trichinellida > Trichinellidae > Trichinella > Trichinella pseudospiralis. The sequence goes on from JYDV01000013.1 coordinate 175,449, forward strand.
ATTATTAGGTAAATATTATTGAATTGTTTTTTTTTAATTTTTGATTGCTTTTTTATTATTGACTTGTTGATTTTATGCTGATGTTGGTTTATTATTTTAGCGTCATGCTCTGCAGATATGTCAGTGAAGTTGTGGGATTTTCAAACTTACGATTGTATTCGCACTTTGAACGGACACGACCACAATGTCAGCAGCGTTGCATTCCTCCCCAGTGGTGATTTTCTCGTCTCTGCTTCAAGAGACAAAACAATAAAGCTGTGGGAGCTCAGTACGGGGTTAGTTTGCAATTGAAAATATACATTATATATTGTATATTGTATAATACGGCATTACACAAGTATTATGTATGTGCTTTTTGTTTTAGTTACTGCGTCAAAACGTTCACTGGCCATCGTGAATGGGTTCGCATGGTGCGAGTGAGTCCTGATGGATCTTTGCTTGCGTCTTGCGGTAATGACCAGGTACGGATGAAATTAGCATATTGAATTTCAATGAAAAGGAGCTTTATTTCAATTTCAATGTTTTCAGACAGTGCGTGTTTGGGCTGTCGCTACAAAGGAATGCAAAGCGGAGCTGAGAGACCATGATCATGTAGTTGAATGTGTTTGCTGGGCGAACGATTCTGTCATTCCACACATCAACGAAGGAACTGCAAATGGGGCGGCTGCACTGCAAAGGCAAGGACCGTTTTTGGCATCCGGCTCTCGGGATAAGACCATAAAAATTTGGGATGTTAGCATAGGAGTCTGCCTGTTTACTTTGGTATTTGCTTTTTTTTTTATTTCTTATTCAATCAGTTTAGTTTGTTATTGAATAAATTTCACATTTTCAGAGTGATCATGACAATTGGATTCGTTGTCTGCGGTTTCATCCTCGTGGCAAATATTTGCTTTCAGTTAGCGACGATAAAACAATGCGAATATGGAGTATAGCTGGTAGAAGGTGCCAAAAAACTATCGAGGCGCATAATCATTTTGTTACTTCTCTTGGTAATTGAAGATGAAGAAAATTTTTGTTTGAAATGAAATTAAACGGTTTGATTTAGATTTTCACGAAACAGCACCATACGTTGTCACTAGCAGCGTCGACCAGACTGTCAAGGTGTGGGAGTGCAGATGACAGCAACGTTGAACGCTGAGGATGTATTTCTGTCAACTTTTTGCCAATTTTACCATTATGCTTTGTCATTGTTGTCTTCGCATTTTTTAAGCTTTTTTAATTGCTGCATATAAATCAATCAATGAGTGTATAATGATGGTCTTCAGCCAAAGCAAAGCATTGCGCAAATGTACTATTTCATCATTTAATTGTGCATGTATGTGTCAGTGTGTCGACAGACGTATTCGGGTGTTGCTTTAAACAACTGGGAGCTCAGATTCGACGAACGCTCGTAGGCGTTCAGATTATCACTGTCCCCGCTTGCTTGTCTCATGTTTCACATTTTATTATACGTTTGCTGTCACTGCACATAATATGCCCACGTTCAAGTGTTTCACTTGTTCCTCCAATTTGGAAATTTTGTTTCCATATTTTACTCTGTATTTTAAGCATAATCAATCTGATAACAGCCATTTGTAATATTCGTATGCAGTATACATACATACATACATACATACATACATACACAAATACATGTATATGTATTATGTATATGTATGTTTGTAGATTATGTACTTGTATATGTGCATATATACATATATATGGATATATATATATATGTGTGTGTGTGTGTGTGTGTGTGAATTGCTTTTGTTAACTTGTCTTCCATTTGATATTGCAATTTGCTTATTGCGTTTTGCTATTGGTTTTTTATGCATTTAAATTCCTATTTTTTTTAATATTCATGCATTTTTGCATGCACTTTATGCCTAATGTGGTAAAGCGTTTTTTTTTTTTTTTGGTAAAGTCATGTCGACTATTGGTTGTTTTGATTGCAATTTTGAAAGGGCTCTATCCTTGAAATAGTTTATTTTCTGAAATCAAATTTTAAAGTTATTCATTGAGCTGAAATTGAGTTTTTTTATAAATTAATTAATTATTTTTTTTCAAGAAGAATAAAGTTTTTGTTTTTTGATTTCCAAGATAAACGGCCAAGGATTGTTGGATGGTTGGTTCAGCCAGAGTATCTAAGGTGATCAAACGGTACTGGGATGACGCCCTACTGCTCGGCCATGTGATCAAGCAAGCATCGGTCGGTTATGAGAAGTTGCCCTGCGTGCGTGTTCGCGTACGGCGCAACGAGTACAACGAATTTTTGCACGCATTTTACTCGAAGCCGACGGATTTTTGGGCATTGAACAAGCAGTCGTTGGCCTCTGTTGGCGACATGGTACTCATAAGGAAAATGCAATCACCGCTGTTGCCGACGGTCACTCATCACTTGGAGCGAATCGTTTTCAAACACGGTCGTCCTATTGATCCAATTACAAAAAAGCGCATAATTCAAGATGAGTATGAGGAAATGGTGAAATTTCGGAATCAATCAATTGGTGATATTTTTCACGAAAAGTTAACCAAAAGTACTGAATAATAATAAATGGAAATAAGAAATGAACAAATTTTGTGTTGTTGTTGTTGTTGTTGTTATCTTGCGTTGGATATGATGATACTTTTAAAAATGAATCATTCTGTGAAACAGTTGTATCTCTCTATGTGTGTGTGTGTTTTTAGTTTGAATATTGGTTACTGCAAGATGAGCTTGCTCGAGTCGTGTCCAAGAAGTGTGGATGCCAAGAGTTACGTGCAACGTCGGGTGGAGTCGATCAGTCAACTGCTCGCTGTGGTCGACAATGAAATGCTTCCAAAGGGCGAGGTGACCCACGGCCCGCGGACCTTTCTGCAACGGCTCCCGAGGCACATGCGACGCAGGGCGATGAGCCGTAACTTGAAACGGCTGCCTCGACGTTGTCGATTTCGGGCTCAGAGGCTGCTTGAAAATGCCAAACTGAAGAAGAAACCACCGAATCGGTCGCGACGTCGAAGACCGTCCAACTTGCTCCGGGAGTACGTTCGCAGGCAGAAGAAGTGCCGGTGGCTTGAGACGCACATTTGGCATGCCAAGCGATTCCGGATGGTCGAAGCTTGGTCGTTCAAGCTTGCGCTGGGCAGCTTTCAGAGAAGCTGGAGAGCCACTTTTCGTGACGCCGCTAAACACGCCACCATCAGGGACGTGTCTCACATGCTTCTGTTGCGCTTGTCAGGAGAGCAGAGCAGCTTGCTGAACGGCTTGAGACGTTTGTGCAACAGTCGACTGGGCTTGACGTTCGCCGCCGCTTGTACGTTGGACGGTTCGCGTGAAGGATCGTCAGTGCTCCACCGGGCTGATCAGTATCCTTTTCATTGCATCGGTCCGGTGAATTTTCTCTGGCAACCGTCGTCGTCCACCGGCGAACATTGTGGCCGAATATTGTGGCTCTGGATTCATCCGTCGGTCAAGGAGGAACTGGTAGCTGAACTTTGTCGCGTATTTGACATGGTCGAGGTTGAGAAGGGTGAAGATGTTGGCAACGAAGACGTCACTGATGATGATAAGTTTCAGAGTTTGACTGAGTTTCGAATGAAAAATGCTCAGTTGTTGGCTGTTGCAGAATATTGCAGCTCTGCAAATGAAAACGGCGTCAAGTTGACAATCATGGATCGCATGCTTTTACGATTTCGGCTCACCGGTCCCAAATCAACGGCAATACTGGATCAAGCGTTGAACATGCGCAAATCGTTTCAGCGGATCAGCCAACTTTTGAACAGCGAACAGTCGAATTGGATGAAAAGTTACTTTTTAGAAAACCCTCTCCTGGCGGGATGTCTTGCAAAACACACCGAAGCTTGGACACGCGAAGTGTTCTGGCGAAATCCTGCCGAACTTGCGCCAAGAATTGTACTTTCTTATTTGATAAGAAATCCACGTTTGCAATTCAGTTTTAAGAAGAAGTTGCCAGATCAGAGTGGAAGTGGAAACCGAACCTCGGACAGTTGTTGTGCATTGTTTGACGATCACAACGACCAATTGCCATTTTCACCAATATGGGATGACTGTTTCAGGGCTGAAGTTTTGAGACGAAAAGCTTCGCAGCGTGAAATTGACAAAGCCAAAGAACAACGCATAGTGAAAACTGCTCAGACGGATATGAGTCATTTGGAATCTTTTGTGCCTGTTTTGTTAATTCAACGTCCAGGATCACAAGATGAGAATGATCATCTGGGTTGCGGTTGGGATTTGGTTATTCCAAGCGACTGGGGGATGGAATTTTGGCTAGCGATGCAATATTCCACCGCCCGGGCGGTCGGCTTAGACCATTCGAGAACGTTGGCCGCAGAGAGGGGTGTTTTTCATTTCCCGGAATCTTGGCACGACTGCCTGGCCGGGAAAACGTGGAACGCAGATTGTTGTGAACGAGATTTGGAAGCGTACAAAAAGCGGCCGAAAAATCGTCGACTGCGCTATGACAAACTGAAAGTGAAATATCCATTTCAATTTCCCTGGTCTGAGTTGAATGCCGCTTGGACGAAGATGACCAATGATGGCTCTTATTTTGTTCTTCGTGATCGGGAAATACTGAACTCGTTAGCACTTTTCAATGAGCCGAAGCTGGATGCTGATTTTGAGGCGATTTGTTTGAAAGCGTTGGTACAAGTGAGAATTCGTTGTCTCAGCCGGGGTACTGTCAAGCGTTACGCCATGATATGTATGCCGAATGCGGAAGATGTGGCTTGTCTAATGAATGGTCAACTGCGCGTTGTTGACATGCTTTCAGAAAACTTTCAGATGGATGAATCACAAAAATTAGAAAACTTGGCTGATGAAGAACTGACAATAAACAAACAACAGGGGCAAGAAGAAGAAGAAGAAGAAGAAGAAGAAGAATTTATAAGTTTTGAGCAAAATGAAAAAGAAGTTTTATTCGACACTTTATTTGATGAATGCTTATCAGTAGCAGTGAAAAAACGAAAAAATCATCTTCCTGAGCAAAGCACAGCTTCGGTGGAAACAGCTAACACAGCTGAAGACGTTAATAATAGGAATGTTGTTGGCTTTGCCATAGATGGTGGATATTCATTAAGCAGGGGCTGTGGGACTGGTATTGGACTTTGCAGTTATGCTGCACTTCAGAAATTGATTTCCACTAGTGTCAAAATTCATTCCGGACTGTTTGTACTTTATCGAAACAAAACAACTAGAAAATATTTTCCAGCCATACTTAACATTGCTGCAGCAGATTTTTCACTTTGAAATCTGTTTTATTTATTCATTTATTTATTTTTTATTTTCTGTTTGTTATTTCTTTTATATCTATTCTCAGTTGTTATGTATGCATTATACTTTGTGATATTGTATGAAATATAATTTTAGTAAATTGCAGTAAAGTGCAGAAAATTTGTCAAAAAATATTCTGGTAGAAAAGAAGTGTATATGTATGTATGTATGTATGTATGTATGTATGTATGTATGTATGTATGTATGTATGTATGTATATATATATATAGAAAAAAGCTGCTCTTGCTGCTAGCTATGCTTTTTCAAAAAGAACATTTATATGCAGTATGCATTTTATCAAATCTGCATCACAGTCATTGAGCAACATAATAATTCTTGATGATAATGGTTCAGATCAACAAACAAAAGTTGAACTTAATGCTCAGCTGAAGACCTGAAATAACAAAATGACGAATATATTTTATGCAAGAAGATCACATCAGATGTGAGAAAAATTAATAAATAAAAACAAAGTTTTGAGTTTCTAATTGAGCAACTAAATATAAAGTGCTTCAAAATTTGAAGCTCCGCTTTGAAAAGAAAAAATGTCAATGTGCATTTTCAAGTCTCTAAATATCACGTACGCATTTATTGTTACAAGCTGAAGTATCATGCAAAAAGTTTGAAAATTAAGTGGCTTAAATTTTTAAGCAAATAAGATAATAATATTTGCGTGCAAATAAAAATTTGATAATACTACTTATAATTTATATATAGCTTTGACATTTTCACCACATGATTAAATATGAGGTTAATTAATTTTAATTTCACAGATCAACAAAATTATATAAAATATATATTATATATTGAAGAAACTTTTATTATTGCAGTTAATGATTTATTGTAATTGACGGTTTAATTTTCATTTGTAGGAGTGTTGTAAATAGAACATCATTTTCAGAGCTATTTTTCTTTTCCCTCATGTGCGGAATTCATTTCAACTGCAATTGCTTTAAACGTTTCGTCGCTTTCTTCAACTGATTAATTCCTGCCTCCTTTGAGATTACCTTTTTCTATGTAGTAACATAACTTTCATCATAATAAATGAACCTCATTACTATATGCTAGAGGTGAACATTTTTAGACTATAAATTTAATAGTAATATTTTTATAATAAAACTTTATTATTACAAAATGCTTCTAAATTTCAGACAGTAAAAGTGAAATTTATAACAACAGGGAAAGCATTACTTTTGAAATGACAAAACTGCATTGATAACTGAACTCAACAGACAATGAATGCTAAACATAGTGAAGATAGCTCAAGTAAATTTAAATGTTTTAAACAATCTAGCACTTACTTCAGTTTATGAAGTTAGTGTAATTTAAAAAAATACACATTCCAGGTAATAAATATCTAACATGACACTCTTACAGTAAATGTTATGAAAAAGTGCATTTTAGTAAGACCTAAACATCAGTTCCTTAGCGGCACTGCATGATCATTAGCAAATTTCAATCACGCCTTATAATTTAAAAAATTCAATGTATCAAGATGACACCGTTACAGTCATGCTAGTGTTACAGATGTTTTAAAGGATGTTGCATTCAAAAAGAGTTTTCAAGTACAGCTATTATTGAAGTAAAGAAACTTTCTCAACTAAAAACGTTGAAAATTTTTATTTTAAAAATAGCATTGCAAGTACCTTATTTGACTATACAAGCCAGGGGTCCTCCGAGAAATTTTTAGATTTCAGGAGGGATCTAAGATTTCATATTCCAGATTTGTAAATTCAGAATAGAATGAATTGTCATATCTTGGCATTCTACTGGACGTTTTTGTCCAATGAAATGAAAAATTCCGCTACAAAAATGATTGAAGTAAATGTATATGTACCAAAATAATAATAAGTATATTTTTAATATTATATCTGCATTATTAGCAGCCAAGCAGTCTGAAAAAGAGGAAATGACGTTCTGAAAAACGGTGAAAATAGTGCATGGAAAAAGAAGGTTGAGAGCATTGATGTACACACATCATAAAATATTGCACCCTAAAATCACTAAAGTTAAATTAATTAAAATATTTTAACATAGCTACTAAGATTTATTTATAATTTTTAAGTAGCAATGTCATTTAAAAATAAAAAAGCTTGCTTCATAAAGTTTAACTGAACCTTAAAATTAGTATTTAGAGACTTCATTTTTAGCAAAATAATAATTTAACTGTACTGCTTTTGTATTGAAGGCTTATCAGTTTATGTATTTTTTGTTTTATGTACTGTCTTCAGAAAAAAATTTTAATCAGAATCCATTTGAATTTGTTATAGGTTGCATAATTAATTTCAAATAAAGTTAAGAAATATTTTAAAATGTATTTTTAATTTAAGGCTTTTTTATTTTTATTCTCAAAAACTTCAAACTGTGCAGTTACTTGTTTAACTTGCTTAATGTTTTAAATGCTATAATAATTAAATGTTTATAATAATATTCATTTAAAAATAAAAGAAATTTCTTTATAATCATCAAAAAGTATTTATTCTACACTTGATTAAAATATGCCTTTTGCAGTAATTATTAAGTTAGCATGCAAATTTAGAATAATTTATTCACACTTTAAGAAATTTATGCATCATTGGCCATAATTATGATTAGTTTGGATGAATGAAACTTGCTTTTACAATTATGAAAATCGATGCTGCTTCACGTATACTACTATAAATGTATGCTACTATAAATTTTCTGTTTGGGTATAATTCAGAAAAAAACTTTAAAAATTTATAAAATACTTTTACTAAGAAATCATGTCCTTGAGCCATATTTTAAGGAAACAAATCAATAGCACTTTGTAAGTTGAAAAATGTCAGAAACAGAACCACATCGTTGCTTCAAATTTGAGCAGTTTAAATTATTTTCAAAACATTAGTTGTATTATTTATATTACTTATTATTTTAATTAACATAAAATAAAATGCAAAATGTTTGAAAAAATATATTTGCTTTACCTTGCTTCCATGCATGCATTAAAAAATAATCAGCTCGTCTTATTCATTACATTTATATTCATTTCTGAAATTATTTAAGAAATGAATATTTTTAGATTTTTCCACCAATTTTAATATCATATATTTTGGATGAACTTTTGTATTAATAAGATAAATATTTAAAAAAAGGTGAAAATTGTGCAAAACTTTAATGAAAACAGGATTACTCATAATTTCTTCAAAGTACTCATCCATAATGAATAAAATCATACACATCGTGCTCATTCAATATTCTTATGACTGCAATACTTTATTCTAATGTAATTAAAACTTTGAAATAATTCTATAAACGGAATTTTCAAGTTCCCTAATCTTACTTATATATTTATAATAAATTAAAAGCTAACCTTTATCACTATTACTTTGTTTGAATTATAATTTGATTGCTTTATAAATTTATTTATAATTTTAAATTCGACCTAGCTTTGCATGACACTTTTAACTAAAAATGCATGTTTTCAAATAATGCCTATTTTCTAAGTTTCATTCAATTTTCTTATCATAATAATGATAAACAAATGAAGTAAATAATAATTTACTTACATCAAATATCTTGTGATCTTCTTTTTAAAGTGTAATAATTAAACAGTTTTTTTGATATTTCAGTTGTATAACATATATGAATGCTAGGGCATTATTTTATTCGGCTTTAATTTAGAATTCCAATTTTATAGATTGAACTAAGGTAAATTATTTAAATTTGCACAACGAATTTACTATTAATTTGCTTTCTGATCTTCTTCAATTTTTCAAAAAATGTTTTGCATTCATAACTCTTATCAAAAGAATAAATTAACAATGAAAAAACTTGGCATACGAATAAAACATTTCATGAATGAATGAAAATTGCATCAAAATTAAAATAATTAATTTTATTTTTCATAAAATATTAAAGTAGTTCTCTTATTTTTTAATATATTAAATTTAATAATTGCAAGAGCAATTAATCTACCAATAACAGTGCTATCAAATTGAATTAGTAAAATTTAAAAATTAGTCAATCAGCATTGGTTTCAAGATTAAAATTAATATGAAATAATATTTTCATCATCATTGGCGTTCAATTTATTTCTTGCTATATGATTCCAGTTTTCCAACAATGAATAATTTACATAAGTTATCAAACATATTCTGCAACAAATTGTTACTTGTCATTGGTGAAAGTACTGACTCAGACTGAGCATTAATAAATAACTGGACACACGCTTTCAATGCTAGCAACATTTCTTACATGTGTAATATTGTTTTGCCATTCAAATTTAAAATTAAAATAATTATGTATTAAATAAAATTTTTAAAATAATATTTTTCGTTGAATTTTGCTTCCTTGAGCAGAAATAGGAATGCAATCTCTCGTCATCATGCAATTGTTATTACTAAACGCAATTCTAATTAGAAAATTTTTGAACATATTTTGTATTCATTAGAAAATAAAGGTGAAAGCTTTTTCTGTTTGTCTGTTTCTCCAACACAAAAAGTACACCAATTTTGTTTAATGAATTCTTTATTGCATCATTTGGGCAAACTAATCGAGAGAAATAAACTTCTTCATCAGAATCTTAATAAATTTGATCAATAGAAATAATATAATAGTGCTGTGCTTTTGTTGGGATAATTCTTTTGGTAAAATAAAGCGAAATGTCGATTGTTTGAAAAATGCATGATACACCTGATGTGAAACTGGATGACGATTAAAATGATCACAATGATTGAAGGAAAAATTACTTACATGAAATGAAAAGGAGAGAAAAAAGAATTGCAAGGGGTCCAGAGAAAAGAGAAGAGAAGTATATCAAGGTGGATTCAAGGAAAGTGCATGCAAATGTTATTACCCTGCCCTCATCAGATCACCATATCGCATTCCAAGCAAACCGTTTACAAGTTCTGCATTTGCTCGCTTTATCGTACGACCAGAGTCTAATCGGCTACCATAAGTGCGACCAATTTTTTCCGCTAAACTTTGCAATATCTAAACAAGCAAGTATTTAATTTTATTTGTACAATTCATTTATATCTGTATTTCAAATTTACAATACCTCCTTTTCTTGAGCTGTTAAATCAGCTTCGTAAACAACAGGAACCGCTGTGATGTATGTCAAGATCGTCGCGTATAAAAAAATGATTCCAAAGATGAGTTTGCCGTTCATGATTTGCAGCCTTAAAAAAGTTTTTATTTATTAATGTAAATTTTTAAAAACAATTAATCATGTTGATTTATTTGATGTGAGATTTTTTGAATATTTAAATAATGAAAGTATTTATAAGTTACCTGATTGGATATTTTTCTACTGCTTGCAAGAAGAGATAAACAATAATGTATGAGAAAAGCAAATGAAGAGATGAAATGCTATATGCTTCCTTGAGAATAAGCAATGACTGAATCCCGTGATCAGCGCTGCGTCAAATAAGTGTTACAACGAAAGCGAATCCGAAAGCACCCTTTTATGCTGCCTAATTGTGACAACCGACGCACACGTGGCGCACATGTTCCAATAAAATTGTGAAAATGAGATTTGCTTAATTAATTAACCAAAACCGAAAGACGCTCATGATTGAAATGAAGTTAAAATTTTAGTTAGACTACAATCGACTAATTATCCCTTCTCAAGATGTTAGGGAAGTATTCTTTTATCTATGAGAGGGATTTTTTTGACTAATTTTCCCAAGCAAAAATACGCTCAATTATTGTTCTTGCTGTAGTGGTAATGTGGTGACGCGCTTTGTGCAACTTGGACAAGCTTTCAATGTTTCTGCTTTGTCAAGCAAATTCGAAGCTAATACAAGCTCGCGTGGGCAGTGAACGCAGTGTGCTAGGCTAAACTCCTACATAAATCCGGTTGCCAGTTTTCCCCAGCGCATTGACACTAATGCTTCACTGATGAATGCAAAAGGCAATTTTGGTGCAGCTCCACCGTTGAAGCGAACGTTTTGCTTGGATAGATTCATTACTAAGCAGCAAACAGCGAAATTAAGTCAAACTTCTCAATTCTTCTCTCCACGGAACAAGTCTTGATCTCTGCTGTTCATTGAAAACAATATACTCACATTGTCATGCTAAATGCGGCAGCTCTTTGTATTAATCCACGTTTAATAGTTTGCTTATCAATATATTTCAATTTGTTGACTGAAACGCATCGCTTTTAAGTCTTTTCATTAAAATTTATTGTTGTTACCTTTGCTGGATAATATGTTAACTGTACTGAATATTTGTTAATTTAAACAATTTTATTTACTGAAAAATACATCGATTAGTGTAAATCAATGGTAAATAAAAATATTTGATTTTTGTAAATATTAACGCTCTCAATTTTTGGTAAATATAATAAAATACTATTACTACAGGCATTCTTGGCAATGAAAATAATATCATTATCGATATCAAACGAGGAAATATATCCAAATAAAACTTCAAATTCTGGAATGCTGTAAATTCAAAAACCATCCAAGATACCGTAAAGTGCTATAATCTGCAGAATTATTGTCGTTGGAATGTGAATTATACAACTGTTTATTAGAAAGTTGTCTTTTTAATAAATGCCAAATAAAATTTGAAAAAAAGAAATCTCATAATAATAATAATAATAATAATAATAATAATAAAATGCTTTACAATTAAAACAGTTTTGCTTTTGGAAATCCATTTTCTTCAGTACATTATGCTTTTTTCTCATATTTTCAAACCAAAACTTGTCAATAAAAAATACTCAAGTAAGAAGAAAATTTAATAAACTCCGTCTTGAAAATTTCAATTCATTTCTTTTGAATGCATGGAATTAAATTATAAATACAATGCTGGATGTTTGTTTGCACAGCAGATGCTCTTTTTCTATTCCTTTTTGTTTTGTAAGAATACTAAGAAGAAAGAATAATAAGTAATTAATTAAATCTTATTATTAATATCTTCATTTTGACTATTTGGAATTGTTGCAAGAAATTAGTTTAGTAAAGCAATCGCAACATCTATAAACATCATTTTAGTAAAGTATGTCGAAATGCTAATGTAAGAGATTGAAATTGAAATTTCAGGTTCAGAAACTCCGCCTTATTAAACGTATTTTCCTTCAATTTTAATTACTGCTGTTCTGATAAATACATTATGTTTAGTTTATGTGAAATATAAGAATAAAGAGCATGTATAATTAATAAAACATTTTTCACTGCCGTACACCTTGCAACAACCATGCGGTAAATCTTTTATTATTAATATAAGCAATATTAAAATGTAAAAATAATATCTATTGCAAAAGTAGTCATTTTTAGCTAATTTGAAATGCTTCAGCTTGTTTTTCAACTGTACTTTATTTATTAATCATTTATGAAACTGTGTAAATTCATACTGAAAGCAATCTTCAGGCAAATGTTAAATATTTTATTAAAAGTTTTCTTACAGTGTTTTAATTTTTTAAATAAATAAAATTGCTAATGTAAAAATTATATATTTTTCTACTGCAAATGTTTCATCTCTTATTGGTTAGTCACTTATGATACTGCGCTGCATATCAAATAATTGCACAGTGCTTTGAAGCTCAACCATTATTTTGTACATTAAAAAATGCTATTGAGTAAATGGTGCAGAATTTGTTGGATTTCAATTGCATTAATTTTAAAAATAAAGATAAATGGTTCCATATTTTTATTTTTGTTTTCATATTACTCATTCAATAATATTGAAGTAACATTCTAAGTGCTCTGTCAAACAATAGAGGCATTTTATAATTTCTAGCATGGTCATCTTTTCTATCACTTTCATTACATTATAGTATATTATATTATATTTATTACAAAGCCGTAACAACAACCCCACAATAAAGTGCACATTATTAAATTTTGGTATGTTAAAAATAATTGAATTTTCACAATGGAAGCATATTTAATTTTGTTAGGCGTTTTTTCCGTTTAGCAATTTTAAAGTAAATAAAACAAAATAAATCGTTTATGCAGATATTAATTTAAAATTTCATTTACTTAACTTAGCCAAACCCTAAAATGAATTCATTTAGTTATTTTAAAGTGTTATTATCATTAAATTAAAATTTCAAAATATAATTTGCAAAATTTGTTGCATTTTTTTGCTTTTTAATATTTAATAATGGGTATTAATTTGATATTCATAACTGAAATCAATAATAATTTTAAATTACAGAATTTTAGAAAAGAAAGCTCAATCATTCATGTATTTCTTTATAGTACTTTCAATTACTTACTTTTGAAAAGCACTGGTTGTTTTTATGAATTTAATTAAAAATTAAATTTACTTTGTGCTTAATTTCAAATTCATCAATCAAAATTGTAACACCTTGTATATGAGTAAAGATTTTGCATAAAAAAATAATAAAAGAAAGAAATATTGTACATTTGTAGTTGGTAAATTATTTGTAAATATAATTAAATGTTATTCAATTTATGATAGCATGCTACAAGCAAAAACATAAATATAATAATATAAAATTTTAATAACTACGTGTACTATAAAATAAAAAATTAGAATGAAGGTATTAAAAATAATTTATTTTTTTTTAAATTTCTTTCAAGAATTATAAATAAAAATTTTGTATATATATGAGAATTGAAATAAATTAGCGCTACTGCTTAGCAAAATTGTTCATTATGCGTACATTTTTGCATTTGATCTCAAATATCGATGATTCTGATAAATATACTTGCATACTTTTGTAAACTTTTGTTTTATATTGGTTTTTTATTTCTACTAATTTATATAAATACGGTAATAATATTTAAATTAAGAAAGCTGTAAATTAAATAAAGTGTTTGTTGGCTTGAACGTTTCAAATTTTCCATATTATAAAGATGATTCCCAGAATAATAAATATTTGTACTTAATTAAAATTAAGAAAAATATCGAATAATAATTCCAGATAAAATTAATTTTTCTAAAAAATATTTCATGATTGTACAGTTATAAAAGATGAAGTATTGTTTTTATAAATTGTCTTAACTGAATCAAACAACCCTTAATTTGATTCAGCCAATTATTCAGCAATGTTCTTGGAGTATAATTGCATGAAATAATTACATTTTCTCATTAAGTTTAAAACTTAACAAAAAATTAAGTTTTTTCTTTGAAAAAAATTAAAATTTACTTTTAGATTTAAAAATCAAGTAAAACACGAAGATATTTAAATTTCGAGAGGCACAATTCTTATTAATTTATTATTTTTATTACATATCTTTAAAAAAAGAAGAATAATATTTTTGAAACAAATAACAATTTGAGTGAATGTAATGAATATTTTGAAATATGAATGCAGAATAACAAATATAAATCTATCAATTTCACTTTGTCAAACTTGATTGCTTAACATTTTAGCTCTGACTGCTGGAAAAAAATACATTCCATAGTTCTTTTTTTCAACAAGCAAAAAATGCAAATTCTAATGAAACTGTAAAAAATGAATAGTAAAGTCTCTTTACTAATTCTTGAAAAGTTTAAAAAATAGATTGCAGAATTTTCAATGATTTTTTCCATCTAACATAATCGTCAGTTATGTTGGGTAAGATGAGGAAAAATTGTTCACCAATGCAGCATTGATTGATTACTTTGGCACCATGTTTGCCTTTTCGATTTGTTTTTCCCTGGTGAAAATATTTAATTCAATTGAGGACAATTGAGCTTTATCTTGTAGATTTACAGAATCATGAAATCGAAGTTTGCACTAATGAATTTTACATATCTGACACTCATTTGTTACAACTTTTAAAATTCTTTCTTTTATATATTTATATATAGTTTTTTTTGTGTTAAGCTGCTGCCCAATTGCTCAGTAGCGCAGACTGAATTTCACAATCTTTACAACTTCTGAGGTTCAAAATTTACGTCATTGAAGAAAAAAACAAAAATTTACTATCACCATTTGGCAGATTCAATTACATGGTTTCTTTTGAGAAAAAGGTTCAGGAAGTGTGACGTACTTGCTTGCTTGTAAATTTTATTTATTTAATTAACCTTGAATATGTAAATATTGGTCAGATATTTGTTTTGTCAGGCTGCAAAATCAAGTTGACATGCTCTAGCAAATTTAATAAAATTCCATTCAGGAGAGCTTGAAAAAGAACAGAGCAAAAGAAAAGCTTAGCTATTGAAATATAAATAAATAAAGGTAGCTTTATATAAATAAATAACTATATGCATACATATACTGCAAGCTTGACAAGTTAAAAATTGAAAAAGAGCTGAACATTGGTTTTTGAGTAATTGAGAATTTTTGATTGATGGTATTGCAAATGTAAAATTTTAAGAATGAATATTAACTGTGTATATATTGTGTCTGTGGATGTGTAGCTACATTCTTCAATTAAGAAACTATTCATTTGTAATCCATACATTTATAATTAGCTTAGCATACTACGTTAGGTGCATTCAAGCGTATTTTTATTGAGAATTCTGATGAATTTATTTATTTATTACTGAAAAATAATGCATTTTTTTAATGAATTTGCCATCTGTTAGCAAGTGTTACTTTTATAATTATTTTTTGATTACCATTATATTTTGATTTATTCATTTTTTACATAAAATTTGAAAAAAAAAATCATTATAAAAGGTGAGACACTTGGATAAATAAATATATATACCATTTGCATGTATTCAAAAGATGTAATTGCTTAAAAAATTTTTTGGTCAATATTTTTTTGCAAAGATTATGTAGAACTTAATTATCAAGCTGTTATTGACAAGGAAGTTATAAAAGCAAAGTTATTCATTTATTGAAACAAAAAGCTATTCTACACGTGATTAATAATCAAAATTCTGATGCAAAGTAGTGACATGCTTTTGAATGAAAAAACAACTTTGCTAAATGACTCGAAAGATCACCTGTAGATTTTACAATAAATAAAAGTAAACACAACAATTATTATTACTGAAAATAATAATCAGTGACATGCGTTTGCTTTTGAAAAAAGCAAAATTTTATTCTTTAAAAAACATTTAAAAAAATTTTTTAAGCCATTTAGTACTACTAATCAATAAAAAGATCAAAACCCTGAAGAAAATAATCTGATATAGATTATTAGACAATAAAAAATGTCAATTTTGAAGTATTATTTGTGAAAAGATTTTATCTGAATTTGTAAATTAATAAAAGACCATCTTGCATTATAAATATATTTTTTATTTTTATTGTAAAATGATAAAATTTTTTGAACATGTAATTTTATGTAGCCTATTGCAACTTGTTATTTTATTTCTCTATCATTTTTTAAATTTAATGCATTTTTTTCTTATATATTTAAATATGTATTCTTGAAAACTTTTTATTTTTAATTGCAACAGTTAATAATATAGGCTAGTGAGGTGAAGCTGATTTATGGATTATTTCTGAATAAGATGAAATGAAGCGACTAAGAAATTAACAATGAATCAAATGACACGCACTTTGAGCATGACAATGTGAAGGTTTAAAATTAAAAGTTTCGCCTTAGCAAATCCACATTTCTGCTAAATTAAAATATAATAAATATAATTTAATGATCAATAACTTATGTTGCTGAATTTATTGTTTTTTTAATATGCAATAAATTTGAAAGTTGCATTGTTGAAAGCATGTTGTAATTTTTTTACAACCTTTTTCAATTGATATTTTAGTTAAATTTCAATAAAATACAATTTTTCTTTTTACAAGGAAACTGTAATAAAAAAATGAATAAAATAAATGCTGAATGTCGATCTCACATAATTCATGATTATAGCAATAATGACTACATTAAAAAATTGCATGTTTCTTTTTGATAATTTATACTGAACGCGTTTTAGTATATTGCTTTTTGTAAGAACATGGCATACAGCATTATTAAAATGAATTATTTGATTGTACGGTTTTGAAAATTTTTTGAAAGCTAGTGATAATATATGTAAAACTGCTCAGCATTCAAATACATTTTATAAATACTACAATTGCATCTGATATAAATTTTAAAGTTACCAGAATTTTGTTTTAAATCTTTGCAAGAAACAGCATAAATAAGAGTATTTAACCTGCAGTAGTTGAAAGCTTGTGCTATTGAAGAATGGGGAAAGTGAATTAATCATTATGAAAAGACATTATTCTTTTTCAGATAAAAGCATTAATTTATAAAACGAACAAAAAACAGCAGCAGTAAACAAAAGAATGAAATACTTTACCAAAAATTTTTTTGTCGTCTTGCTTTGTAATTTCAATGAATGAAGAAAAAAACACTCACAACAGAGGTGTGGCTTGTTTTGTCATTCAAAATATATTTCAAAAGTTTATTGCAAAAAGCTGACGTAAATGCATTTTATAGAAAACTTCGCAGTTATATATGAAATTCCCCGTTACATTCTTAATTAAACTGACCAATCATAGCAGAGTATTATCTTCTTTACTTCAACCAAAGTTCCCAGAACGAAATTAAATTTAATTGAATTTTGTACTAATCTATGCAGTTCAGCGCAGATCATTAGTTTTAATTTCTAGCACCTTAATTGTAAAATAATTTTGTTTTTTTTTAGTCTTATAATTTAATTTGCTTATGTTGTTCAGTTTTACGAACTTTTGCATAACAACCAATCATATCTGGTAACATTGTAAAATTCAAGATTGTAAAATTTTACTTACTAGCTTAAACTACTTAACTTAAACTTTAATAATATTAATTTGATTAATTTTTTTGAGCTTTCAAAGTTTTCAAAAAAAAATTTCATGTTTTACAATGGATATTTTATTGATTTGTTAAAGCCAATTTGTTTTATTTTGTTTTTTTTTGGTTTCTCTTCCAAGAGTTCCAGAAGTTAAAAATTTGTTTTAGCTTAAAAATTTTAGATGATACTTAAAAAGTAAAAGCTTAAAATAAATTGCGTTTAGCTGATGGACCGTTATGCATTTTTATTCAATGCACTTGTAATTGATCTTCATAGAATTATACATTAACTATTCTGAATGGACTCATTTAACTTGGACGGTATATTCATTTCATTCATTTTATTATTCAATGAAAATTAAAGCAATTGAAATTGGTAAATTGATTCCCAAGCTTGCAGGAATGCTACCAAAATAGTTTTATCTAACTGCTGATTGTTTCATGAAGCGATTATTACCATTTTCACTATTTATTTTTCAATTTTATCACTCACTGAGCACCAAGAACTGAAACACGCAATTTACGTATTTCAAATTGATATTCATTCAGTATTTTTTGTTTTCAATAAAGCAGCAATGTTATTAATAAATTAGTTTTTTGTCATTCACATTCTTTTTCACTTATTCATAATTTATCATTTCAAGTTATTATTTATTGATGAAATCAACTTGATCAAACGATGAATGCAAATCTTTAAAGAAAACTGTTTTATTGAGAATACAATTCAAAATAGAATTAAAAAACCCAAAGCAAAGCAATGACACTGAGCAAATATAACAAATTTAACAATAAAATTAAATTAACAAAATATAAGCTTTTCACCATGTGCAAATTTTTATAGTAGCACTGAGCGGACACTATTGCGGTCAAGTTGACTGAAACTTTGACACTAGCGTCCATTGCTAGAATGAATACTAATGCAGTGAAGTTGATTCGACTCTGTCCAAAATTGAAACCAGTCTATTTTCATACTAAAAAATTTTCCATTAAATAAAGCTAAACTCATGTCATGATAAATCTTTTGAGTATATTTTACCTTTTTGGGTCTGCATTTTGAGGTGATAAAGCGCAAACAAGACCATCATCACAGGGACATAGCTCATTTAACCAGTAGGATAGACCTCCATCTGGTACAAAACAGCTTTGCCCAATTTGTAATTTTGGCTTACACACTTTATCACCATGCTGTCGAGCACAACACAAGCCGGGTAAGCAGTCACGATTGCTATTGCACCGAGCTCCTTAAAATGAACACTCGTAATAGTTTTTAATGATACCACTGAATTGTTAAACAATAAGCATACATTGATGCAAGGAGCATACATTTAAATAAAGTTTATCTGAATGAATAATTTGTTCATTAAATGTAAATTTAGGCCAAAGTTCTGCTTAATTTAGCCACAAACAACTAAGTAGCTTCTATTCTTGATCACCATACTAGAGCCCACAAATAAAGGTGAACATTATAGGTAGAAATTATGTTTTGTAGAGTAAAAATACCAGGAAACGCCCAGGTGCTTTTATTTTATTTATGCTTTTTAAGAGGAAACGTGCTGGCCCCAAATGCTTACAAAGAACTTTGAATTATTCTATCAAGAAATTTGGCACACTTTTTCATACCTTTGTGACCTGGTTTGGCGGCCATTGTGCAGCGCCCAAACATACAGTCATAGCCAATTGCACATTGACTATCACTTCGACAGGGTTCTTGCTCTGTTTTGTACGGCTTGCAGAGACCGTAATGCAAATCACAAAACAAATTTAAGGGACATTCACGATCTGCATGGCATGTGAGCTGTAATTTTAAAAATATGAAATAAAATAAAACAACTTCATTAACAATTTTGAAAACACAATTCCTCTACATTTTCATGCATTTAAAATTGCAATCTGATGATATATACTTATTATCAATGATTTATTATGAAACAATGCATATACATTTACATGATAGCTGTTAAGCAAGCATGGTTTTAATTTGAAATATTGTCAAATAATGTAAATACAATTATGTATAGAAAAAAATTATTAAACTTTTAATAATAGCTCAAAATGGTATATATATATATGTGTGTGTGTGTGTGTGTGTGTGTGTGCAATTAAATTATTTCCTAAAAATGTTTTATCACTAAATCTTTAATATATGAAGCAACTATACAATTATTTAAAGTATTTATAGTATTTAAACATTGAATGTCAGACAGACACATGCATGCATGGACAATGTGTATGCGTGTGTGGGTGTAGGGGTGTGTGACTTAAACACAAATTACATTCAGCTTATAACATGCTGCATAGATATGATAATGAGTAGTTATAAATAAACTTACAAATAACAATATGAATTCAGATTATTATATATAATATATACACTTATGCAACGTAAAATAATATGCATTAGTATTAGCATATATATAATTATATAATTACCGTCTGAATGAAATAACTTTAAAATTTTGCAGAACTTATTTTTTATGCTTTATTACGTTTCATGCCAAAGTAAAAAATAAAAAACTGCACAATTTATATTCAATTGAAATATGTGTGTGTGTGTGTGTGTGTACGTGTAAAATGCATGCATGTATGCATGCATACGTGCATAGGTAAGGTACATTTAATAGCAATGTTAATGTTAGTATAATAATGTTGACATGCATAAATGCAACGAATATTTGAAATAAATAGTAAAAACTCATCAAATGATAAAAAGTTAATTATTACAATGCTGCTTTATAAAAGTAAGGCAGTTATTATTTAAATTATACTGAATGAATATGAATTGAAACAGGAGATAACATTTAGGATGATAAATTTGCAGAAAATATATAAAAAATAATAAATAATTACCTGCCCTGGTTCATCATTGGAACTCAGATCATCTAACCGGCTGAGTTGTGCTGTGGAGATGGAAGCAATCTGCGAAAGTAGCGGTGTTGGTGGAGGAGGAGGAGCAGCGGTAGGGGGGATTGTTGTGGAAATATGATGATGCTTATGACGCAGTCTTGGTGAATTCTTGCTGTGCAATTTGGCAACGGCAAAATTTGGCCGACTTGAACTTGAACTTGGCACTGGACTATCATGGCGCAAATTGCTAGAGATGTCAGTTTCCAAATCGTGCGGATTTGTGATGAGCCAATTCCAAAAAATGGCAGTGCAACTGTTCAAAGTGAGAATAACGAATATGCACAACGATTGTGCTGTCATTCCGCGTTGGCGGTTTATTTTTATTCAATATATTATGCAAATTAGTTTGAAATACCAAGAAAGAAGAAGAAGAAGAATTAGTAGCTGAGTTGAAAATTTTAACTAGATGACAACACACACACAGCAAGCAGTCCGTTGTGAAGAGTTGTTATAATAATTCTCAGCTCGCAGTGGACAACAGCTCACTGCTGCTGCAATTGGATAAGGTAATGATAGCCAATAGTTTCATTTGGAATTGGATCTGCACATGGAATTGTTTTAGGGAGGAAATGTTTGCACACCGCGGTGGTCAGGCGTCAGTGACGAATCGTCCGGCTCCCAACTCTGTCACTAGCATTGTCTCAAGTGCAGTTCGCAGTCACCTGAAGTGGAGAGGTTAGTTGACGAGCAGAACCGTGAACATGACCCGATTGCTCCGCCCACGCCTTTATGGAAAAATGTCTCAGGTAAATTAGCTTGTCCACTAGTGGACGAGTATGTGTCCATGGTCACCATAATGCCACCAGTCCGGAGCCTAACTAACCTCCAACAACTCTGAGTCTACATATATCGAGGTCACATGTCGAGTGTAGACTATAATACAACACATGTCAAGATGTTTTACAAAACAAAACCAACCTCCAAACACTATTCAACCTTTAACATTCTACCACTTGAAAATCAATATCTTATATTCACTTAATCGTATTTTCAATTGATTATTACAATTTCTGCTTGGACAGATATATACACTGAATTGTTGTTGTCAGCTGAATAACAGTAAACAACATTTTGCTTACAAATGCGAAATTTCACTGACTGCAATTGATTGAAAATTAAATTAAAATTTCAATGAATATGAAATAAAATTTAAAACTCTATTAACTTCAATAAATGAAATTTACAAATGAAATGACAATTCTCGTCATGTGGAAGAAAATTAATCTATCACCGGTGAACAACAATCAATTGACAAATTAAATTTTTTAAACGAATCACTAATCTCATTTTACTTGCTTCAATACATATTGCATCATTTCATATGCAAAACGTGAAAACATGCATACTGATTGCTGTTTTCATTTTATAATCAACTTATTTTCTCTGTAACAAAATTCTTCTATAAAACTTTTCAAACAACACTGTTCAATTTTAAACCTTTTTTTAAAATTTCACTTTTGTGACACACACTTTTATTAAAACTGGAAAACTTTGTAAATTTAAAATTATCTTATTGTGTATTATTAATTTTCATCTTTTTATATATTTCAATTTGGATATCATTACAATTTTGGAATTTTATTACAAATCACTTTAACCATGCAAACAAAACTTTTAAACGGCAACAGGGTGCATTAAACAAAAACTTTACAGTATTCATCTAATGCAAGCATTCAAAATTTCAGTTAAAGACGTTCCTTTTTTTGCTTTAATAAACGTCAAAATGTAAATAAAAAACAATTATATACTTATTATTTTCAAATAAGACAATGTAATTTAATAATAAAAATAAAACTGTACTTTTAAATCTCATTAAATCATTACTTAAAATTACATAAAAAATTATTTATCCGTACATATTCCAAATTACATAGAATAAGGACTGAAAAAATTACTTTAATCAAAAATAAAAATGCATTAGTTATTCATCGATTTGAACAATAAAAGAATATGCTTGCTTTAATATGCAGAAAAAATTTGAAAAAAATATTGTACTGTATTGTCACAATTATTGAACAATTGTGAACAAAATCTGTTGGCAACAGAGATCTGTAGCCAACAAGGCAGTGGACTGTAGATTATTTTCGGCGGCAGGTCAAACCAATTACGATCGCTTAACCGCAATACTCCCCACGTTCGATCACGAACGTGTAACAAATAAGACAAACAAACAGCGGACACAGGTTTTATTTCACGAAGGTGAGCACTTAGCAATAAACACCAATAAACAGAGACTAGGCACCCCACAAAACCAAGAACAATCACACGGCACAGTAAAGAAATCGCTGACTACAACCGCAGCTTCTTCCACACTTCGCGTCACCCTTTTTCTTACCGTACACCCCCTACCGTACTGATCGTCAAGTTTGATGCCTTCCGTTTCCAACAGACTCCCCCCAGATGGACCGTGGTCCATTACGATGATTTGGCCGGCTCTACCAAGATCAGAGACCTTACTGATCTGGTGATCATCTCGTTGGAAACCTTCACACGTGCTGAGCAAACGACTCCGAGATGCCGTCTTGAAGTTCAGTGATTCTTCCTTCCAAATCCGCCATTGCCACAGCAGTTGGATGATGATTTTCGCCTTCACCGTGTATGGCGCCAAGCAACCCAACGGATCGAAGACCGAGGTCAGTGCTTTCTACACGCCTCTCTTCGTGTCCGGGAACTCCGCCACCCGTTCCGGTGGTCGAAAAGTCAGCATGTCGGATTCCCTCTGCCAGAAGATCCCCAGCGTTGTCAAGAGCCGACTTCTGTCGCTCTGTTCCTGGTCTTTGGCAGGAATATCATCCACTGCAGCTAGTGAATTACTTGCCCATTTGGCAAGATGGAAACCTCCTTTCCCCAATAGTTCGGTCGCTTCCTTCGCGATTCTGCTCGCGTCTGCGACACTGTCGCAGCTCCCGACCAACTCATCGACGTACATGTCGGGGAACAGGTCACTGAGAGCTCCAGAGCATTCAACTTGATAGGTTTCCGCATGCCATCGAATCGTCTGCATAGCCAAATAAGGCGAGCAAGTAAGTCCAAAGCATACTCGGGTCAGTCGGTGTGTCTTTGAGGGCTCGTTCTCTCCAGGTTCTGACCACAAGAACCTGCATACGTCTCTGTCTGCTACGTGGAGAGCGACGTTTACAAACGAGAGGTTCCGCTCGAAATCCCCTCGTTCCAAGCCAGACAGAGATTGTTCTTCTTCGGAAGATATTGGCTTCGATGGCTTCTATCGATATATAGCCCAATGGCTTCGAGTTCCCAGAATTTCCGCAGTAGCTGGTCCCATTCTGTGTCAGCGGATTTGTCGGCTCCGACTGTTGAGGTCGGGAGCTGTGAAGCTGTTTGTGGACCACAGATCACCCATCCGAGGCAGGTCTCAACGGCCACAGGGTCATCATCACCTGCTCGAACAATAGTCGACCCCAGCATTTTGAAGAAGTAATCGACGCCGATCACGACATGTACCGTCAGATATTCTTCCTCTTCGTCTGCCATTCCCAAATCGCGCAGATGAGGCTAGCCCCGTGCAGATATTCGTCGCAGAGAGTCTTCGTCGTCAGTGCCTCGATTAGCTTACGAGGTTCACCGGACAAGGGGCTCAAGTGGAAGCGCACGAGCATCGACTCCTGCAGCTCCTTATTTCCACCACCAAATCCGTTTACCGTCACTGAGAGCTTCTCTCCTCTCAGACCCAGCTCCTGCGCCACATCCTCTCTGACGAAAGACCGCTCAGCTCCTGTATCAAACAGGCAGTTGACGACCCTCCTTCGATCACCGTCGCCATGAGCAAGCGCTCGGACGATCTGCAATCGGGCTCTGCCTGACTTGTTCTGTGAAACTAAGTTCACGTTCACTGCGTTCACTTCGCTCCTCCTCTGATCCTTCTCGAGCGGAGGATCAGAGGGCATCTCGCTCGACCGCGAGGTTCCGGGTTCACCGCTATTCCCGTTTTCGGTTTCCCATCTCCCATTCTACTACACTCTTTCGCCACATGTCCTGGTTTTAGGCAGTGAAAGCACAAGCCCGCTTTCCTCGCCAACGCCCGGCGTTGGTGACGTGCCACCTTCCGAATTCCCGGACAATCTGACGCTTGGTGTAAGCCTCTACAGACAGGGCAACGGTTTGTTACTGAAGCTTGGAGATGTATGGCAGTTTTTCCGTGCTCCCCAAGATTAGTGGTCTTCTTCGGCGTCCGAGCCACACTCGAGGGCATACCGCCGCTCACATGTGACGATGGACGGTGATTAAGCTGCATCAGTTCCGCTTGATTCCGGAGGAACTGCATGAATCGTGGCAAGTCAGACTGAGCTAACTCATCTTCCATTGTCTGCTCATCCCACTTGATCCTGGCCTGCTCCGGAAGTAACTCCCGAGCAACCGTGATCAAGCAATCAGCCGCTGTCAACGCTTCAGTGCGTGGATCCTTTCCTAATGCAGTCAATGCATCCACATTCCGGTCCATGTGGTCGCTAAGGGCTTTCACATCCCATTCTCTTATGGTCACAGCACTCTGCAAGCATCACAAACATAGTCACAAAGATTCAGTAGCAATCTTCGCGTCGCCACGACTGGCCGATCGAACGGATCCTTGAGCCTACGAATCGCTACTTGATAGTCGGCGTTCGCCGCACTTAAACCTGCTATCGCTCCGAGAGCGTCGCCCAGTCAAGCAATCTCGCAGGTAAACGAGCTTAACCGCATCGGCTAGATCCCTCCGTTGATGAACGCTGCTCTCGAACTGATTCCAGAATTCCCGAAACTTCGTGACATCCCCATCGAACTTCGGGAGAGCACACCGCGGTAGGCGTACGTTTCTGTCGGCTTCGGCCGATCTTATGCTACCCGGTACCACCTCCACCGCTCGCAATTCACCAATCAAGGTCTGCGCTTTCGCTTTGCTCTGTCTGAATGTCTGCCGAAACTTCGCCCATCCGTCCATCGCGGAATTCACTTCGTCATCATTGAGAGTCGTCTCGAATTCCTCTTGAGACTCCTCGACCTGACGGTAATGTTCTTCCGAGGTCCGAAGCTGCTCTTCGATCTCCCGCAGCGCAGCGCGTTCCTCAAGAAGCTGATCCAACTCGTCCATCAACTTGATTAAGCGTCTTTTGCCGAGATCCAACTTCTTCGGAAAAGTAAGCAATTTCACCTTCGACATGGCTTTGACCACGTAAAACTATCCGCAGGTTCGCTGTTCGACCTAGTTCCTGGTTCAACTACGATAGAACCAGCTCCGGCTCGGATTACCAAAATGTTGGCAACAGAGATCTGTAGCCAACAAGGCAGTGGACTGTAGATTATTTTCGGCGGCAGGTCAAACCAATTACGATCGGTTAACCGCAATACTCCCCACGTTCGATCACGAACGTGTAACAAATAAGACAAACAAACAGCGGACACAGGTTTTATTTCACGAAGGTGAGCACTTAGCAATAAACACCAATGAACAGAGACTAGGCACCCCACAAAACCAAGAACAATCACACGGCACAGTAAAGAAATCGCTGACTACAACCGCAGCTTCTTCCACACTTCACGTCACCTTTTCTTACCGTACACCCCCTACCGTACTGATCGTCAAGTTTGATGCCTTCCGTTTCCAACAAAATTGCTTGAACATTTTAACCTATAACTTGCATCATAAAAATTACATCTTATAAACAAAATTGAAAACACTCGGAATATGTAAAAAGAGATATTTACTAGTCGCATTGAAATAAATAAAAACAACTGCAAACCAGCACAGTAAACACAACTGGTGGAGTGCTTTAACGCGCACAGTCGCATAGGAGTAACAGTAATATACTGGCAAGCAAAAATGATAATAATAATAATAATAATAATAATAATAATAATAATAATAATAATAAAGAGAAAATAACAAACAAACAAACAAACAAACAAAATTCTATAATAAAAATAAAATTAATAATTTTTATCGTTTAATTTGTGAAGCCATCCATTCGAGACCCTGTTGCAAACCTTCTCCTGTCAGCGCGCAGCAGGCTTGAATTTGCCAACGCTGATCTTTTATTGACGTTAAATTCAACTCGTGACTAATTTCTGCGGATGTCATGCTTTTTTTGATGTCTTGCTTATTGGCGAAAATTAACACTGCAGATTTGCGCAATTCCTGATCAATTTAAAACAAAAATAAACAAACAAACATTAAACTAATGGTCAAAATAGCATACTTCATGAGCAAGCATACGGTAAAATTCCTCTTTGATCGTCGATAATCTTTCACGATCTGCACTGTCGATCACCAAAATGACAAACTAACAAATTCACAATCATCACACTGATGTAAACGTCTTTGCAATTCAATTTTCATTCAGCATTATTATAAACATAATTTGCATATAGAACAGCACACAATAAAGTGAACAATGATGAATCAACACTATTGCAATTACCTCTGTATTAGTATAGTAAGTATTCCATGATGCTCGCAGGGAATCTTGTCCTCCTATATCCCACATTAAAAAATGAATATTCTTCCATACAACTTCTTCCACATTACTGCCAATAGTAGGTGACGTATGCACAACTTCATCCATGAGACTGAAATGAATTTATCAACAATTTGAACAAGTGTCCAAGCTTTTAAAGCTGTGCTTATAACAAACATTGTTCAACAATTGAGAAAAATAAGTTTTTTAAATCACTAATATCATAAAGTGACAAAATTCAAACTTACAAATGGTATAAAATGGTAGTCTTTCCAGCATTGTCCAATCCAACAATAATCACTTTGTGTTCTGAAGAAACAATAAGTTAAAAAAACATTTATAAAATTAAGGTTATATAAAATACATTATGCATGGAATATCAACAAAAGTTTACAAATAATAAAGTTTTAGAACTTCTATGTAATATTTTGAAATTTTCACCCTTAAATTATGTTTAATAAAAGATATTGCCAAAATTACCACCGCTTCTGCTATTAAAGTGTTACTGCATAACAGAAATAGAAATATAAAAGCAAACAGAATTCCCTACAAAATATTACTGCATTCATCTCCTAGATAAATATTACTTCGATAATACATCAGACAACACCTTGGTAAATAAACAATACAACAATATAAATATAAATATAAATTTACAAGCAAATGTTCAGAATAACACATAAAGCAAATACAAGAATTTCCCTCCTTATTTAGCAAATGCACGTGATTTTCAAGTTACGTCAAAAATAAGAAAAATCAATAATCTCACAAAACTTGCTCTACTTTCAAGATGAGTAACCTAAAATCACAGCATGAAAATTTGGACAATTAACTGGTGCAAGTGAATCAAGAGCAACTTGATTAAAATAAAAATACGAACAGTAAAAAATTTATTCATCACTTTCTTTACCTTGATTATTAAAAAGCCATCGCCAGAGTTTGGTAACTAACAAGCCCATCGGTTTTGACCAGTTGACAACAAAGATGGAACAATTTTATTCTATAAAATAAAAGAACATACAATCAATCAGCCGTAAAAATTGCAGCACAGAACAGAGCATCTGGAAACTACAATGCTCTCAAAAATTCACTAATCAGTAAATATGTATTTGACTAAGATTTAAAGTATTTGAAGATGTTTTAAGATAACGATTAGTTCTGTATATATTTATCAACGAGCATTCTTCTATCAACTAATTCTAAAATAAACACCTACACTGTAGAAAAACATTCCACATAAATCAACTAGAAGTACACGCAAGCAATAATTTAGGAGCATTTACCTATTTCCTGGTAAATAAATCAATACAGATATGAAAAAGACGACACTGTTTCCGATTAACGTCACACAATACAGAAAAGCTACGTATAATAATTAAAATATTTCCTTGATGAAGGAAAATCTTTAAAAAAAAACTCAAAAATAAATATTTTAATATGATAAATACAAAAATGTATGACAAATATAAAAACTACCAAAAGTATAAAGTATCCGTTAAAGTACTATTTACAATTCATAAATCGCAGTTCAATTTAATTTAAACTAATGAATAATTCGGAACTACGATATCAAATGCTAAAACTTACATTTTAAATTCCTAAATGTTACAATATAAAAAAGTTAAAGTAACACAACATTACATTAAAAATTAAAACAAGTATATAGAAAAGCAATTATCAACTAAAGAATGATAAACTGTCAGAAACAACGAACATAACTTGATTGACATAAAAAAGTGGCAAATGAACCGTAATATGATTTTCAAGATTGTATTTTGTATTACAAATTTTATTAAACAAAAACTGCATGCATTATAGAAAATTTATTTTAGTTTCAATTGGAGTTCACTTAAAATTAACAAGAATTACAGATCATTTTTATAATATTTCACTTTAATTTGATTTTAGTTTTTTAGACCTATTCAAATGGCTAAGTAAAGCACACCTTTCAACATGATAATATCGAAAATACATTTCAAACAACCTTTATTATTACCAAACAAAGAAAAACAAGTGTGTTAAACTCAATTGGTAATATATACAAATAAATACATGAATATATATATATATATATATTGTATCTTTCGACTGAAACTAGTCAAATAAATATTACTTTCATAGTATAGACTGAGCACAAACAAAAATAAGTAAAAATCACAATACTTTCATTAATAATATAAAGCTCAAGATCAATTACAATATTTCTAATATAAAATATTCAACAGTTTCCATGGACAATTTTGTCGGCCAATTGGCACAATGCAATATCTTCAGGATCAATTTTCATTTCAACAATTTGATTTGATTTTTCAGATTTACTACGCTTCATATGCGATTTTTGCATACAGTCAATCCAAATTTTTTTTAATGTAGGATCGTTTAAGAACTTTATCTCCAACTGATCAGGAAAGTTATCCAAACAATTACTCAAATTTTCTTCCACTGCTTGAAAATGATCACGAAAGTGATTCACATAGCACATACGTTCCTTGTATTGCCGTTCAAGCATAAGCATCAGCGACTGACATGCCTGGTGTGGTCTGAATTCATTCACTAG
This sequence comes from Trichinella pseudospiralis, assembly GCA_001447645.1. NCBI lineage: Eukaryota > Metazoa > Nematoda > Enoplea > Trichinellida > Trichinellidae > Trichinella > Trichinella pseudospiralis. The sequence goes on from JYDV01000013.1 coordinate 205,212, forward strand.
ATGGTGAAAATTGATAAACAGAAGACTCAGATCTTCAATTTTACGTTCCCGTTCTGGAGAAGACGGACAACGAATCAAAATTTCCAGCAAATCCAAAAAGTTGGCAATTATGCTGTGATTCAACTTCTTCAATTCAACCTTTCGATCAAAATTTGGAGTATTCGGATATAAACGTCTAATGCCTTGGTTTTCCAATGGTTGTATTATCATATCTTCAGTATTATATTGAACACCAAACATGGTATAAGCACCTCAAAACGATAAAAATATCTATAGAAGAGCAGATGCAGTTTCTACATTTACAATTTTCTACATTCTGAAATTGCCATGTATGTAAACATCTAATTAACAGCTTAAAATTGAAATAACATTAAATTAGATTAATATTATATATGTTAGATGATTAGGATAAAATACCTTGGATAGGAGGAGGCGGTGGTAGTATGAGATTGTCTTTAATGTTGCTATCGGTACATTGGCTTATATAGTGAATTGGAGGAGCTGGAAAAGAACTAACCAAATTACTGCGATCGTTCATAGTTCAAATTTCACGTCTAAAAAGTAAATAAAAGAATGAAAGTTTATTGGTGAAAGCTAATTTGAATGCAGTCTGCGATTTAAAGTTGAAAATGCAGATAAAAGTAAGATCATATGCTACTTCTTAATAAGGTTCAGTGCTAAGTATAACTCACAATAAAAACTGAATAAACATGAACAAATAAACTAAATAACATTATACTTTAATAATAATATAATAAATATAACAAATAAATAAATAAATATACAATAATAATTTCTCGATTATTACACGTAAGAACGTAAGAAAAGAAACCAAAAATTTAAGTTAAACAAAATGTATTTAAAATGGTCATTTCAGAAAAATTTAAAATATGTAATAAAAAACATTATTACATAATCAACCACCATTCACTGCAGAAAAAATTTCTGCAAAATTTCTGACAATCAAAAGGTACAGTAAGATAAAAGCATGTTTGAATTTGACTGACAAATGCAAAACAAGATTAAAAAATGAATGTTAAAAGCATATTAAAATTTTAAAGCAATTTTTAAATATGCTTTTAAAAATGATCTTTCAAGGATGCTACTTTTCGCTCACACTGATTTGTTGATTGCTTTGGCTGTAGTGCTTCTCAATGGCTAGTGTAAAAAAACTGCCCAAAAATTGATGTCTGTTAAATGTTTTAAAACATGAAACTATTTTAATATATTATTTAGATTTTTAAATATATTTGCTAGCAACAAAACCGTTGTCGCTTGCAAACTAGTGGACTGCAGTTTTTAATCGGCGGTAGGTCAAATCAACATTGATTACCTAGCCCCAGTCTGAGCTAGTTCGTTTCCGAACGTGACACAAAGCAAGACAAATGGGTGGAAATAGACTTTATTAAGCGAAGATGAAAGCTTAGAAACAGAAACAAAAGTGCAGTGACAAACCACAACACGATAAATGAGCACAAACACACGAGACAGAGCGCTACACACAAGCACAATCACTCAGATCACATGCACACTTTCTTGCCAACTTGGCCGATACTACTCATTTTACAGTAACTACCGTAACCCGCGTTCAAGTACAGGCCACCAAGTATTTTGCCGAATGACTTCCAACAATATCCTCCTTTTTGGGTGGAGCCCATTAGTAAACTTCAGGTTGTTCCAGCAAAACTAAGGTGCTGATCGATCTGTAAAAGATGCCTGCTGCGGTCTTGGACCTGGCTTGGCCGGCCCACCACTGCCAGTGAACAACTCCACGATCTGACAAGGAGTCAACAACGTCGTGATGTATTGTAGTACCAGTGTTGTTTACGTCACCGTGTCGAAATTGCTCCTGCCACTTTTTCCATTTTCATCCGGAACTTAGGGTCATCACGTACTCTCGCTGCCAGCGCTTCCAAAAAACATCAACGGGCTTCCGCTGATAAGACCAGCGGCGGAACAAGTGTCTCAAACTACTGCTCAATGTTCCACGTGAAGCATTATCGCTCCGGTCAGGAAATGCCGCTAAGCTTCTGGCGATGAGTACGTGGGCCGGAGTCAGTGCCATCTCCTCCTGTACGTCGCTTCTCACGAAGGTCAATGGACGATCGTTCACTCGAGCTTTCACTTCGCAAAATACGGTGCACAATTCGTCAGGCGATGCCAGACATTGGCCGAAGGTTGCCTTCAAAGCGGTTTTCACCATTGTTCCCAATACCCCCCGCACCAGGGGCCACGTTCCATGATGAATATCTATTCATACATATATAAATTGTTTCAATTCATCAGTTTATCAATTCAACATAATTCTGATGCGAGACGTCGTTGCACAGTTTCCCAATTTCGGCCACCAAAAAAATATTTCAAGAAGGCGTTCGCCTGATGAAATGTTCTGAAAACGTCCGACTAGATGGTGTCAGGGCGTCCACATCGTGCGACGAACCGTCGCAATGCACGCAAGAAGCTCTCGATCGTCAAGTCCGGGACAAGTTCCAAGTGTATGGCTCGGAAAACCATACATTAGCCTTCAATCCTTTCCTCTTTTTCAGCTTGCTGCCAGATTTCGGGTGGACCTCCAAACCAGATCGGACCTTGTTACCACTTCAGTGAAGTAGATAGATTCTTTACATTGCACCCTTGCTCGCAAGGTTCGCCGAATTATTTTCAATGGGGCAGTAACGCCACCATGAGAGCATGAATTTTGCGAACCTTATTCGCAACAAACCGATTCCACAAAAAGTGGATAACCTGACTTTCCTCTTCGGCATGTGTAAATTATATTAGATTTGTTTTTCGATATCTAAAGTAAACCGACTGTTCTTGTACTACGATGTTCAACACTCCAGATCAAAAAGCATCTGTTGCATTTTGAAATCAGTTTACCAAATGAAACTGGAAGCGAAGAAATTTTTTCCTCATCTAAAGTTTCTTCCGTCAGGGGTGAAGTGGGTGAATTAAAACTCATTAGAATTGATATAACTGAAAAGTTTATTGCAAAAATTTTGGAATTTTATAAAACAGAATTGTTGCTCTGTAATAGCAACAAATTCAACCGTTTTGTAGATGATTTATTATATTAAAGCATTATTATTTTATTTAAATTTAACATAAACAATTGTTTTAAGCCATATTCTGAAAAATGTAATACGCAGATAAAGACTAAAATTATTTTATGTGGGTGTGTGCACGTATTGCGTATTTTTTGCACAATTTTGTGTTTCATTTGATCGCAAAATCAAGTGCAACTTATAGCATATTTTTGAAAACTATTTTTTCCAACAGCATTTGGATATAATATTCGGTACATGCCAATAAAGTTAGTTTTGACCAATCACCAGTAGCAACTAGTAGCAGTACTGTACTGCAGTATTATTGATATATATTGTATTGCTTGGTTATAAAATAAAAAAGCTTAAGTTTATTTGTATTCAACCGTATACTTGTGAAAATTAAATATTGTAATGTACTTTTACAAATAGATCGCTATGATTTACTTGAATAAATTATGAAAAAATGTAAAGCGCAAGATTTGACAATTGCATTCACATGACCGCGTAAGAGTTAATTTTACACCCGCATTAACTGCATTAAACGCAGTAACATGATGCACTTCCTTCTATTTACATAATTCATTATGTTTAGCAATTTGTAAAACTAAAAATTTTGTTAATATGCTAAACAAATAAACTCGCATAAAAAATAATTAAAAATAATGTAAATAACTGTCGCAAATACCTACTAACTCAAAATTGTGTGTTAATTACAAGATTAGGGTTGGATTAATCATCATTGTTTAGTGCTGATTTCACTTACATCAAAATATGTATTTAATATATTTACGTAAAATCAACAAAATTCATAACCTGAATAAAAGGTAAGCATTTAATTAATGAATTACTTTATGAAAAGTCTGTTTATACTAATCCTTTAAATAAGTATAAACAAAAGTTTTTCACACGGTTGCCACTGCATAGAGTAGCGTCTGCATGGCTAGGAAATTCTCCTTTTTCAACGGCATTGTAAAGTTTAGAAGTCTTTGAAACGTCAGCAAAAACCATTTCAACGTCATCAGAATTTTTAGTTGTTAGCTTTTTAGATGAACTTACTCCTTTTTTATAATCTTGCGATATCCATCTTAACATTACACCACGCAGGTACCATGTATCTGCTTCTAGATCATTGCAGTACAATGGAGAACCTAATTCCTAAACAATTTATTTGAAATATTAAATGAAAAAAATTAGTTTCATGAAGAATGCTTTTAATTATAAAATGTTCCTGGACGTGTTTATTTATCAAATTATTTCATTAATGTTGATCAAAAATTATTTTACTCATATTTGAAATAGTAGATAAAGAAAGTGTTATATTTCTGAACTATATTTTAATCGCATGCGTTTAAACTACCAAATATTCTGCAAAATCATAAGTATTAAAAATTGTAAATGATGCAAAATAATGAAAGTAAAAAATAAAATGTAAATAATAAAGATAGACATGATTTAAAAAATTTTAATTACATTTGAAAATTATAATGAAAAAATAATTTCAAATCTAAGAAGCTTATCAATAACTAGGTAAAAGTAAAAAAAAACAATATACCTGCTTAGTGATATATTCATGCTTGGGTGCACATAATACACTTAAGCCTTTCAAAATGGGATACTTATCTTTATCGCATTCTTCAACATCAAATATTGAACGTTCAACAAAAGTATGAGGAGCATCAGTGACTGAGCTCATGGCACAGTAAGAATCTTCTGGAATTGATGAGTTAGTTTCAAGTAAGCATACAGGTTGTATATGCTCTTCAAAAGAAAGCGCTTCTTCTAGTTCAAGTAGTGCCAAACCACCAAAAAATGATTTATCATCATGCCAGTATGCAAAAGTGTATGCTTTTTTAACTCCCACCCTGACTCCTCTTGCTGTGGGCCACTTTGATACACCAGCGTAAACATTCATTACTGGAACTGCTTCTTTGTTTTTCAACAAATCTCTACATACATTTTTTGTATAAATTTTAAAGATAAAGTGATACATTTTTAGTTTACTTTATATAGCAAGCGCCGGTAGTAACAATATGCTGAGAGTAATTCAGAGGCTTGGGTTGGATAATGCTTCCTAGGCACATGAACCGTTCATTTTCATCACGAGTAATAATCACAGTCCATGGTTTGGGATATTTTTCGCCGTTATAATAAGTTTTCCCAGATTGACCACATTTAACATTACTTTTAACTTCTATCTAAATGAGTTTAGAGTAAACTAAGCAAATATCTGGAAGTTTTTAATAAACAAAATAACAACATCTTTTTTATTTTTTCTTAATTATATTTATGAATAACATGCTATGCTTTGAAAATAAATTTAACTGGAAACATATAAACTGCTTACTTGCTGCAAAGCAATACATGGATAAATTAAAAATAAAACACTTCTTGCAATTGTAGCTGCCTTCATCTTTTAACTTTGATATTAATGACGAGGAAGAAGGTAACTTATATATGTGACATGAATGTAAATTTGCAAAAAAATGTATCACACTGTTTATTTTATTTTCTGTTTGAAAATATATTTAATATTTACATATATGACAAAAAATATGTACTTTAGTATTACTGTTATTTGATTATTTAGAAGCAATGTCATTTCTGATATATGTGTGAGGGAAAATTACATGAGTTCATTTTCAAAGTGCAATCAACACCGGAATAGTATTGAAAAAAATTAGATGTAAATTTGAATTTAAAACGTATAAATTAACGTTTACTAAATCGCTGTTACGTGCACTTTTATAATAAAATAATAATGAATTTTCGGATATTTAAGAGCTAATCTATGACTTTTGTTTACATTATTTTGAAAGTATTTAATGTGCAATGAAATAAAATTTCATGACAACAAATCAATTTTGTGTTGAATTATTTAAAATTAAATAAATCCTTATCAAAATCTATTCTCTTACGTCATTTTATTTGTTCTATTCCAATAATGAATAGAAACAATTAACCTGAACACCAATATTTTTGCACTCTTTTAGTTAAGAAATGGCTCACTAATATTTTTATATCATAAAAACTTTTACTTACTTTTCATTTTCAATGCTATAATTTGTCTTTATTATAAACATCAAGTACTTTAAGAAGCTAAAATTCAAAAATAGAATAACTGCAAAGTCAACATTATTCATGTATTTTAAAATACAGTGGAACTCGGTTATAACAATGGGCTTGGGGAACAGAGATTTCGATCGCTGTAGCGTGATCGTTATAACCATACATATACTTAGTTTATTGATAGATTTATGATTAAGTTTATTTCTATCGCAATAGCCGAGACATCGTTATAACCGAGATTGTTATAACTGAGTTCCACTGTATATTGTATTGTACAATGGTAGAGCCACAAATTTTAATAGCAGTGTTTTCATATTAAGAGAAATAATACATTTTTACTTTCAACGCTTCATAAACAAAATGCAAAGCACTGCAGTTATTTATGATTTAAAAAAATATTTTTTGTTAAAAAACATTGCTGCAATAATTAAGAGCAAATTAGCAAGCCTCATCAAGCAAGAAAAGCCTGCTTAAATTAATTTTAATTGGCAGCATATGGTATGCTTTCCCTTATGACGAAGTATACAACAAATGTTTTAAGATGAATTTCAGACACATGTTTATCAGTTTAATGCAAAAACAGCAAATGAAGATCAACCTATTAAAACTTACAGTGAACTTTAATAGTGCATTAAATTCAGTATTTTGTTTTCAATTTCCAATTATTCAATTTATTACATGATTATCATAAAATTATCTTTCGCCATCAAAATTATCCTGTATGTATTTATGTAAATTATCCTATTTCTACATGTAAGATATTTTAGATATGTTCTTCGCCAAAATTGTAAACATATGCAAAATGTAAATTTCATCTTTGATGCAATTAAAATATTAATGCAATAAAATACTGTTGAATATGAATTTTTCACTTTTTACCACAAAAGTGTTGCATTTGCAAATAATAAATAACACTTTATTAAAAGAAGAGAACAACTGTTTTTTGAAACAGATCAAATTACAACAAAACAGTTCACCAAAAAATAACATAAAAATGTATATTACTGACTTGGTGAGGACATGATGCTTGGATCAATAACAGTACTGTAACCAAGAAGATGAGACTGATTATTATTAGTCGTTGGTTGTGTTTGTGGTGAGGGCGTAAACGATCTCAGTGTTGCAGTGGGTGGAGGAACGCTGAATGTATGTGGAGCATTGTAAGTGACATTCGGAGGAAATGGATATTGCGGTGTTAAGTGTGTTTGTGGAATCGAATTTAAGGGTATATTGCGAGGTTGCAAGTTGGCCTTTGGAGGAGCAACAGTAACATTTGCGGCAGGAACCTGCAAAGCTGGAGGTGCAATACCAGCAAACGAAAATCCGGGAGGATTTTGCTGATTCAAAGCTATAGATGCGTGCTGTGCATAGGAAGCGGTGGTTGGAAAAGCTGTAGATACTGAAGGAGTTGCTTCGAAAGATCCGGGCGGTCTTTGCAATTCGGATAACAATGGTGGCGGCGGAGTTTGCATTAAGCCTATTGGCACCGGTCTAACCGACGATCCTGAAATCGCTTGTGGAACAGGAATGCAAACATTGCTGCCTGGAGGAAGTACTGCAGAAGGAGTGGGAACTGCGTTGGCAGCAAATGGATAACCACCAGGCGGAAGTGGTAATCTAATTGGATTGACTGATGTTGGATCAACGTAGTTTGCTGTTGGTTCAGAAAATAATAATGGCTGTTGTGGTGGTTGCTGACTAGGAGTATGTGAAACTGAAGGTGGATGAGAAGAAAGAGGTGTATTTGACAATTCCACATGATCAGAACGAGATGCATCAGTTTCACTCAAATTCACAAAAGCAGGGTTCACTACAATAGTAGAAGACATCGCCTGTGCAGGAGCTGGAGGCAAAAGTGAAACAGGGGGCATGTTCGCGCCTGTCGGAAGAAAACCCGAATACTGAAAACCTGCATAAGCGGTCGGCTGCATCAACCCAGTTGGCAACATGCCTGGTTCAGGGAAAGGTGGTGGCGGGGGGGGTGGTGGAGGAGGAGGCGGAGGCGCTTCCGTTGGCGGTACAGGGACTGAAGGTGGTAAAGGAGGAAAAAGTGGAGAAGACAGCCTTTCAGTCCCACGTGGAGACACATTCTGCGTATTGGCATTAATTAATTCTGATTCTCCGTCAGCACGCACATTATCTGACCGATTCCCTACACGTTTAGATGAATCAGAATTGACTTGGTTTTTGGCAACCAAATCTAACACTTGTTGACTGATTTCTTAAAAACATAAATAAACAATAAAAAATTACAAGTAAAAAGCAATGCACCTTCTATATGTTCTGCAGTAAGATTATCGACAAACTGATCCCACCAACATTCTTCCTTATTATTCTGCCTTCCATGCCAATCGTCAATTTCAATACTTCGATAACGACTTGCTAACTGCAAAAGGGAGACAGCAATCACTTCTGGTTCCCATTCCAAGCAAAGTGTTGTTAAGAAACTGTCGTTCGTAAAAGTCCATGCTAATTGCATTATTTCTTCAATCTGCTTCTTCTCACCTATTAAACATATTTTAATTATAATACCAAATGCAATGAATAAAATATCTAAATGAAATAAAAGGTGATGTGTCAAGCAAACAAATAAATGCAGACATGCAATCGCACAAAATGCATGTCTTTCATGAAATAAATCTGAAATCACCCTAACTAAATTACAAATAATTTCTTTTAAAAACTATCATTCAATCACATTTTGTAATTCACTGTACCCACCACAGATAAAGAATTTTAGTCAAAATTGTCGACAACAATAGGCGTTACAACAATCTATTTTGAACAAAATTTCTCACTAATTCAGTACAATGCAATTGAAAATACACCTTTAAAATCTTAATCTTTCAAAATAAAGCAAAATAATGCAAATTCTTATTTACAAGAAATAACTCCATCCAAATAAACTTGCTAGAAAATAACACAGCTGTATCTGCATTCTCAACATTTACATCATTATTAAACTTAATTTACAAACATTATTACAACTACTAATATTTAAAAAAAATTAAAAATGCATTACCTTTGAGCACTTTTCCATATTTCAACAAAAACCGATAAGGATGCTCTACCTCGAGATCAAATTTAAGCGTCACCAAAAGCTTTTTTTCAAATAACATAATATATTCCTATTCATAAGTATAAATTAAATTGAATTAAATTAATTAAAAAACGTATATATGTAACAAACCAAGAAAACATCATCATTAGAAGGAAGTGACTGATCATTTATTACTTCACGGGCGGCGCGCATAGTATCTTTTACTTGTTTTGGTGTTTCTTCAGCTTTGCCAGCTAAGAACAGAGAAGTCAGTGCAGCTACCTGAAACAAAGATATAAGATACAAAGCAATAAAAAAATTCTGAAAGAAAAAAGTACCCGAAAATCAAATTTTTTGAACGAATGGAACATGAAAAATCTTTGGTAGTACACAATTCCAGTTGCTATCGTAGCATAATGTCTAGAAAACTTTTCCAATAAATTTTACAAATTGTTGAATGCATTATTTTCATATATACAAATCCAATTTTGAACCAACTGAAAGAATAAGTTTCGCTCCTCTAAATCGATATTCCATTTCTTCTTCTGATCGAAGACCATCTGCTACCGATGGCGTGTTTTGCAACTCTTCCCGTTCAAATAACCAATCTCTCATTGATGCAGTGAAATCCTAAATCATAAAATAAAGAACAGAAAATACTGTATTAACAAAAACATTTCGCAAAAGTTTAAATCTGAAGAAGGCCAATTTTAATAATCATGTGCTAACATTTAAACGTGCTGCAAAGATTGGAAGTACTCGTTTTAGCAAATTTCTACGTTACTGTATACATACTTTGTAAAAACAAAAAATTATAAACAAAAATATGTAGCAAAATGCACACAATTACCTACTTAAAACATCTAAATGATATAAAATTTAAGTTCAACTTTACAAAAATCAATACAGTATCCTTTATAGATTTTCAAGTACTATATTTGCATAATATTCAAATAAATAATAATTGAAATTTAATTTAAAAACAGTAATAAATTGTTAATTTAAATTTAATCTTTAAAACGTTAAGAAGAATTTGAATTTAAATTATTATTTAAAAAAAATGAAAATTTATTTACAAAAATATTCTAATGAAAAAGTTAATTTTAACGATGAAAAACATATTATATTTAACATTTATTATTAAATTAGATATTAATTTGAAATAAGAGATGGATTTTTTAGCCCCAAGAATAGATTGATGAATGTGAAATTTAAATACTAGTGTGAATTCCGAATTCGGGGAGAAGTGAAGAGAAATAAAAATGCACCTTTTGAAGTTGAAGCTGAGTTTGTGTTTGGCGGGTGAACAGCCGCACGTTTGGACAGCTGACGCTTGTTTCAGCTAGTGTAGTTGCGGATTTTTACTTTCTTGCTGACGTAAGAGCATGATCGAAGACGAGCCAAACGCTGCTGGCTGTCGTAAGTCGTAAAATTTCAGTCGGTCCGTACTTCTCCCCGAGCTTGCTCCTCAATTTGCATCATTTTTCCATTGAAACAAACATTTTCACGTTTTCCAATCCCTGCACTGCTTGTCTCTTGAATTCAGGCTCAGAAACTTCACAGCCACGTCGACACTTTTGAAATATTTTGGAAAACAGTTTCATCAGTTGTGCATTTCAACATTTGCATAACTTCAACCGATGAACACTTTTTCAAAAATTTACCCTGCCAATGGTGTTATTATTTTTAAAGCAAGGTAAAATGGGCATTTTTTAAAAATTCTTTTCAGCATGCAAATTTTCAATTTCCGAACCTTCATAATTTTTTAGTGAAATTTAGAACACACGTTTATTTATGTTTTTTCTTCTGCTTACGTTTAAACAACTTTTATTAAATTGTTTGTCGGTTTTAATTTTCGGATTTGCAAACGTTTCGCGTTCAAGTTCGTTTGCAATATTATTTTAAGATGAAATGTAATCGCTGCTCGTTTTTCAAAAACTCTAGCCCTACTTGAAATTCAAAAGAAAAAATAATTTGGAATATACTATTATTTTGCTGTTGGGCATTTTAATTTTTGAAAGCATTTAGATGCTGTAAAAAAAATTTTTTAACGTTGTAAAATAATTGGTAAATAAACAGAAGAAAATAAATTTCTTGTTTTATTCATATTTAATTTAAAATTACAAAAAAATTCACTTATGATTATTCATCCAGCGTGTATTATTTTATCAGTGCACAAATAATAAATATAAATAAGAATACTGCTGTGAAAATAATCAAGCACCCACGACTTAATTTTTTATCATTACATATGTCATACAATGCGTAGTGAAACACAACAAAATTGCATTTATAAATTTTTCAATTAATAATATTTATTCCTCAGTTATTAATATTTATCAATATAATAAAGTTGTGTTTTTTCAGAAATATTGAGTAACAATTTGATAAATTTAGAAGTTAGAGTTTCAGTTGTATGATGCAAAGAAATACAATCATTTTAAAATTGTTTCATGGATTAGTAAAGATTTGCTTTAATTTTAACATACCTTAAGATGTGAAATGCTTTGAAAAACTTTACACTATCGACATTACTGAAATTAAGCTAAAAATCCAATTGTATTATTAGTAATCATTGTAGTTATGTTTCGGGTTATTCATGTTACAGATTGTGTAGCTTAAAACAAGAAATATCTTTGGTTTTTGTTTGATCGAACATCGATACTGATCAATCACCAATGCAATTCATTTGAACGTAATGGTCTGGGGGCAATTTTCCTTAAAATTTGACGTAATATCACAACATTGATGCTCATTTTTCCATTGATCAACAGAATATATGGGCCTACAGCAAATTTCTCTTTATTGACCATTTGAATTTTTAGTTACCGCTTTTACATTGATCAGAAAGAGCATCTACAGCATAGGCAAACTGAAATTGCCATCAGTTAGCAGATTCTGATCATATCAAAATTTTTTCAAATCAGACGTTCATATCCTTTTAAAAATATTAAATGTATTATTTTAAATAAATTTCAGTTGGTCATTTTACTTTGATTGATTTTTTGGCAAAATAGTTTTTTTGTGAACAACATGCATCCTGGTAATTTAAGCTTTCACACAATCATCTGCTTGAATCATGCTTTTAATGAAGATAATATTTTCGCTTTTGAGATTTTCATTTTGTTAATTAACCAGTTTATTTGTATTCTGAAGTGGAAAGCAATTGCAGAGTAAACTGAAAATTAAACATACAAATACTTTTTTAACAATCAGTAAAAAGTAATGCTTAAACTCTGCTAAGTTGCAAAACAAAACTTTAGATTAAAAAATTATTGAAGCTAAGATTTAGTTATTAAAAATTCCAGTTTTCTATAACTAAATCTGTGACTTATAATGTTAAATGAACTTTAGGAAATATAGGAAAATGTTTATAAAATTGAATTATCAAAGTATGATTTGGTTATATAAAAGAACTTAAAAATCAATTTTTGAACTATGCTCAATAATTCATAAAACCTTTGAAATGTTTCTTTTATTATTATAATTTAAGAATAGTATAAAATGTAGTTTAAAATCATGGCATTTAGTATTCTATAGTGTAAATGTTTTCAAAATTTTTATAATTATTGATGCAGTTGTGATTAAATCAAAAATTAGAATAATTTAATGACAATACAAATGATATTTGCTATATTAATATTTACAACAGTAAAAAGTTGTTCAGCTATAATTTGCAAGTACGGTAATTGATTTCTTTGTATAATTTTAATATTTTTGTGAAATTAATTTACTGAAACAGACAACTGTTATTATGTGTGACCTGCTTAAAATGTTTTTCATATTGCTCCGTTGAAGTAAAAATATTTAAACCAGCAGTTTCAATACTTTTACATTGAATAGTTTTAGAAACTTGTGGTTTTTTTTATTACGATCAATTTTTCATTTAAACTATAGTCACTTCATTTTGGTGTTCATCAATTTGCAACTTGACGTTTTATTATCCAACGCTTCTGAGTTTAATCACCATTGGCAGCAGTTATTTCTTATGCAATTAGCTCTTAGCAGAAGATGCGCATTCTGTGAAACTTCATTTAACAACTATATAGTTGCAAGCGTATATTTTCATCGATATTTCTGAAAAGTAAAACGACAAAAGAAAAATAACAATAAATCTTATTCAACTGTTAAAAAATATAATTTTCAAAAAAAGTATTTACATTAAAATTGCTTTTTTTCAATAGCTTGAAATTGTATAAATGTTGATTTTTCTTTTCCACACTATAAAATGGTAAAGTGGCAATTGCATTTTTCATAAGTTTACTGCATATAGGATTAGCTTTAAAGAAAATATAACAGCCGCTGAAATTTAATCTTTCTATTGCTATTCATCAGTAGAGTGATAAATTAATATGGTGTATATCTTTGAAAAATATATCGTTTTTCTCGAAAGTTATCTTTGGAATGGAGAGTGAATATATTTTAATGATTTGTGTATTTTTATGCATAGTTTAGCATTAATAGTAAAATCTACTATTTTCATGTAGTTATAGTTGCGAATATTTAACTGTTTGTTGAACACGAATTTCAATTAAAATGTAAAGAGAATTTTATTAAAATTTTATAATTATATTCAACAATAACCGTCTGAAATGAAGATTAACTTAAGATCTGTTAGAATATGGTAAATTCGTGAAAGATGGGGTGATGTTTTCTTTTTGAAAATTTTCGAAATATGATGAAGTCGATGAATCATTAACAAATATACACATGAATATATATGTATGTATACATCACCGGCACTGGAGAATTGGTTTTTAGTCTAGTCGCATCTTCCCGCGGTTGCGTCTTTTATTTTTAGTCTGCCCACGTAAGCAAAGATATTTCTGGATGCCAGAAAGCACCTGATGTTGGCAAGCTCTGATTGATTCGTAGCAAAGAGGCGCGTCTGTCAGCTATGATGACGTCTTTTAATGTGTTTCAGAACGATCAAGCAAAATCGAGTGCGACCAGTTGAGGAAGCAAATAACGACCTATTAGATTGATGCGATAAACAGAAGGACCAGAAATCTTTGAAAAATGTTTATTAATGTTGTTTTTGTGCAAGCGCTTTAACCATAAAATTTATTACTTACTAAAACTAAGCTGCCCTTTTCTTTTGCACAAACTGCTTTGCGCATACTATTGGAAAGCGTTGTTTCTTTGCCATGTATTATTGTTTCCGTTTTTGTTGCACGTTAAAAGATAAGTAGTTGAGGAAAAAAATTACTACTATTCATTTGGATTATTTCACATTTTTATTATATCACATTATTCACATTATAGTATTGAAATTTTGCTTTATTTTTTTTAATTTTATGTTTATTTTATTCATTCACTAGGGGGGTTATAAAGATTTCTCAACTGGAAATTTATTATATATAATCTTCAATTGTATTGTCTTATTATTCTACGCATTACTTTAGAATGTTTGTGATTTTAAAGAACAACCATATAATATGATATAATATAACTTAATTTAAAATTATTATTCACTAGAATACTGTGATGTTCATTTGTCTTTTTTTATATTTATTATGCATTTTTCTATTTTCATCTATTGCATATACAGCACTATATTCTTTTCTTCTTTTGTGTATCAAGGAATGCAGATTAAGTTGTAAATATTACTACCTGTTGTTTGTCAGCGTTTCAGTTGTACCTGCAATGATGCAGTGCGTAAGAGGGATTACAACTGAATTATGTCATTTACTCACTTGTTATTAAACGGTTATAAGTTTAATCCATTTCCGTAAACTCGTAATTCGACCAAATCTGCTTTCAGCTGCAGCTTTTATTGCTTCTTGCATGTTGAACGCAAAAATATTCTACAAAATTTAAATGACGAATTATCAACATGGATAAGAACAATAAAAGCAGATTGCATTGTTTCGTTAAGTAGTCGTAGTTTGTTTTTTTTTTTTCTAATTGTTTCATTTACTCGACATATTAGCGTTGGAAAAGCAGTTATGTTTGTTTACAAGCATGCAAAAGTGTATTTTGCCCAAAGTGTTCAGCATTAATTAATAACAATGAATTCATTTGTTGACTGAATTGATGATAATTTAGAAAAAAAAGAAGTTGACAGAAGTATTTTATCAGTATACAATGCGACGTTGAAGCAATCACCAACGTGACGCAAACGATAATATATGTAAATTATATTCAAAGCATGCATCTGCCAAAGGGTTGTTTGCTTTATTATCAAAATTGTAAAACTATTGGTTGTAAAATGAAAAAATTTTCGAATCAATGCAATAAAATAGAATGAATATGAAAAATCTAAATTGTGCAAGAGAAAGGTATTTGTTGAATTATCCAAATGTTGAAATGAAAGTTATCCAAGTAGTGTGTCTTTGTAATTAATTACACTTTAAAAAACAGTAAAGTGTAAGCATGAAGAAATTGCAGGCAATTTTATTAAATGCATGATATTTGCACATGCCAATGTTTGTCATTGACCTTTAACACGAGCCAGTTGAGAAATCCGCATTCGAATTTCTGTGTGATGTGTGTTGTTCAAATGGTGAAGTGATCGATTGGTTCCAGAGGGACATTGATAATTTATCAATATTTGCGATTTTGTTTGTTTTTTAAAAAGATATATTTTAAATTTAATCTAAATTCAGTTCAGTTCAAGTGAATCCAATTTAAAAAATTTCTTTTTAGGAATCAATGCTTTGCAGGTAAACATCTGGTAATAATAGTGAATCGGTTTGTATGATGACAGAAAATTTGAATAGTTGTTCATTGAATAATGAAGAAGAACAGTTGTTGAATGTTGAACAGAAAGAGAAATGGGAAAATTCATCAACGGGATACTGTGAAGAAGAGCATAATAATAATAATTATAATAATTATAAAGCTGTCGGACGTTTAGATTTGGCATGTTGGAAACAGAGGAACGATGACAGTATTGGAGATGTTGGCAAGCAACAGGAGGTGAAAGAGAAGGAGCAGGATGAGAAGGAGGAGGAGGAGGAGGATGCTGTTGACGCGACAAAGGATGATGCCAGCTTGAACGACAGTCTGAAATTAGCTACATGGAAGCGTGATTTGGCAAGCCGGTCGAATGGGTTGGTATCTTCACGAACAGTGCCGTGGTGTTTGCGTCGAGGTTCAGTTAAAACCGGAGTAGTGTCCCAGATTGTGGAAGCACTGCGTGAAAACAGAAAACTGGACGAAAATTGCTGCTGCTCATCGTCGTCGTCGTCGTCGTCAGCTCAGCTTGGCTGCTGCTATGCGACAACTTCTGCAAAAGACAACAAATATTATTACTACGCCAATCGACGATTCAATAATTCCACTATCACCACCACCACTGCTGCTGCTGCTGCTGCTGCTGCTACTGTGGCCGCTTCTGATTCATGCTTAGTCCGAACGTTGATTTCCCTGTATGAAACAGGTACTGTAGATCGTGTCGGACCGTTGAAACTTTACCATGCTCAGATGTACAAAAGAGAGTTGAATCGTATCACATCGCACAACTTGGGTCAAGTTTTACGCAAAGCTAAACGTTTCGACCAACTTTTAAGCGGTCCAAGACGTCATTCATTAGATTCAAATCAGATTTTTGATTCTTTTGTTGACAACTATCACAATTCGACAACAACAACAACAACAACAAATGTGAATGGATTAACTGATAATCAAGGTCAAATTCGATGTCGAGCAATGTCTACCCTTTTGGATGAATCTTTCCCAACCAATCGTCCGGATGTTCTGACCTGTCGACTGAGACGTCAACAATCATTTATACGTGCTGTAACAGGAAATAAGCTATTAACATCAGGTGAGCTAATTTATATATATTTTTTTCATTATACTAAAACTGGACTAGTTATTCAATGACATTCTTATCATATTTATAATTAAATGAATCGTGCATGCTACAAGTATTCATATCCAGTGGGATATTCAATTCACACGTGTACGCGTTTATACGTATGATATATACACATTTGTTTCTGATTTTATTATTATCTCTTTATAACTAAATTATTACCGTTTAACAGTTTGCTCCAGATTTTGGAAGAAAAGTCAAAATATCATTGACAGGTTTATCTATTAAGGTAAACTAGCTTGCAGAAACAAGAAAAGAAAATTTTTCGCATGCATACACACATATATCTGTATGCGCATGCATGATAATGCAGTTAGAAATAATTAGCGTTCTTGCGAAATAACGTAAATCTTAGCTGGGCAGTTTTTTTGTATAAGTAAACATATACAATAGCATTAACAATTTTATTTGACTTTTAAATGACATGCATTACACTTTTCTTATTTTTATAGCCTAAAGTTGTAATGCTGAATATGGATGACAGTCTCTTTTTTTCTTATAGTAAAATTTGTTAAATTACGTACATTTGAAAATAGTCATAATTATTTGTTGCGTAACTTGAGCACTGAAAGTTAATTTTTAATAAATTAGAAGATTTTTTATTTTTATTTTATTACAGATTTTTTTCTTTATTTAGCATTTTACAACTTTAATAATCAATGGTAAAATGTGTACAAAAATTGTTATTTAATTAAAATTATGCTGTTAAATTTATTTTATTGATGTTTCAAATATATTTAAAAATAAAATTATTATTATGCTGTTATGTTAGATAAATAAATAAAATTGGCATTTGACAACAATGCTATTAAATATTTTCATTTCAAATTATATATTTATTTCAATTGCATCAAAAAGCTCTGAAAAATTAACATGAATTATATTCCAATTACAACGTATTATATAGCAAGATTTTCTATATCTTTTTTCACAAAACTATACTAAAAAGCATTTCGCAATGTTAAAATTTGTAATTTATAAGTACATTTATATTTGTTCTTAGATGAAATTGCTTATTTGCATAAAAACCAGTCAGATTGCTGCAAATCCAGTCAATGCTGATAAGCTTACCAATAGCTGAATTTATTAACTGATGCTATTTTTGATGACAAACGAAATCTTTCTTTTTTTATTTTAAGCATTATATAAAATGTAAGCATTGTGCGAAATATTTTATTACTGTCAAAAGCAATATCGTTCTTTGCTGGTTACTATCAGTTTTAGCATTGTTATTACAAAAGATGTTGATATGCTTTGTGCTGGTAATAATAATAATGACAATTATTATTATTTCAGCATTTCCCAACAGCAAATTAGCAAACTTATTATTAATGCAAAGCTAGTTTTATTTGTTTACAAAATTAGCCGTTATGAGCTGGCTGAAAATTGACTTGACTTGACTTTCAAGTTGTAATCATTAGAGTCTCACAAAAATGAATGACAAGGTTTGCAAATAAAAAAGAATTTATTAATCATGAAAGTGAAATCTATTTTCCAAGATCAGTATGCAAAATGAACTATTTTTATTATGTTATTATGTTAAGTGTCAATGGTGAAAATCATTATTAAATTTGAGACAATTTTTCTTATGAAAAATCGGTATTCGGGTTATATTTTGTCAATTGCTTGTCGTTGAAGCGACAATTTGAAAAATTGTCTCAGCGCTTGCTTGACTATACTTTTGCGAAAGTGATGCAATTCAAAATTGAACGATTGTAGTTCTGATTTTGCTTCTAGCAGCAGTTGCATGCAGCTTCTGCTTTTTTTAACTTTTCAAAAAAAACAACATTGTTTTTCCGAATGAATTCTACAGTAATACATGTATAAATGTATAAATGTGCATATAATTGGATGATGCGTTACATAGACATGCTTGACAAGTTCAAATGTCCGTAAAATGCGTAACACATTTCCGTGTCATTGCAACACTTCTGATGGTCATCACAATAGCGGAAAACACAACATGACTGGTGTTGGAGAAGCTTTATTCCAGTATACGTTGTCTGCTTTTACAATTTTCACAGGGTTTTCCAAAAATGTTATTATTGAAAACGTTTGCCAACAATCATCATTGCTTATTTTAATTCCTTGTTCACTTCACACCATTCATATTGTTCACGCATTTTTGTGCACTTTATTGTTGTTCAATGACAATTTTCAAAGAAGACCAGGGTCATATATTTTTCTCTCACCACTCTGTTAAAACTGTGCTCTAAATAAAATTTTACATTTTCTCAACAAGCATAAAATAAAAAAAAACAAGCCAATTTTGCTGTTTTCTATTATTTTACACTGGCAAGTTTACGCTTAGAATTGAAAATTGTTTTATTGTAATTAAAAAATTTTTCTTTTTATGGCAAATTTTAAATACAGGTTATAATATACTACTACTAATAATAATGTAGGTTTATTTTATGAATTACTGTTTTTTGCAAATTTCTTCTTCATCTTTTTGTTACATATAAAAAAACCTTCGCATCATTCTTCTTCTTTTCATCCACGGCTGCATGTTTTCATCGTTGATCATGATTGTCTGTTTTACTGTACATGGCATTGTTCATTTTGAAACTGCATTTTAAACTGTTCATTTGTGCAGAGTGCCACTTTTTCAGGTCAGCTGTTTGCGAATTTTTTTAGATTATTATTTTCTGTAAGCAATTGAAATGATAATGGCTAATTATAAGCAGTTGCCGGCCAAAAGAGCAGAACTTCTTGTTGACAGCCTTTTTTAGAGCAGTAAGTTCATTGAGTTTTTTAGGTCATTAAAAATTTGAAATTTTCAACTCATCTATTGCGTCAGCAGCACACTTCCTTAACTATATAAAATGGACATATGCTATTGTTGAATTATGTGTTTTTTTTTCTGAATGTAATGGCCTTTTTAGCGACCAGTTTTATTGTCAATTTGACAAATAATTACAGTATCCGTGTTCAAAAGGCTAAGATGATTATAATTTAGTTGATTGAAGGACACTTTTGTGAATTTAAATGTGCTTGCACAGAGATTGATCACAGATTGGCATACGGAAGTGCACCAAAAAAGGACAAATGTGGTGATTTTTTCTTGTCTAAGAATATGCTTAGTAAATTATGTGTGTATGCTTTTGACCTTCTAGCAATGAACGTTCTTATTCTGACCTTGCAGCATAATTTTGGTGTTGTTTTGGGAATATGTATATGTATATTTTTTTTTCTTAAATGAAGAATTGATGACATGATGACAATTGCAGTTCACCTTCTGATTGATAATAATTACACGAGATGTTTTGGTTGTTGTTGATAAGCACTGCTGCACTGATTGTTGTTCAATTGTGAGAGTTGCAAAAGGTTACGGCTGTCAATTGTATCGTTCTTAATTTGTTTATTGCAAATTAAAAAGCGAAAGAAACAATTGCTGTATGCTTTTTTACTTTTTGAACTTTTGTACACTTGGATGAAAATTTGCAGTTTGCTCGATTATGTGCACGTATTTGTTGTTTTGGAATGTTTTTGCAAATTTTATTTAGTAAAGAAAAAGATTGTATAAAATGTGAAGATGAAGTTTTCCACGAGTTTTTAAAAAAATACACAATTTTTTTAAATCGCTCATTGGTAATTATTTTCATTTTTAAATATAAATAAATAAATTGTTTATTAGCTTGTTTGTTATTCATACACTGTTTTGATGATTGGTTTCGTTAGCAGTTTGTAAATTTAAAAATAAAAATAAAAAGATAAGTTCAGTTCATTTATGAAAAATAGTTATGAAATTATTTTTAAATCAAAAGAATCTGTATGTAGTCGTTTGTGTAAATTTGTTTTTAAAATAATTACCATATTGCAACGTGCTGTCAATTGCATAAACTGTTTATAGTGTTGTTGTTAATTATTAACTGCTGAGTTATCTTCTGTTTTTTTGCTCTGTAATGTAACACATTTACAGTGCACATCGCGACAGGTCAACGACTGTGCTGTTATTGTCAGCTCAGTTACAGTAATGAAATGCAAGTACTATACAAAAGAAAACAGTGCTGTACGTAAAATTTAAACAAAACTAAGCTGGAGTTAACTAAATTTATTGAAATATGTTTGTTCACATAATGTTGAATAATTGGAAGAAGATTTTTTCAAAGAATAGCAATAAAATAGAAAACGTACAGCAATTAAAGTGAAAGTGATTTGAATTTTAGCGCCCTGCTTCGTGGAGTGGTAAAGCTAGAAGCGCAATTTTAAAATGTGCGCGTGTTGTTTAATTTTTTTATTTTACGTTTCAAATTACGTCACTACAAAATGTAAAAAATGGACGAACGTAGTTCTTTTGAAAAGTTTTAGCTCAATTAAAGATGAAATATTTTTCACTTTTCGAATGCTGTCTCTGAAGTGTTGTGTAAAATAATATTTCTTCAAAAGAGTATAAAGTACGTAATTTGAAAATGATTTTTTTTTGTTGAAATTATTTATTGCACGAATAAATTTGAAATTATTATCATAAAAATTTATTTTTCATTTTTTTTGTTGAATAATTTCTGACATGGAAAATGTGTTGGATGAATTTGGATTTTTTTTTATTTTCTTTTTTGAAAAATTACGTCAGTTTTTGAAATCTATTTTTTCCAAAGTGTCATGCAGCTAGCGACACTACAGTAACTTTTTCAGAAAAGTTTGAAAGTTGTTTGTCAGTTTGAAAAGTGATAGTTGTTTTTTTGTTTTTCTTTATATTCCAATTTTTAAAAATTTTCTCTCTTTCTTTTCACAACTTTGTCGCTTCCGTTTCAGTCATGCTTGACGTGATCATGTCTATGCTGCACAGATGACGTCAAATGACGCTTTATTCACAATTCTGCCGTTGATTCAGCCACCACCACCACCACCCCACCACTGGCAAGCAGGCAGGCAGTGCTGTGTTTTACCGCTTTTGCTCTGCTTCACCATGTTTACTTAACATCATACATACACATGTGTAATAATATCTATATTTATACACTGATTATGATGTGCTTGTAGAAAAATTAACTAGCTGATCATCATCAATGATAAAATCTTAGTACAATTTTATAACACAGACGTTGATGTTGTTGTTGTTGTTGTTGTTTTAAAGATATATAAATAATGCTGCACAAATTGGTGAACTGATTAAAATATTGATGCTGATCACGGTAATTGTTGACTTTATTGTTGTACTTTTTTAAAAAAAAACAAGATTAATAATTGATTTCAACATTTGAAATTTCTCTTTGATTTGATAATAATATTGCATTGCGTTTGCATGATTGATATATTCTTCTTCTTTTATTTCTGACATATTAATAAATTTGAAATTATTTCAATGTTTAATGATAAATTGTAAAAAATTAATCATATATGATTTGTTTTTCTTATAATATTATTTTCAAACGATTTATATATAACAACTGATATTTTTTGATTTTTTGTAATAAAGCTTGAAATTGATTTAAAAATTGAAGAATAGTGTTAATGCTCGTATTACTTTAATACAGCGATTGAAATTTGTTTTTTTTAAATAAACAATGTGTCATGTGTTATTTTATTTTTAAAATTATTGATTAATTGGACACCAGATTTTATGAATGAATGAAAGATTTTTCTGATTGTATGAAACGTTAGTATCTTTTTTCTTGTTTCACGACTGCGTTGTGATAATAATAATGATTGTTGTTGTTTTGCTTTTTTTTTAATGAGACGTTGATGTGTTAGCTTAATTAAGATGCTGGACAACAATGGAAGTCGTTAAGGTTGTTTTGTTTGAAATATTTTGAGCTTCAGATGTTGGGGATTTTGATCTTTTTCATCGCATGATCATGAACAGAGAGATCTCTTGTCCTTAGCATCTGCGGGATTAACGGGATGAAAACGCTACGGACATGTGTTTAAATATTTTACAAACGGCTGCTTTTTGTTTGCGTTCATAATTAATAAAACTTTGCAACACAATCGTAAAATAACCCAACTGGTGAATATTGTTTGTTCATTTTTTTCTTTTTCGTATCTAGAGTTGCAGTTGTAAAAAAATTTTTAATAATTGCCAAGTGAGCTTTGTGGAAATTTGAATATTTGGTGCATTGGTGGGAAGATGACAGCTGTCCCTCCACACCCATTCTTGAGTGTTGCGGTGTGGCAAATGCAATTTGTTTACAGAAAGCGGGAACTGGTGATTTGGCGTCAAATTTATCTGGCCGTGTCGATGCGTAAACAACAATTAATATGAATGCCGTTTGAATGTGAAAGAAATAAGAATGCACACACACACACATATATATATATAGGGGCAGTGAGTGAGTGAATAAATGAAGCTGAGAGGTAGAGTTGAAACCAGTGGGCAAAGTGATGGCTACTGAGGGGCAGGGATGGATAATATTCATGGCAATTTGTTGTAGTTGTTCAGTTTATTTGTTAGTTTATTGAAATGATCTCTCTGCTTACTGTACTTGAGCAGATGCTTCTCATTTGGGGGTCAATTTTGAATTGATCGCTTCGGTGCTACTAATTTACTGGTCGATTGGTATTGTTTTTGTGGACACTGGTCTTGCAGGTTGTATGCCACGGTGGCGAGCATGGCACGCGAACTGACCTCTGTAATCGTTCCAATTGCATCGATCCAATTGACATGCTTGCTTGCTTGCTTTACCGGCTTGTATTGGGCCGGATGACCGTTGGCTGGACAATTATCGATTGTTGAATATGTCGATTCACAAGCTTTTATATTGTTGCTACTGCTTGCGTTTTGCTAACGTGTACGCTCCTCAAATGTATGTGTGTGTGTGTGTGTGTGTGTAGGGGGGGGGTGATGCTTTTTCAGCTAGCGTCGGTTTATAATGTTAAATTGATTATACAATACAAGCTTTACGTGGTATTTTTTTTTTGCTTTATTTTTCAAAAAAATTGATTCTTATTAACGTTTTTGGCACATTTTAATAATATAATTGTAATTGTGCTTATTATTTTTAGATATTGATACAATAAATGAATATTCTGATCACAGCAGTTCAACGGTGAACAGGGTTTATCCAGCAGACGGCAGAAGTAAGAAGCAGAGTACAAATAGATCAATGCCGAACGGCAACATTTTATCATCACAAGCAGCAGCAATTCAAAACGGGCGTCGTCATTCCACTTTGAAACTAATGGATGCTCTTGGCAAAGTCGAAGTGATGGAAAAATCTTGCCTTGCCAACGGTAACGCCGCCATTCCATGCTCTTCACAAACAACGTAAGTGCAAAAATATTTTTTACTATTTTTTTTCAATTGAATTTTATTCATATTCAATACAGTGTTGTATTGAAGGTATTTTTCAACTTATCACTGTAATGTTGATGAAAAAATTACTTCCACTCAATGTTAAAATAGCAATTTGTTTGACATTTTAATTCTTAAGAAACAGAAAATTTAATTTCTTTTTAATTTTACTTTTGTTTAATTATTAATTTATCTTGCACAATAATACAACTAATGTAATAATGTATAATGTTTACATGGGGTGAAATTTATTGAATAAATTAAAAAAAAATGATCCTGCTTGTTATACATGCTCATTTAGTAGTTGTTTTGTTGAATGATTTGGATCAATTCAATTTTCTCCAAATCGTCATCACTATACACGCTTGTGTGTCAAGTAGTTTTCAAGTAGGCACGCTTTGATTTTAAACAGATCAGTTAGTTGAGATGAATTGAAGATGATAAGTGTTTATTTTTAGAATTATTAAGTCTGATTAAGTGGCGCTGATGTATATTTCAACTTGTCATAAACGGTTAATTAATTATTTCTGTGAAAGTAGAAAATTTTTTTTATTAATTAGCACATTAACAGATAATTTTTACTTCATCAATTGTTCAGTGAATAAAAATGCATTTGTAATTGAGAGATAGGGAGGGGGAAGAAAAATATTAATGAATAAATAATGTTCAAGTTGGAAATTATTTATTTATTGCTTACTGGTAGTTTGTTTGAATTTGAAAGTTCAAGGAAATTCTGGTTTTCAAGTGTTTGTTCATTTATTGTTACAAAGAAGAACCATTGCATGGTGGTGATCATGAGCAGCGATCGAGTATAATGAATAAAATGGAAATTTGTTTTTGTAAAAATGTGTGATTAATAAAAATATAAAATATTATTATTATTATTATTATTATTATATGTTGTTGAGAAGAAAGACAAAATATGTAAATTTGTTGTTTCATTTTCCAAACAAAGCTTTTCACAAGTTAGCTCGCTTGCTTGCTTGTTTGCAGAAATTTTTTTTATCGATCAGTATGCAGTAGTCGAGTTTCCGGAGAGTGTTTTCAACGTGTTTGGTTGGTATAGTTGCTTGTCGGGAACCAACCGCTTGCCAATTTCAGAGGAAGCAGCAAAATCAGAATCTATTTCAGAAAAGCGAATATCTATATAGTATGCTGTCATGCAATCACGGTTGAACGTGCCATTTAATATTATTTCACTCTCTTCTTCTGACATGTAACTTAGCAAGCAGCGTTTGGTATATATTATATTCCGGCGATGGTGATCAATTTTTTTCCAGCTTTTCTTTTTTTATTGCCCTCCCCCTTATTATATGGAGAAAAGTGTTTTGCCCAGTAAACAATACCTTAAATCGGGCAAGTAAGCTGTGCTGTGCTTGTCATACTGGTTAGTTGATGCTTGTAAAAATTGAATGACAACGTTTATTTGATTATCATTGTCGTTGTTGTTCTTGTGGGTATTATTCCATCTTTCAATTTGAAAAAAAATATTTTCTTTACTTCAAATACTTATTAAGCAATTTTATTATTTTTTCACCCTCCCCTACTTGAGACATTCTTGTACAACATCATTGAATCTAGCATTGAAATTTTTCTTCTTTTTTTCTATTTTCATTCATTTCAGTTGCATAAAGCTTACAAGTTTTATGCTTTTACAAAAAAGTTCACCTGCATAAAATAGTCAGTTGGTTATAAATAAGTAAATTGTGAATAATTATTTATTAAAGGGATAAATATTATTCAACAGAAAACAAAACGTTGTATTGAAAAACTTTGTATAGTAGGAATTTTTAAAGAATATTTCAAGTGTTGTAGAACAAGAAAGCATTTTTGTTCATGCAAAATCGGCAAATTGTTTTAGATGTTGTCAGATGCAAAAGACGTTTGTTTAATTGTAATTCGAGATGCATGAATAAAAATGCTGACGTCGATGCTATTGCGCAAACGCTGCATTAATATAATAATAGTATCCAGTAATATAAATAATATTTATTAAAATAACATCTTCGATTAAAAATAACAATGTAAAAATTTTGCTTTTCATCATTTTTCTTTAAGGTACAACTTTTGCAAGCTGCTCAGCTCATATTTCTGATTGTTTATTTTAATGTTAATGCTAGATAGGTTTTAATTTGTCTTTTCTAATCAGATGTTGATTGTCAATTTGAAATCGAGAAATTCAGCAATCAATCTGATGATCTGATATGCTTTATTGAAAATTTAAAGCAAAAAATAAAATTTGAAAAATTTTTATTAATTGTCAAATTTGCAATTGTTACACTGTTTTGATTTGATAAAAAAAAAGAAATAAGCACTATGCTTTCGGCAGTAGCAATATTTTATTTTTTTAAAAATAGTTTGATTTTCTCATTTATTAGTTTTTATCATAAACCAGTGCAAATGACATTGTTCAAGTTATATGATCCATTAGTATAGTTGGAATTCATTTGATGAACAGAGAGGGGACTTTTTTTTTAATTTTTAAAAATGTTTCAGAAGGTGAAATTGTTTTTATAAATAGAGTCGTTGTTGATTGATTTTCGACAAAATGCTTCAAGTGAGTCCAGTTTGACTAAATAGTCCCATTGGTTGTTAAAATGCTAAGTGCTAACCCGTATGATTTGTTTTTGTTGATTATACTTCTTTTTTCAACTTTTCTATCTGAGATTTTGAACGGCAATTTTACAGAGCATCTGATGGCATTATATTTGTATGTGTTGGTTGCACAACAGTTGAAGGTGTGTGAGCGTATGGAAATTTCTTTAATTTACAAGCAAATTCTCTTTTCTTGTACAAGTTTTTTTCTTTTACTTTGAAGAAAATTTTTACTGTCAACATCAGTTTAACTGCATGTGTGTTATAAATGTATAAAATGAAAGCATGTTGAGAAGTTCAAAAGTGTTCAGTTTAGATAATAGATATTAGCAACAAATAATAGTCAAATAATGAAACGTGCGAGAAATTACTTTATTATTTTATTTTTATAATTCAATAATATTCAGAAGCTCTTGCAGACTTTTTGTTTTACTGCAATTGATATTTCATCTGAAAGATATGTTTTACTTTTCTGACATATTGGAATTTCATCTTTTCATCTAAGTTTGAGTCATTCATTTATGACGCTAATGTGGAATTTTGTCAGAAAGTGTGTGTTTTCATTTTAATCAAATTTGACGCTTGATCTTATTGTCGACAGTGTACTTGGAGGAAATTTAGTGTCTGCTGAATCGATGAGGTAAAATTTTTGAACACAGATGAACTCAAGATTTTTTATTCGTTTCAGCGTTCCTTGCAGTGCTCGCATTCCAGTGCCTCCAGGAAAAGACCAAATCCTCAGTCCCCCGTTTGTGCGCTACCGTCAGCAAGGAAGTCGTGAAAAACGAATCACTCGTTTTATTAATTTTTACAATTCTTGCCAGGTAATAATTCATAAAGTGTATGCGTTTGTTTCATGTGCATATTTTTTTTGTTTTTGACAGGACCAAGTGGACAATTTTACAAGTGAAACGTGCTCACCGTCGCCCAGCTGCAGTTCGAGCTTTTCTGATTCATCTTGTGCCAAACCGACAACGCTGTCACCGTGTTCTGATTCCGCGTCGAGGTCAGACACTGTGTACCGCGAAGGTATACTGTACCACAAGCAAGTTGCCGTGGAAAACGGTCGTCGGGCGCACGATCGGTCATGGCAACTTTATTGGGCATTTTTGATCGACCATCGCATGTACCTTTGTCCGGAGAAGCCGATGCTTGCCGTACCCCCAACTGCGCTCAGTTTTGACAAAGTAATATAATATTAAAATAATTTCTTTTTTTTCCTCAAATAAAATTTCTGTTTTGTTGTAGGTGGCGAACTTTGTTCGAGAAAAAGCTGCACTGTTGATCGACGTTCGTTCGTGCATTGCTGACATTGCTTACAGTCACTTGAAGCGGAAGAATGTGTTCCGGTGCATCACGGTGAACCAGTCGGAGCACTTGTTCCAAGCAATGGATGAAAAAGATATGATTGGTTGGATTGCCGCATTGCAATCGTGTGCAGTGATGGAAGAGACGGTATTTATTGGTTGTTTTTGTTTTTGTTTTTTTACAAAAATTTTACATTACATAGTACACGTAAATAACTTGTTTCCAACTTGCATGCGTGATGTATGTAGCTTATTTATTTTGAAATGATGAAGTAGAAATCTTGTCGCTGTTGCACTGTACTGTGCAATAATATTACTACTATTCAAGCTTGGTGATTGTTCCTCTCTTCACGGTGTGAAGCAGTTCTGTCAGGTGTTGCAGTTTTCATTTCAACTTGGCAAGGTTTCAGAAAACAAATTGTTTTTTCTTTTGTTTATTTATTATTTTTTTATATTTTCATCAATAATTAACTGAAGAACGCTTGTAAAAAATGATGAACAATTTGGCTTTGTGAATAATTAATTTTCTCCATGCTTTGTTAACTGTACACAAAGGCGAGACGGTTGATGGAATTTAAGAGAACATTTTAAAAGTGATGCAATCAAATGGAGCTAAGCGGGTGAAAACGATTATTGCAAATTGAATTCACTTACGTCAAGTATTATTTTTTAACTGAGGAAAAATGTCGAGCGAGAGGGAGGCTACAATCGAATATAATTATAATTATTGTTCATCATCACTGGAAATTTTTTTGAGCTTCTTCAATTTCTACTGGCACATATTTCACTCACACGTGCAAGTTACGTTTTGATAAGCATTATAATTTTAAACATTATTTCATATTTTAGAATGCATTCTTGTTTTTTTTCTTCTTCATCTTGTTATTTTTTTGATTTCATATGAGGATGAATTTTTGTAGTTTTCTTTTCGGCAGACAAGTAATCAGTTTGTTTATTGTAGTGAGAGGTATGAAGATGTACATGCACGTTGAGAGTAAATACAAAGAACACATTATTATTGTTAACATTAAAATTTAAATGTACAGTTGAATACGGGAACGTTGTTGCTTTATCTTTGACGAGAGTATGTGATTACAACTTAATGATGATCAAGTGTTGATGGTAGATTGTTGAAAAGAAAAATCAAGATAAGCAGGCAGCAAATAACTAATAATTGTTTGTAATATTTGTTTGTTAAAGGGGATTTTTCGGTAATGCATTTTCATTGTACACGTGTTGCGAGAATTGATTTTCTTATTGACTTTTCAGTCAAGTCGAAAAGTGTTTTCAATAAGGTTATGCTTGGTGTTCCATCTCAGAGATGTGCGATTTTGTTCAAGGCATGTTAATGCATGCTTTACAGAGAATAAGGGTAGGATGGGCGTGTGTGCGCCGCGCCATCCAGAGAGTGAAGAAGCAATGTCACTTGGTGAACTGGTAACGGTTTATTTGGCGCTTGCTTGGACACATTTTGATGTTTTCCGAACGATTTGTGTTCATATTATTTATCATGGCTTGCTTCCATGAAGCTTCTTTTCCGTTTTGGCTGATGATGACGACACACTGCACAAACAGCACGTTGATTTTTCAATGAGGGTTGACGATTGGCTGAGTGTGGCGGTTAGTTGACTTGCCTATTCATTGTCTGTGCCGGTCATCGATTTCTGCGGTGCCGTTGATTCGTAATGTCGTCAGGACTCTTTTGACGCATTCATCTTGACCACTACCAATACTATTACTACTACTAGTAGTAGTAATAATACTAATACTACTACGGCAGTAGCAAGCAGCTGCAGCTGCTGATATCGACGTTGATTCGTGTGATGTTGTTGTTGTTGTTGTTGTTGTTGTTGTTGTTGCTGCTGCTGCTGCTGCTGCTGTTGTTTCTTTATTTTGAAAGGCTTTTTGTCTTGCGGTAAATCATTTCTGTAAGCTGATTTGATAATTTCTGCACACTGTCTGCGATTATGAAAATGAAAAATTGCTGATTATTGTTTATCGAAGCTAAGCGATTCACATTGGAGCTGACGATTTTAGCCGACCTTGGGCGATCAAGAGGGAGAGACAAGGACGTGTTCAGTTGATATTGTGTTTTGCGTTTTCTACAATTTACTATAGAACGGACGCTTTTGTGTGAAATGGCTAACCTGCATTTTGACACCGGTTATAGGGGGCGGTGGCCGAAATCGTTAGCTATTCAAAATGAGCTGCTATTTTCTCTGTGTCTCTTTTTCTCTGTTTCATTCTTCTATGTGTATTAAAGCCTGCTTGCTAGGAGAGGAGCTCGATTCTATACGTACATGAATTGTTATGAGTGCGTGTGTGTGCTTATTCATGAACTCATTCACAACTGCACTCCAATGAACCAGTTTCCATAGTTAGTTAGTTAGTTAGTTAGTTAGTTAGTTGTTATGCTTGCATTGTCACTGACTTTGTTTGTCTTGGTGTGGAAGTATCTATTTCTGCGCTTGCTAAAGTTGTGGATCTTTGATTATTTCTTGATCACATTTAAAAAATGTAAAAAGGCAGTCAATTGTAATTTTTTAAAATTAATTTATTATAAGATAAAGGTTACAATATTACACTACTGTTCGAAAATGCTAAGTCAGTTCTTTTCAAACTTTGATCTTTATTATGGTAGTCATGATAATCAGCCATATGGTGATTTTGGGTTTATGATTTGCTAACATCTTCTAACACTGCTATATCATCGCACTAGTTTGAATAATGACAGTGTTGGTGGTAGTAGCAGTAGTAGTTGTATCAGTATTGCTAGTTTTAGTAGTTAATGGTGGGAATGATGTGTGTGTGTGTGTGTGTGTGTGTGTGTGTATGTGTGTATGTGTGGTTAGTAGTAGTGCTAATAGCAGAGCGCCATCTTTTTCTTTTCTGCCCGGACATGCCTAATCGATAGTGAAGTGAAAGCGAGTTGATGGTGAACCAATGTTTCCAGGAAACGGTGTCTCCGAGCAGTTTGGCTTTGATCATCAAACATTACGAACGGCAGTCGCATTCGTTGTCACCGTCGGTGAAGCTGAAAAAGCCGACCACCCTACATCGAGTGGTCACCGCGGCCAAAGAGCGCAACACTGCTGCTGCTGCTGCTACTACTACCACTACTAATGCCAATCTAATGGATGATGCAAGCCATGACCAGCAGACAGCGACTGACTTGAACAGAGACGAAGCTTCAGCCGTTGTTGCCAGCTCCTCATCGTCTTCATCATTTGGTCAACTTGCCCATTCTAAATTGGAAAAAGGTACAGAAATTTATGATCAGTTATTATTTATGGGAATTTTAATGTAAACAATATATTGTTCAGGTGAAGCAACGTTGAAAAAAGTGAAAAAATGGTGCAAGACCAGGAAAGCTGCCGCCGGACCGGCAACAGTTGTTTCTTCTCAAGTCAACAACCCGAAAGTGAACGCCGTTTTCGGTATCAACTTGGAAGACTGCGTTACAACTGGAGAAACAGATGTACGTATATTTGTATATGTATTTATTATTGTTTTTTTCTGCACTTATTATATGTTAGAGTTTTGATTGTGATTTGAATGGTTGATTGATTTATTAATTTATTTTTATATTTAATATTTTGCGACGGTTTTATTTCGTAAATTTATATGTCTGAGTTGAGTTGTAAGTTAACTTATACACGTAACAACAACACTGACATATCTATACATTGATTGGAATTGGTGGATTTGTTGTTGTTGGCGATGTTGTTGTAGATGTTGTTTCATGTAAGCATAAAAGACGAAAAAAAGTGACGATGAATCATGCTTGGGCATTAATGAGCTGATTGATCGATGCAGTTTTGAAAGCAACGAACGCCTTCTATAATTAGTGTCTTTCAGTTGGCAACAGAACTTGTAACATCTATCTCATCAGTTTTGGCTAATTTCAATTCAGATGAAGTTGCGCCTAATCAGCGTTAGCCAACGCGAACGATAGATATTTTATACTTTCTTTTGTGTAATATTTTAAATTTAAACGAAAAAGAAAAATCCATTTTCAAACGTTTTCTAATTTTTTGCTCCGCAAAATGTAATTCGTATATTTAAGCTGCAGTTTGAATTCTTTTTTTTTGCTGTTCTTTATCTGCAGTTGTTATTGTAATAATTATTTAAAATTTGCTGCTACTAACGACCACTTTGTTCTGCTTGTTTTCTTTTTCTGTTTCACTTTTCTCCTTATTCTTCTCTTTTTATACGGAAGATATTTAATAATTTTCCACAATGACGAATCAAGTTTCAAATTAGTGTCTTTTTATATTCGCGTTGGCATAGAAAACATTTCTTCTGCTTGAAATTGAGCTAATTGTGATGAAGCCGGTTTGCTTTGAGTGATGTGATGCGAAGCGAGTGAAGGCGGAAATTTCACTTCTTCACCGTTGTTGGGTTGTGCAACCGAACGTGATTTATTCTATTCTACTTCAACAACAATATTGGATGTTTTAATTTATTACTGTAATTAAAAATTACTCTCATATATTTCAGGAAAGAATAATAATATATTAAATATTTGAAATTGATGAAAACTGATTTGCAAATTTGGATGTTGAAATGGTGTATATTTTTGATAAATGAAAAGAATGGAATCATGTGCTTGCTAATGAAAGCTATTATTAATTTTTTTATCTTTTTTCTTCATTTTAGTTCGTCCCGCTTATAGTTCAGCTTTGTGTCAAAGTGGTCGAAGCGTATGGATTGGATACAGTTGGAGTTTATCGAATTCCTGGCAACACTGCTGCTGTGAATACTTTGTCCGCGAATTTGGACCAAGGATTTGAATTTGTAATTTATTAATTTTTGAAATCAATTTTTAAATAATCTAATATTGTATTAAGTGTTTTATTAATATTTTAGGTCGAATTTGACGATATTCGATGGCGAGATGTGAATGTCGTTAGTAGCCTTTTGAAAGCCTTTTTTCGCAAACTGCCTGATCCGTTGCTGACAAGCGCACTTTATCGTGATTTTATCGAAGCTAATCGGATCGAATCTTTAGAATCTCGTTTGAAAGCTTTTCGCGAATTGGTAAGCAGAACTTAAATATTATCATTAAATTTCTGGATTCAATGTTCAAATGGATTATATTTAAAAATAAATTTCAAATTTAGATCTTCAAACTTCCAAAACATAACTTTGAAACGCTCAAATTTTTACTGCAGCATCTCAAACGGGTTGTGGCGCACAGCTCGGTGAACAAAGTACACATATTTATTCCGTTTTAATTTTATTTTTAAAAATATTTTTTTTATTTGAATTTAACTATAATTTTGTAGATGGAAGTGAAAAATTTAGCACTGATGTTTGGCCCATCGCTCGTACGCCCTAGTGGTGAGAACATGGTCACTATGGTCACTCACATGTCTGATCAGTGTAAAATAGTCGAGCTTCTTTTGTCACACGTAAGATATTTTGATTTCTTGAGATATCCTATTAATACTGTACTGATTATTATTATTATTATTATTATTATTATTATAAATATTTTTTTTGGTTTGCAGAGTGACTGGATTTTTGGATCAGATTGGTCAGCAAGTCTTGACAGTCAGTCAGAACAGACCAAATCCTTAGATCATTCTTCTTCAAACGTGGGCGAGTTGTTGAATTTGATTCATCATTCAGAAAAAGGTAAACATGTTTTTCCTTTTCTGTTCATTTATTCCGTATTTTTTTCACAAAAAAAGAAATGTGCTTGATTAGTTAATGGGAAAGGAAGGAGAGGGGGAGGGAGTATTTTGTCCACGCAAGCTCTACTGTTCTGATCAATCAGTGCCCTTATATTTGATGTTGCTAACTTTAAATGATGAAAAATTATTGATTTTTAATGTAAATTTGAGAAAATTTGCAAAAGGACGAAAATGATGTAGTTTATATTTCATATTAAAATTATAAATTATTTTCTTTATTTTAAATTAATTTTTTGGTGGTTAATTTTTCTTCGGTTGTTTTTTTTGATGTTTTTCTGAATACAGATAGATTCTATGACGTATTGCCTATCTGTCATGGCTGCAATGGCAATATGCAATTCACAAGATGAATAAATATTATATATAAATATATATACGTATAACATATACCTGGGGTGTTGAAAAAAATCTCTATTTACCAGAAAAGATTTGATGAAAAATTAGAATTTGTCTTTTTCAGAATTTTTATATATTGCTGTATTTTGTTATGAATTGATTTTGAGCAATATTCTTATTAAAGAATTTATCACCAAGCGGAAATGCTTCATTATGGATTTTTCCAGTATGTATTTATCAATTTTAAGTTTGATAAAAAATGTATAAAAATTCATTCTCGTCTGTGTGGAAAAAGAAATTAAGGAAAAGGACAGCGAACTATGCAGCAGGAGACATGTTTGCTGATATAGATGTTGATTGAGGCAAATTTTTTGATTCATTCATCACAGTTGCTTCAATATATATCCCATCCGTTTTATCTTTTCTGAATAGAGTTAATTGTCTGTGACGAAATAAGGATGAGGTGTGTTTAAGGATGATACCAAAAGCAGTGAGTAAATGGATAACAAGTTGAGAGAGTTAGTTCACAATAATCAAAAATGTTTCCAACTTCTTGAATTATTATTACTTGATTGCGGTTGTAGTGCAGAAAAATTATTTTAAATAATAGCAAAACACAAGTTATTTGCAAGCAAGAAAAGAATAGTTGAACAAAAAGCAGTAGCACAGAAAACAGTCGTCAGACCAAGTGATTAAATGAAAAGGAGGAGGGATTTTGTGAAAATTTAAAAGTTAGCTTTCACTGAAAGGAAAATACCTTTTTTCCATCATTGGAGAATGATTGGAAGGTGATTGTTGTTCATGATGATGATGATGATGATGATGATGATGATGATGATGTTGTTGTTGTTGTTGTTGTTGTTGTTATTCAACGAATCGAAGAGGAAATAGTAAGTAAGTTGAATTCAATTTGACCATCTTCTGAATGATCGTTGAAGCGCGCAATCAAGCTTCAACGCATTCACCATTTGCAGACTTGAATGAACTAATCTATATTCGCGTGGAAAAATTGATCCACAATTTTCCAAATGCCATTCTGCATGTAAGCTTTATCAATCAACAGCCGAGCGGCTATTTAACATTACTCTACCTACGTACGTGCAGCATTAGTCGATAGATGTGAATGAAAATCATCATATCCAATCACAAACAACCAGGGAATAGAAGGAAGAGAAGAAGGAAATAGCATTGTTTTTTCTTGTGAAAATTTTCTGCAGTTTTAGATTTAGGAGTTGAAATCTCTAGAAATATAATCTCAGTAGGGTTCTGAAAAAAATTCCCTTTCATTCAGGAAAATTATTTGTACACTTTTTCTATATTGATAGTAATATTTAATAAAGTAAGAACAAATTGGGAAAGAACTGCTGTTGTGTTTATTTTACACTGCAAGAAATTGAATTCTTATTCAAGTGAAATAAATAATTAATTATTGTTGCAGATTTAGACAAGGTGAAAGAAAATTTAGCTAGAAATTTGCAAAATGTGAAAATGGTAAAAAGTGGCTATTTGGCACCATCTTCATCAACAGCACAAGCGATTCAGCAACAGCAACAACAGTGCTTCAATACAGTTGATTACGACGAAAGGAATATCGACGAGGAGGTGGCCAGGGCGGAACGGCTTCATTCGTTGAGTGTTGAATGTTGCAGCCCGTCGTTGTTGAACAGCCGACGTCTTTCGGCTGGTGTCGGTGATCCGTTGACCATATCTGCCAGATCATCGACTACAAATGAATTGATTCAAGCGGCTGAAGATTACCGCAAAAGTCGTGAAGAACAGATTTACACCGCTCGGCGGATATTCATTGCCGGCACGTCAGCTGTTGATTCAGTGCACAATTCCCCGCCTGTCGACAGCGTGGCCAAGATCGATGGTCTGGCACGCCATTGTCGTCATTTGAATGTGAATCCAAATTCCTTGGATGTGCTCAGTCCAGAGACTAGGGAAAAAATTAAACAATTTCAACGTGGTCATCCACTTTGGTCCTCGTCATCTGCTCGTACTAGTAACAATGTTCTGGCAACGACAGGGCTACAGTTTACTAGTAATAATGATAATAAAAATGAGGTGAATTTACGACAACACAACGACGAATTGATCGCTTATTCTGAATCTGATGTGAGGAAAAAGAACATCGATGATATGTTGATGAATCGTTCTTGTCAAGCAAGATTGGCTTATTCAGCTAATTCATCGAAAACAAATACACCTGGTGCTACTGTTATTGCTACTACTGACCGTGCCTTTAACATCAACAACAACAACAACAACAGTACAACTTACCAACATGGTGCTTCCATCTTGGCCAATGAGAGTTACCCAGCCACAATTTCGTCTAGCGGGATGCACGATCAGTCAGGATTGGTCGAATCGAATCTTTCCAAACTGATTTCCTCCCCTGCAGCTGATTCCGCATCTTCATCGTCGGCATTTCTACGAAGACACGTAATCATGCGTCGCCCTGCTCAACTGGAATCAGTTTCAACGAATAGGGAACCGAATAAAAATGTCAAAAATCTACCAACGTCTCCATCCACAGCTGTTATTAATACTACCACCACTAGTCCATCTTCTTCGTCTTGTTCTTCTCGTTCAACAATCTTGCGTAACTATGGCCAAAGCAGTTTCGACTCGGCAATGCCAGTTAAATTTTCCCATTTGCTCAAATTGAACAATCGCAAATCATCGTCTCCGCAGGCAGGTAGTGGCAACAAGAGGCGTGATGCACGACGGCACACGTTGGGCAACGTCGACTGCGGTGGTATTGTAGGCGTGAAGTTATCATCATCATCTACACCGTCGACCGTAACGGCGCCCACAAGATGGTCGATCGAAGCAGTCACCGGGATGCACGGTGGCGTTGGAGCTAGTACGACATCGGTCGAGTGCAAAGCTAGACAAGAAGATGACCACGCCTTGAAACAGCGTTGCCTGAAACGACGGTCTGTGCGCCGCAGCAATCCCAACCTCTCCTCCCCGCCGTTGAATTTCGACCCGGCTTTGCAAGTTCACTCTTAGCTTTTATTATGAATATTACATTTAGCAGCTTTTCTTGGATTTTTTTTTGTTGTTATTCTTTTCCTTTTTGTTCTCTGTTCTCTGTTGTTCGCTTTTCACAACGCAACTGCTTTCTGAAAGTTAATAATTTCTTTTTTTTCTTTTGTATTGCTTGGAAAAAGTAATGATAAAGAAAGAAAAGAAAAAAGCTAAGAAAGCTAACTCACCGAATACCAACTGACAACAGGCAAACAAGCAGCTGACAAATCAACTTTGCTTTGTTGTCTCGGTTTGTTGTATTGTGGTCGCCAAAGAAAAAAAAGTACAAATTCTTTTTCACTTTCTCTTACTTCTTCTCTCTTACTTGCCGGCGATTGATTCGATGTGATTATTAAAAAACACTTAACTAATAATCAAATGCTTCGTTGTATTATTCCAACGTTCAGCGACAAATTCAGGTAAGAAAGCAATTTCATCTAAATTAAATTGTAGATGATTTGCTGCTGTTCTCTCTGGTGCTCTAACGAAACTTTGTTTTGAAGCTGTCGTCGATTAAATAACTAACTAATTATGCTAATTTTTGTTTGTAATTTTATTAATTACTTACACTGTAAATTTGATTTTCAAGTATTGTTTTATGCCCATATTTTTACCTATACAACCGTAGCTTTACTGTTTTACGTGGCAGTACTAACTGATTTGGCCGCAGCAGAAAAGCTGGTGTACAACACTTTAAAATGTGCATTCAAAACAACTCACCAATTAAAAAAAACCATTTAAATTATTCCATTAATATTCCTTTTAAATCCAATTCACATCTAGCAATGTCTCTCTGTTTACATGCTTTATTACAGTAATCTGGTTACTAACTAGGAAGTGAATATGCACGCGCACATTCACTGGCAACTAAGTGTACTTTAAGATTTGAGCATACAATAATTTTGACAATTTTTATTTTATTGTCATGCTTTGAAAACTACTTTTTTTATTAAAAAGTTGAATTATTTTTTTAGGCACTGACTGCTCATAT
This sequence comes from Trichinella pseudospiralis, assembly GCA_001447645.1. Classification (NCBI taxonomy): domain Eukaryota; kingdom Metazoa; phylum Nematoda; class Enoplea; order Trichinellida; family Trichinellidae; genus Trichinella; species Trichinella pseudospiralis. Next base: position 243,385 of record JYDV01000013.1, read on the forward strand.
GTTACCGTGAAGAAATGCAATATTATTGTACAATCTAACGTGTCAAGTTAAAATGTCATAAATAGATAATAGATTGATATGTAAGCATTTTTTAAAGCAGTACTAAAATTTTTGTAATTTAAAATTTTATTTTAAAGGATTATAAATTAATATTTGTAATTTTTATCAAAGTAATTTTTAATTAACTAATTTTTATCAAAGTAATAAAGAAATATGGTTAGACAATTAAATAACATAAATTTATAATTTTACGTATAAAAATTATACTATAGTCTCTATTTTCACTTTATTTTTTTATTTATATAAGATTTTTACTTATTTGTAAAAGAAGATCAGGTTCAGGTTTTCACAATTTTTCCTACTGACTGTTTTTTACTGTTAACGTGTACTGTTATCGGTGAACATTGTTGCTTGCTTCTGTGGTAAGTGGTTTTGTTTCTTTGATACGTCTTTGAATGCTTTTGTTATTTTTTAATATTTTAAAATATTTTGTTATATTTTTAAAATAATTTTATATTTTCCATTTTGTTTTCTTATTTGTTGTTTTCCTTCTACAGGTTGATTAATAAAATGCGCTGGTTTCACTAATATACCTTTCATGAATTCTTTTTTTAGATTGAAAACTTTTAGAAATTGCATATTTTGTGTCTGAGTTCTGTAATGTCAAAGTTAGAAATAAAAATTAAAAAAGATAACCATTTTCATTTCCCACATACTGTTGGTCTTCGAGAAAATGTCAGAAATGCGGATAGTAAAAGAAATGGCATGATAAGAAACAATGAAAACGGTATTTTTAATAAAAGTTTGAGACATTGTAATGGACAACATGGTAGGGAACCTTTTGGAATATCTGGATGTAGAATTAATGGAAGATATGACTGTCAACGTGATGGATATAAATGCCATCCTCAGACTGAAAGGAATGCTGGATCAGTGAAATACCGAAATATGATCCAAAAACAGAACACCATCTGGGCATTTAGAAAAGAGCGAGTATGCAAACGGAGGATTCTTTATCTTCCCAAGCTACCGAAGCATGTTAGAAAAGAAGATATCCAACATGTTTTCTCTAAATACGGTACCGTGCTGCAATGTCAAATTCTCGAAGATGTAGATAATTGTTCTTCACTTGTGAAGATGAAAAATGGCAGAGAGGCTTTTGTTGCCCAACGAAGCTTGAACGGATCCAGTCCAATTCATAGTTTGCGAGATGGCATAAATGTGGTTTTTGCAAACAGAACAGTTATTAATAAATTTAAAAAAACTAGCATTGCCGTTAGTACTATTACAGTGGTATGTAATGATTTTATAGCTAAGATTATAAATAAATGCATGGATGCATACATACATGTATGTATATATATATATATATATGTATTACATATAATTCATGAATTTATATTTACATTAAATGCTTTAAGGAATCATTTTCAATTTTAGACTAGAGTTGAAGCAAGCCAGGCTGGACCATCAAATTCAGCTGTGGTGCCTTTATCAAGTGAGAAAATTTCTGACATTACTGAAATCAAAAATAGAGATGAGTTTGTGGGTTACTTTGGAAGGTGTGACAACACTGAAAAAAAAGATTGCCAAGAAATTAAAGATAACACATCTGAAAATGAAAATCGTACGATCACTTTTACTCGAATTGACGGCCCCACTGATCCTTACAATTTTTCTGTTACTGATATTCCAGCCCATTTAAATTACTCACAATTTCTGGAATTTTGTAAGTCTTATGGAACAGTAGATTATGCAGTTTTATCGAAGAGAAAATATCCACCTGCGCTGTGTGGTTGCGTGAGTTTTACAAATATGAATGAAACTTCGAAAGCTGCTTTCTTGAAACTAAATGGAACCTGGTTTTATGGAAAACAGCTGAAAGTGTTTCAAAGTTCGTGCCTTGTAAATTTGGTGACAAATGATGCAAACTAACTCGATTGAAATTTCCTTTATATTTATATTTACATTAATTTATTACTCGCACATTACCGTCAGGTAATACAACTGTCCATGATCTGATAATGAAGGATAGATGCGAGATATGAAACTTTAAGTTTTATCATCAGGAAATTTTGTTTTTTAAAAGTTTTATATGTGTATTAGTATTTGTTACTATTATTACTAGTAGTAGTAGTAATATTAGTATTATTAGTAGTAATAGTAGCAGTAGCAAATTTCATGCTGTTTCTTAGCACTCAAATTCGGCTAAATAGTAATCGTTATTAACTACTATTTTGCTCATTCATTGTGTTTTAATCCTGTTATTTTCTTCTTTGGAGTGATGTTCTGTTGTTCCAACGTGGTTATTACATGTTTCTTACTGAATAAATGAATTTTTTAAATTTACTTTATGTTTCTTCTTTAAACAGTGATACAAATAATAAATAATGAATAATAAAATTTTATGAGACATTTATCGTGTGACCAATAATAATTTTAAAGCTTGATTCCACAACGAATTGATATTTCCAGCGCTTTCTACACTTGGTCATAATATTTGATTTGAAGTTTTTATAACACTTAAAATATTGAAAAATTTGTTTTCTTTAAAAATATTGAAATACAAAAAAAAATTTTATATACTTTCATTTATATATATATATATATATTTGTATATACTCATTTATTTAAATTTTAATACTTAATTTTCAAACTTTGCTTTAACTCGAATTCGACGCAATTCGAAAGAAAACAACCAATAAAATCTCTTCGCCAATCAGAAAGAGCTAGCAGAAGTAGTTTCCTCTACAATTTTAGAGCATCAAAAAATGAAAAAAAGCTTCCTGATTTCTCAAATTTATTACAAAATTGCAAAAGGCTTTATTTCACATATAAATACATTTTATTATTAAACTTTTCTTACTAATTAAGACGACTTTACATAAATGCTACTGAATGGTAAAATCTTTTGAATGCAATCATTAATGAAGGAGCACGTCATCCCACGGTCTAATGTATAACACTTTTATTTCACATATTAGTTCGTCCAACTATGAATTGTCTTTTCTCCAAAACAAAAAAAATTATATATTTCCGTCTTGTTGAATTTTTTGAAAAATTAAATTATTTTTAACTAAAAAATTGAAGAAGATTTCCAATGGTCCCATGGTGTAACGGCTAGCACTCTGGACTCTGAATCCAGCAATCCGAGTTCGAATCTCGGTGGGACCTATCTCACTTATCAAGAAGAAACATTTTCAGTTTACTTATAAAAAAGTTTTTTTATATCGTCAAAAATAATTTAACTTTTCTCCTATATTCAAACTAATTGATATTAAAATTCTATTACCGTTGGCATTAAAAATTTCAACAAAATAAATGACAAATCTATTTATTTATTCAGCTGAAACTGAAATTTATCATACAATTGCATAGCTATTCCAAAAGCGTCATTTTACATATAAATGTGTTTACTTTATAATTTTTTTTCTACGTTTCCCTCTTATTCTTTTCCAGTTATTCTTAGGATACTTATCCTGCAATTCAACGACTGAAGTGGCAGGTTTCTCAAATTTTGTAACTGTCTGAAATTCATCAACAGCGTTGCAAAAGTCATATTCCAATTTGTCACTCTCTTCCAACTGTTCGTTAGAAAGCAATATGTAAACTGTAGGAACGTCTCGTTTCACATTTACACTAAAGGGGTTGCGTTTTCAACAAGGTCAGCGTTTTGAATAATTATTCAAATTGATACCTGTTCGACAATAATTGCAAGTTTTCTTCCAGACTAAAATAGACATTTTTTAATAACAAATGCTAAAATGGAAAAATCAATCCTCTACCGTCTGAAGCATAGTTTTGTTCGTTGGCTAAGCGTTTGATGCATTAAATTAGAATTTTCACAATATTTTTTCTTAATAACTTCTGCACAGCAGATGGCTCGTGAACAGCCTTCCTCGTAGCCATATAAAATCACTTTATTCTTCTGCGAAAGCTGCAAAATTTATAACTCATCAAGTCTAACAGCGTAAACAATTCACGAGCAACACTAAAACAAAACCTATACAATATCTAAACATCAGAACAAAAAATTCATGCAACATGCAATTTAACTTTTCATCTTATCAATGAAATATCAGAAAATAATTAATATCAGAAAATATTTATGTTTACTTTTATTAAAATTACAATAAGTTTATCATGAAACCAAACAATTTTTTATTTTTACCTGAAGAAAAGATACGGCAGAAGAAGCTGGGCGATGTACACGGCATTTTTTATTTAAGTGAATAACCTTAACATCTTCAAAGTTGATACTTTGAAATGGTAATTGCTTTTCAAAAGCGTTTAATTCAACTTCTGCCATAATGAACAGGCAGAAGATGCGATCTCACTGATATCTAAATATTAAACAATCGCTGAAAATTAATGCATAAACTTTCACTATTTTTATTGACAAATGTTTTTCTGTAATTATTATTTATAATTTACAGTATAAAATGCAGTGGTGTAAAAAGATTACTGTCATATAATGCATTATGATCGATTTAGTTGAGTTTCATCACTTTTCAAAGCTATGAGTTAAAGTTGTATGTGTCATATGTAGAAATTGAATTATTTACACAAATTTTATTAAAGACAAAATTACTGTACTTTGATCTTCAAGTATATTTGATACTGTAATTTTTGTAGAGAAGAAATTATTTTGTGAAGTTAAATAGTTGAACTGTTCAATTTCTTATAGAAATATTTTAGTTTTGCTTTGAAATTTTTTTATTTTTGTTTTTCTTAATAATTTGAAATTTATATTTAGTAACAGGTAATGGTTTCATATTTTCATCTCTTAATTTATTTTACGCTTGTATATAAGAGTATTTATTCATGTATAAATATTTTAATTTAGCCATTTAGTCTTTTCTTTGATATTATAATATGTTGACTTTTTGTATAATTATAGAAGTAGAAGTTATTTTAATTGGAAGCTTTAATTGCAGTTTAAACAGTTACTGATATTGACGTTTGTTTGAGATTATTTTTTAATAGTTATGTTTGGATTTATATTTTGTTGTGTTTGAATATTTTTTTGAAGATCTGTTATGGAATTGATTAAGAATTATTTGTTATCAGATTTTTAGATTTGTAGAAAAGCAATGTGCGTATGTTTTGTACTTGTTAAATTGTACATAATAGTGGAAAGTATCTGAAAGGAAGGTATAAATGATATGGTATTTTTGTTTTCAAGAGTTTTATCTCCGGTGAAGGTAATTTTGTGAAGAAAGCAAGTCGATGTATTATTAATTTTGTTCTTTAGTTGAAAGGTGGTGGAACGTTGCTCAGAGATCACCTACGTATTTATGTCCGTGGTGGAAGTGGTGGTAAAGGCTTGGAAAAGTATGGTGCTATTGGTGGAGACGGTGGTGATGTTTATTTAGAAGTGAATAAAAGTGCTACTTTGCATGCTCTTGCTCAAAATAATCCCTCCAAACGATTTATTGCTGGAAAAGGCAGCGACAGCGGGTAAAGCCCAACTTTATACTTTTGTCTAGTATATCTTTTTTTATTTGACAGAAAATTTCGCATTTTTGGTGAGAAAGGTCAGGATTTGGTCATTCCTGTTCCAAAAGGAATTTCTGTAACAGCTGACGATGGGAAATTATTGGGTATTTTTAGCTAACTAACTACTTTTGCAAACGCATTTTTTACTTTTGAAGGAAATCTGCATCATCACGGCGATCGGATGCTTGTAGCTTTAGGAGGTGAAGGTGGATCAACAAAGTCCTTTTATGCTGGTTTAAAAGGTGAACCGCATATTATTCGTCTGGATTTGAAGCTCATTGCTGACATTGGTCTAGTAGGGTGAGTTCAACGAATCTTAACAGCGAATATATTTGTAGCAGTATTTTGTTTGTTAATGTTGAATTCATTTTTAAATGATCAGTTGAAATTATTATCAGCAAATTTTAGCAGTTGAATCTATAATAAATATAAAAGTTTGCATCATAATATTTTATACTTCAGTAAAACACTTTACAGATTTCCAAATGCCGGAAAATCTACTCTTTTGAAAGCTTTATCAAGAGCGAAGCCACGTATTGCTAACTATCCTTGTATGTTACTACTTAGATTAGGAATTTTTGTTTTTTTAATGTTTTTACTTTAGTCACCACAGTTCGCCCGCAACTTGGCATGATGGAGTATGAAGATGGTCGACAGGTTGAATTTAATAGCGTAATTGTTATTTCAGTTAATTAATAAATTGATTTTAGATTTCAGTTGCAGATTTACCCGGTTTGATAGAAGGATCTTATATGAACGTTGGAATGGGCCATAAATTTTTGAAGCACGTTGAAAGAACTTATTTATTACTGTTTGTAATCGACATTGAAGGGTTTCAACTGAACGCGGCATCTCCATTCAGGTCCGCGTTGGAAACTTATTTACTTCTAAACAAGGTTTACTTGTTTGCATATTAATTTTGTTTTTTTTCATTTTGAGCTGATCAATATATTTCAATAGGAAATTGAATTGTACAATCCTCAGCTTGTAGACAAACCGTCTGTAATATGCTTGAACAAAATGGATGTCAAGGGTGCTGCTAAGACGTCGGCCAAGTTTTTGTCTGATCTAGAGCACATTTCAGAAGTGAAAAAACGCTTACCGGAAGACAGCATCCCAAAAAATATATGCAAGCCGATTGATGTTATAAAAATATCCGCTAAATTGAAACAGAACACGGATACTTTGAAAACTGTTTTGCGATCAGCTATTGATGAAATTGACGATAGGCGTCGAGAACGCATATCAATGGAATCGTTGGAAAAAGAATCACAGTTGCTCGAATCTGATGATTATATTTATTAAAATTTTGTTGTTTCTTGTTTCAAACTGAAGGCATTGTGGTACATTTATGTGAGATAATAGCACCAGTAGAAAATATTGAACAGCACAAACAAAGTAGGGAATACGAAACATGAGATGTGGTCAATTTTCAATGCCAAACTGTCGTAGTCGTAAAATTGGTTATCTGTCTGATTGGGTGTGGTCTCCTTCAATTTATTGTACGAGTTGGATTGATTGAGACGCTGTTGGCACTTGCACAAATATGAATATGATTTAGGGAATAAGTTCACGTTCATCTGCCTCTGCAAGCCGGGCGGCCTGTATTCGTATGGATCATCAGAATCAAAAAACGGAAAGGCAGTGGTAACATTTGTGTGCGAGTTGTTTCTGTTCAGATGGGTGGAGTGAAAATTTTCCATATCAAAATTCATCGTGCCATAATTTTTCGGTTCATTTTTCAAAATGACAGTCTTTTTCCTCTTGTGTCTGTGTGAGGACTGATTTTTGGCAGCCGGCGTTGGTGGTCTCTTGAAACCGTTAGCTTTGCGACTCAAATAGCCAACCCATGCCAGTTCAAGCAAAGAGCAAAACACGAATGTCATACAGCTCAACATCCAAACATCTGAAAAATAATTTCAATTATTTTTCCATTTCAGAAATTTTATTTCAATATTTTTGTTTCATTCATTTCAATTTACAACGTCAAAATTGCAAATATAATTGATATTTATTCATTTGCATTTATTTGTTTTTTTTTAATATTTTTTGTCTGCTTAATAAACAAACTGTTTTATATATGAATAATTCATTTTGTTGCTTGTGTGACAAATTAAACATGAGTTTCAAAAAAAAGAAAGAAAATCAATAAACAATGCAACATCTTCAATCAATTGCGATGACAAAATTGTCGATCAATATCTATCTATTAATTTAAACTATTGGATAAAGTTGTTGGAAAATTGACTGATTTCATTCTCTATATTCAGTTTTTTAATTTCATTTTATTAATAAAGAAATATTTATAAATTTATAAATAAAAATTTAAATGCATCTAATGCAAGTTTTGTAATTTGACAAAAATTAACAAACATTTTTTAAAGGTATTGATTACTGCTTCTTTGAAAATCAGCAATTTATACTAAATCAATTAGCAAATATTTATAATCAGCAAAGTTGTTTTCAAAATGAAATGCAAAATGTGACAAATTATTTGCAAAGAAGTTCATGCAGTGAATGCTAAATGATGTTTACAAAGAAGATACAATCAGATGATCGTTGATTAACAACAAACATGCTTGCAATTTTCCGACATCACTGCTTGACAGTTGAGAAGCTGGTTGCTTGATGCTTATCACTTCTGCATCCCAAACGGGTCTCTTATAATCATTCCAATGTTCGATCCATTAAGCATGGTCAAAATTCAATGCCAAATAAATGAACATTAAAATATTCCCTGCTGATTTGTCCATACGCTGACCAATTTCAGCGAAGCATTAATTCTGCACAAAATAACGCATATTTTCTTATTTAAAGTAAATTAATATTTTCATGTACAATTTCTCTTGTAAAACAGAAAAAAGCTGTTGATATAATTTGTCTTCATTGATTAATATCATTACAAGAAAATGCTTCACATTACACACACACACACACACACACAAATATATATATAAAGTGTTTTTGAAAATTGCTATCAAAAAAAAATTCACTAGATAATAAAAATAAAATTCACTCAATAAACGTAATAAAAATTAATTCGATTGTTTAGCACCAGTTTGAAACAAGCACAAATCGCATTTGGAACATTTAATAAAATAAATGGTGAATTCATCTTGATTTTTAAGAGTAAAGAAAAAGTATAGAAATTCACAATTTTATTAAGAAATTCAAAATGTACAAAAAAGGCATGTGGATAAAAATTACTTATTTTATATATTCGGATGGAAGAAATAAATTAGCATTCTACGTACGCCTTGTCGTGCGAACTAAATTCAAGAAAACTAATTGAAAATATTGACCTAGCATAATTCATGCTTTCCAAAAAATTGATCTGCCACCTCAGGATAGAAAAGACTTACCTGAAATTGTTCTTCCGTTTATTTCTGATTAACACACTTTCAAAAAAATAAATCATATTAAACTTTAAAGAAACATTTTGCTTGTTTTTTTTGTTCTTTATAATAAAGTAGTATTTTAAATGAAGTTCATTTTCAAATAAAGCTGATCGACAAGTGTTTACTTTTGTTCATGTTTTCTTTCTTACTTTTTTTGCAATGCTTTATAAATTAAGCTTGGAATGCTTACCAATAGCTTTGACGTATGAAACTCGAGGTAGATTTCGAATAACATTACCAAACTGAAAAGTCATGGCCAACAATGCGTTAACACCTAGCATTGTGCGGGCAGGAATGGCTTTGGTTCCAAGACAAAATGCAATCCAAGAAATGAATATAGTAAGAAATGTTGGCAAGTAGGCTTGTAAAATATACCAACCTGGTCGACGTTTGAATTTAAACTGCATTGTTAGCTCATGCCATTTTCCGGCTGGATAAGACTGAAAAATACAATTAGTGGATAATGAGCAACAATAAAGAAAATACGCACCACTTCATTTCTGAAATTGACAATATTTTCTAGCATATAATCTGCGAGTTCCATTTTTTCTCTCATTGGCTCGACACCAATGTCGGTCCATGACATTTTCACCTCATCAGTGTTGTAATTGAAACTTTCAAAAGTTAGTTGACAAGTGACAGAATCGAAAGGAAACGCTGTCAAATCCATCGTACAAGGACCTGTTAACGTCAGACGATAATTGGTCCAAACTGTTCCATTTGGATAAATGAGGAGAAAAATGTTTGGAAAAGGCGATTCATGAATTTCTGCAGTTTTGCTGTTGATAAAGCATGAATTTGGAGTCCAAAGATGTTTGAGTATTTCATTGTTCAATGAGAGATTTTGCTTGCACGGATTCATATGAGAATAGCTGAGAGCAGGATCCAGCCATAATTCACTGACATAAAGATCGATGTTAAAATCAGAAGTTATGTCTGAAATGGAAGTAATCTCTTGGACCCAAACTTCAAGCTTTACGGAAGCCATTCCACCTGGCACTTTGTTTCTATTATAAGTGCTGAGAAGACGTTCGATAATTTCTGAATCTTTAGCACACCGAGGAAATTCCGCTTTCCAAAGTGAATGATGCTCAGTGTACGCGTACGAAACACCAAAATTCGGCGACATGCGTACAACAAATAAATAAATCCATGCATAAGTGAAAAAATTCGTCATAATTTTCTAAAATTCTTATTTTCAATTACATTTTAAACAAATTTGTCAATTCTTACACCATATAAATTGACGGAAGAGAATCAACATGGGAAAGAATGCTAACTTTAAAAAATTATGTTACCACAATTGCACCACGTGCTGTGGTTTAGATTATTAAACTAGCGCATCAGACGAGTACAATGCTTTGGAATGTAATCGATCATTTCCATCTATTGTTCATATTCGATTAACAAACCACAATGATGACAATTAATAATTATCGAACAGCAGGCGATGATGGAAGAATTGTAAAGCAAGAAAAAGATGAAGTGCGTGAAATTGGAAATAAGTTGTCATAAAATTATTCAAGTTCAATGTAAAAGTTGTAACAGTTGCATGCATTAGTGTTGTAAAATATGAGTGATGGAATTTGTTCAGCTGAGCAGGGTTTTGCCAAGTTGTCTGGAAAGCCCAAACAGCACGCATTTGAAAAGCTTGCCTGACCGTCTGGACTTGAAAACAGCTTGATGGGTTGACATTAGCGGCAAAGGGTTGACGACAAGGCTAAAAATCGATTCGTCTAAACTGGCAAGCGGCTGTTAAACTGCAACGTTTTCTCGCTTTTCCACGTTCTTATGCTTGGAAAGGATCGCTTTTGAACGTATCAGCAGCGTTTATGAAAGCATCCAATCGTAATAAGTCAACGATCGAATCAGAAGCAGGCAAATCAAGTCGACGCAGTCGTTCTACTCTTTATTTATAACTTGAAAGTTAAAAATTGCGCATTAATTCTTGCTTTTTGTTAATTTGTAATTTCAATGTCATTTATTTGCTTCGCTGAAATGTTTTCCAATTCATTAAATCTCACCAATAAATTTACATGTTGAATTAACATTCTTATTCAAATAAAAAATGCACAATTCAGTCTGACAAACAATTGTTGCCACGTTAGCACATTTGCTTCATTTCAATGAATTTGTCTGAAAGAAATTTTATAGATTGTGATATTTTTTTTGACCATTCAAAACATGAACGTCTGGTTTAATAATAGGTTTTATTATATTACGTGATCAAAGTTGTACACACCCTCATTTTACTGAATACTTTTTAACATATACTGATGACATTTAACATAATGTTGAATTGTTATTTATTAGTATTGAAATGCCAAATTATGTGAGAAATAAATAAAATTTTATTGCTTTCCAAAGATTCTCGAAACATTATACAAAAAAAGGTTTGTTTTCTTCATATTTTCTTTTTAAACTCCCATAGCTGATAAAATAATTCAACGTAAACAATGCAATTTTCAAATCATATTAAATGCTTATTCATGAAATTTTTAGTAAGATCATTCAACACTTACGGTTCAATTTCAAAAGATTTTTAAAAAACATCACTGCACAAGCAATTGAAATTTATAAATTTTCTTATATAGATTTTATTGAATTGAAGCTGAAAGTATACAAATGATGGCAATGATTAAATTGCTAGCATGACATAAAAGTTAACCTGTTAATTATTTTTTAAAGTTTATAAAAATATAAAAATATTTTAAATAGGCATAATTTTTATACCATTGAATAAATAATAATATTTTATGTATTCAAATTATTATTTTATAAATGCGATCAATATTTGAAAAAATGAAGCATGACATTTTATAACTTAATTTTTATTCAAAATTTTCATGATGTCAATGCTACATAAACTATAACAGTAAATGGTTTCACATATATATATATATATATTTATTTATTTATATTTATTTATTTATTTAAATTAATATTATATTTACTTATTTGTAAATTCTTATTATTGTTAAACAATAGCTGTTCTCTAATATTATTATTATGAATTATGAATTCATAATAACTCATTATAAAATTCTTTTCAACTTTTTTCTCTAATTTTTATACTTGAAATATTGTTCCATCACATTTTGCAAATTTCAAATTGTTTTTGGACCTCAAATTATTTTTGGAAGAATAATTTCAGATTTATTCAAAATAAGTAAAGTTAAATCTGGTTATTTGAGTGAAAACAACTTTGGAGCATATAAAAAAATTATTTTCTACTTTATAGTAATACAAAATTTGTAACACATCGAATATTAATTTTTACTTACTTTTAAAACTTTATATTTTTTTATTGTAATTAATCTTTTTAAATATTTAAATTTTCATAAGCATTTTATCCAATAAAATGAAAGCAAAACATATAAAAGTAGATGTACAGTGTAAATGCATGCAGTAAAGTAATTGTGCCTCATTCTAATGACCTAACTAAAAAATTTAAATTATATAAAGTATTTAAAAGTAAGAGTAAATTTTTTAGCTTGTTTGACAGTGCAACAATTTAAATTTCTAGCTTTAAAATTGGCAGATTTAAGCTGCAGATAAACTAATGCTCGAAGAGAATAGCAACGAGGCAGTAAAATTGAATAGAAACGAAATTTTCCAATATTAAATAATATGCATTCCTAAACTAACTTACCATGCTGGTCTGAAAATCAATATAAAAGTTTAACAATATAATGTTTTTTACTACAATAAGAAAAATTTATAAAGTATTTCTTCAGATATTTAAAATGAAGCTGGCGATTAAAACAGATTTTTTAATTTTATTTTTAGCATTCAACTTATATTTATTCCTACTACTCAAATAGTGCAGCAACTGATTTAAACTATAATTTTTAGGTGTTTTCCATAATAACATAAAAACAGAATGTGTGGTGCAATTTTAATAAAGAAAACAAAAAATCAGCAAAGTACATTAAAATTGCAGGTTTCATAATGTTGCAATTCATGTTTTTTTCATTATTTTGTTTGAAATTTTAGAGATTTTTATCATATTTGTCGCTCAATAAGAGCTATGTATTTAAATTTTAAATAAATTAGAACATTTGCACTTCAAAGACAACTGTTTTACAGTAATATGAGTGATGCAGTGCCATTGGTTGTGATCTTCATATTTCTTGTGCTTTTAAGTAATAAAATAATGCTTGAATACTCAGATTCTAATTATTTTTAGTTTAATTATATACGCCACAGGTTACTTAATTTTGACATTACTATATTCTCTGATTTATATCTCAATATTATTTTCAACGTATTTTAATAATAGCATGCATTATTATATCCATTTAATAAATATAAATATAAATATAAATAATATTATTGTACTTCATAATATTAATATATTAATATTAAAATAACATAAAATAATAAAAAACACTTTATAAAAATAATCTGACTAGCACTTTTAGTCTTTTAAATTAAATAAATTTATAATTTGTTTTGTACATAAAGTAATGCCTCATTATATATTAAGCAACTTCATTGAATCAAATTTACCTTTGCTTAATAAGCACTAATTACACTTATTTTTTATTGACTACATTATAAATTAATTTTTGGTTACTTTAGTTTAAATATTTGTCCTAAACTTTTAATTTTAAAATTTATTTTATTCAAACAGTAAACATTTTTTGATAAATTTCAACATTTAATAAAGGAATCATTATTTACTAAATATGTAATTCAAATTTAAAGGCGTAGCTTTATTACTTTGATAACGTTGGCAGCTTAAATTTCAAACTATTTACATACTTGAATTATTTGTGTGATATGTTTTCTGTGCTTTGTTTGTATTTAAAAAAAAATATGCTAGCACATTGGTTAAAATAAAAGTAATATATGCCATTTAATCTATGCAACAAAATGTAATTATAGATTTTTGTAATGAGTATTTATAAGGTTTTATTACTGATTGAATAAAATTACTAATCATATTTAGCTGTGAATGTAAATGCTAAAACTGTAACTCACTAGATTTGATTAAACAAAGATCAACTAAACTGCAATGAGTTTTCTGGCAAAAATCGAACTAGATTAAATCGACAGTTAGAAATAAGAGCATTATTGAAGAGCAGCATAAGTAAAGGGCTGCATTTGTAAGAAGGCAACTTAGCACTGAAGAGAGAAATAGTAACACCAGTAAACTACCTTAATTCAACTTTGATGATATTATGTATCATTTTATTGACTGCCGTGTGAAAACTGCACTTGTTGCCAGCTGTGTGTTTATTTCTTTCATGTGAATTGCCATTAACCATCTAAGCAAGCTGGCTTACCTTATCTTCTGTTTTTTGGTCAATATTTTTTAAATAGAACCCTTTTACTTAAAAACAGCTTATACTGCAAATATGTTTATTATAACTTTTATTTTTTAAAGAATACTGATTCCATTTTTTATATAAAAAGTACATTGATTTTGTGAACCATCAGAATTTGAAACATATCACGTATCATTATTGATTATCAATGATGTCTGATTGGAAGAAAAAAGAAAAGAAGATGTTGAATGCTCATTTCCATTTGTTCGATAAACTTCAGGTATCCAGAGTTTAGCAGTAAAAGTATTCCCATTTTCGTATTTTGAGTCATTACGACTCCAGCTCATCGAATGCACTCCAATTTGACTTTGTTTTTGAAAGTGCTGCTGTGCGTTAGCTAAAATTAAAAATATAAATAAAGCACTATTTATTATTTATGCATATTATTTATAATTAAGCACTGATGTGATCATCTGCTAATAATCTTTAAAAGAATTTTAATAAAATGCTGAACAATAGTATTTTAAATAGTCTTACAATAGTAAATTATTATGCTATCAGTTTTGAAAAATTACTGAGCATTAAAAGAGCTAGTGGCAAAGCAAAAAATTTTGCAAAATTTAGATAACAACATTTATTTTTTAATTTAAATCGCATATTAATTGAAATATTATTTTTATAATGTGCTATATGCAATACAAAATCTTGTCTAGCTTTATCACTCATTTTAAATTCAAATATTTTAAAATAAAATTTAATTAAAAGTAAAATCTAAATAAATGACAATTGTTTTTATTATATTTCAAAGCAACAGCTCATTGAAAGAAATATAAAAAATCATAAAATAAAAATTAATTGAATGATGTTTCTTACCATACTGATTATTAATTTTTTCTTCTGTTCCTGACAAAAAGATTGTTTCACTCAACCCACTTGAACGATTATTAGATGAAAGCAAATTACAAGGCAGTTCATTGGGTTCTTTTTCCAAAACTTCCTGCAAGAACTGTATATATCCAATAGCTAGTTTAAGAGTATCAACTTTAGAAAGTCTCTTTTCATAAGGCAGTGTTGGAATACGGTGTCGAAGACCATCAAAAGCGTCATTAATGCTCTGCATTCGACGTCTTTCACGCAGATTTGCCGCACGTCTTTGCCGTAACTGAACTTCACGATTTCGATACCTCTTTTTAATCTTTTTCTCTTGTTTTTTTGGAGGCTGTGGCATTGAAACTTGAGTTAGAAAATCAAAATTATTTTCATCACCATCGCACTGAAGATCAGCAGCAGAACCAAAACCCATAGATTCTGAGCTGTAATTTCCTTTATCTGTCAAAAATAATTCTGCTGACGATTCAGCAATGTGGTAATTTTCTGTATACGGGAAAGCTTCGTGGTTTATTATAGCATTCATCATTCCGTGCGAACTTTCATTTCCACTGATATGAAAATTTGACGTAGTTTGATTGCTGTATATGCTTTCAAAATTGTTGTATGAATCAAAATTAAAATTTTGTTTTTGTACCATCAGAGATGCATCTGTATAAGCATTTTTTAATCCTGAAACTGTCTCAAAAAAGTTATTCATTATACGTATAAGTAAAATAAAATACAGCGCTGATTTGGAAAAATTATCACCAGTGGCCAAAGCTGGCGCTACTGCTTAATGTTGAGCACGATCAGTTTACCGAATAAATAGTGGGTCACAGATAACACTAACTCCGCCCAATGCTGTTCAACCAATGGCAGCCTTTCATTGTCTCCATTAATTATTACTTTATTGTTTTGCTTAAGTTTGTTAACAATATTTTTGAAATTTTACCATTCAGAAAATAAAAGTAACCATTTTTGTTTTGCAACTTTAATTTAATTTTACAAATATTCTTTTCTATTTTTATAATAAAATACTTGAATTTGATTTATGAGAACAATTTAAGATATAAACTTGATTTTTTTACTGCACTTTATAAGTATGTTATTTACAAAAAATGCAGTAATATGTTTTGTGACTCATGAAAAAAACTGTGACTTATTTTCATGCTAAAAGAATAACATTTTTTGTGATGAATTATGCCAGCACTAATTTTGAAAACTTCACGCACATTTTATTTAGCATTATAACCATATATATATATATATATATATATATATATATATATATATATAATATTTTTATTTGACAAATTTTCATTGTTAAACTAGAAAATGGCTTTAAAAATTAACTAAATTACCAGTTTATTATAAATATTACACAAATTATTATAAAATTATTAAATATTATAAAATAAAAACAGTAGCTTTAGCATGTCATAAATTTTGCTGAATACTAAATATCTTCAGAATGAAATTAAATAATCATATTTTTAGCAATCAGTATGGTGAATTTTAGGCAAGCATACTGGTTACAAAAATGAATTCTGAATTCGATGCTTATTCAATAAAGATAAAATAAAATAAAAGAGGACAAATTTATAATTTATCTTGTTTTTTATTATAAATTTAAAACGTTCACACTCAACTAATTTGCTACATATAATTAATTACTCTTAATTTGGCAGCACAGCGATTGCATAACTTTACACCAATAAGGTAATTATCAGCACGCTCATTATCAATGCAGATTGAAACTGAATCATTTCACAGTAGAATGATTGTAAATAATAATAATAATAAATAGGCTTATTTCTAATTCTTTATTTTATTTTATTTGTAAACAATTGAATTTTTACGGTAATTCGATTGGGTAACACAAATCACGTCTGCTTTCCTTCGTACGCCAGTCAGAATTGTTGACAAATTTACAGTAAGAATGACAGAGTGACTTCGTTGCACAGTTAATCGCTTGCTTTTATGTCACTTGACTTATCAATATTATTGGTCAGATGATGCAAACTGCACGTGATGAAGTTTTTTTCTTTTCTGCCATATTACTGCACGCCAGATTAATATATTTGTATGCCAAAATTATAGAAAGAGATGAGCAAACGTGTAAAAATGATCGAAAGGTGACAAGTTCAGTTGACGCTGTTTAATCAAATTAATGCCTTGTTACGTTTTAAGCATACTTGGTGAGTATTATCTACTGACCTATAACAAACTGAAGATGTTGCCCGTTTATGATACTTGACACCAACAAAGTGCAACGATGGCCAATTATTGTCGACCAAAATTTAGTTCATTCGTATCAAAAAATTGCAGTGACCAAAATGAAATATTCTAATTTTTCTCTGCACAAGTAATATAAAATAATATCATTATATAATACTGCATACTGCATTTATCATTTTCAACTTCAGACAAATTTAGGCTTGACCTGTATATTTAAGAGCAATAAAAATGTACATTTGTTTAATTAAAAATAAATGTTATAAAATAAAAATACTGAGCAAAATTTTACACCTTATTACAATGACTAACAATTATAAATGTTATTTTTTGCAGTCACTTTTATTTTAAAATGAAAATGTTAAACATATAATATAAATTTCTTGTATTTCTGATCATTTTATTTTTTTACATAGTATATTATATTTGTTTAAATAAATAATAATAATAATAAAATTATTTGTTTTAGTACAGAATTGAGATTTTTATAGATTTTTTAAAACCATTATCATCATTAACAGTTCTAAACTTAAAAGAGATCTCATTCCTTACGTTTTTAAATGATCTGTAGTGTATTATTGTTCACCTTTTCCAAAATTTGTGTATGAGGTTTTAATTCAGATTATATTTTTCATTTTTTTCTGAATATGGTAAAACACAAACTATTTTTTAATACACTAACTCTAAATAATCCAAAGATCCTGATTCCAGATAATTTCTTTTTTCATTTGTTAAAGAAGCAGCAAAGCAGTTTTGTCGCAAGACTACGATTGTATTACGCAAATCTTTCTTCCAGACTAATGAAAAGAATAAAGAGCGTCTTGCTTGAGCAACTAAAATAAGCTTTTATAGCTTGCACAGACAGCACCAGGTGTGTGGGTTAAGAACACTTAAAAAGCGTGTGCATCATTTGATCAGCTATTAGCAAATATTCAGAAAAGCTTACAATATATTTGCACTGGCTACTATAAGTATTGTATTCCGGTGTGTCAGCTGTAATCATCAATTAAAGTAGCCGCATTGATTGACCTGAATTACTGTGAACACAATTATAACAGACTGGAGATGTAAGTTTTGGACTTTTCAACGAGTGAAGATTTGCAGCAGTCATATTTGCCACTGACGTGTGAAAACAATATATGTATTTAATGAAGTCGAGCAGCTATAATACTAAAATTTAAATATAAAAATTTATATTATGGCATTATTGTGATTCATCAGCAATGTACATGTATGTTCATTGAATTCCTGATTATGTAAAACAACAAATAATTGCATTTCATCCAGATTTATGAAATAATGAACAGCAGAAGAAAGCCTCAAGTTTTTATCTTTTACTTTTATTTATTTTGTTCAAGTAGAATATTTTTAAATAAATTTTTATCAAAGCACTAAAAAATATGCTGTAGTTTTGCAATTACTTGAATAATAACTTTACAATAACAGCTATGTCATCGTTTCTGATTATAATATATTTTTTGCACATGAATTTATTGCACTTCTTTAAAATCATCTTTATTCTGAAATACACATCACTGCAGAAAATACAATGCCTGCACACGCAAAGTTGCACAGGATTTTAATGTCAACAATTCATCTAATTACAAATAATTTATCATGATTTTCGCAAACTGATGAATTTTAAATTTGATAATGAACAATTTTAAAAAGTAACCATTTCACAGATAGCTTTTCGAACTCAAACATTTCAGTTAAAGTAAAAATTTAGAGAGCTGAATAAATTAAACTTCTAGCAAAAACCAAAGAAGCATGTCAGTAATTAATTTTCTGCATTAAAGTGAACAAATTACTCAACTAACATTGACAATCTTTGTAGCAGTAGATTAAATTCGTGTTTTAGATTGTGTTTTGATAAAAAAACAAATTAAATTTTTAATAAATGAAATTTTATTTTACAAGTTTCTCAAATAGTTTTCCCTTCATTTTTCAAAAACAGCTAACAAAATAAACAGCTGAAATAGACAAAGCGTCAGCAGCACATAATTGAGTGCTACCCGTCATAATTGAAAAATTGTTTTATTCTACAATTCCATCACATAAAATGGAATGGGCAATAAACATTTTATCAAAAAAAGTAAAATTGACTAGAAGGAAATCACGTTGAAAAATATTTTCATGATATCCAAATAAATGCCACGGAAATGCAAGCTGTTACTTAAATAAAAAAATTATTAATGAAATAAGAATAATTTTTTTTGTTTTAATTACCCCAAAACCATCCCATCCGCAAGGCTGAAGAGCTGCTAGCAATCACACATTCGTGGGGTCGTAATTTTTGTAGCATTGAACCAAAATGACTCCATCTTGAAGGTGATAAAAAGTTACTGATAGCGTTGTTATTTTTATTATCTAGAAAAAATTGAAAATGGAATAGTTGTTTGCAATAATGCTTATTTAATCAAAGAATTCCAATGTGATATAAAATGATACTGCATAACAAAGCATCATGACATGCATAAAATTACAGTAATAGATGTTAAAAACACTGTTTTATATTCGAATATATCACTTGCATTTGCGTATGATTAACAATGTAGTTGAATTTTAATTTTAATTAAGGTAACTAATGGAGAGGCTAACTTACCTGCAATAAAAACAGTGTAATGTTCACAGTTGGAATATTTCACAGCTACGTGCCTGACTTGAACATCCACTTCGTGCATTTCCAATTGCAAATGCTTTGAAAGAATCGGTAAAATATCTTCTCTAAAAATATTGAAAAAAAAATTTGTTTCAACTAAAATAAAGCAATTCTTAATTCCGCGGATCATCCAACTGAGAAGTTCTGTCATATTCATATATTACTACTTGCATTTCTTTGATTCATCAAATTTCATTTTTTATAAAAAAAAATTTTTCATACTTTTTAAACGTTTAGGTCTAAATAAAACTTTTTATGAATGTTTCCTTGAATGTATGGATATAAAAAAATAAAAAAAATTTTAACCTACGCAGTCAGTGAGCGATCTGCTGTTATGTTAACGGATTTCACTTCGACAAATTCCAAAAGAGCACAGACTTTTCTGCTCGGATTTTTGACGCTTTTTAAAAGCAAAACTTTCCCAGATACTGAAAAAAAATTAAGCTCACTTGCTAGTGTTCCAACTTGAATAAGATGAATTATGAAACAAATGGATCAACATGTTTTTACTCACAACTCCATCCAATGATGAAGCACATTAACAATTCACATATAACTTAACTGATAAGAAAAAATAACAGTCAAAAAAGAAAAAATTATTAAAATTTTTATATTAAAATAAATTTTTTAAATAACATATTTGCTATAATCCCCTTTCGTGTTTCAAAACAAAAATGATAAACAAAACAAATGATGAACAAAACTAAGTGGCACATGTTAATTGCAGAATTTGCTGAATAGCAAAATAAATAATATAAAATAAACATTTGAGATTTTATTAAAAATTTATATAGCAGAAAATCTTTTTATTCCAATTAACTTACCACTGTAGGGACCATGAAGAGGCATGAACGGAACACAAAATTTATCACGTTCATTAGTATGTAGAACTGTTTCAGATTTCAGAGTGAAATCACCAATTGCACAAATAAGCTTGTTTCTTCGGCACACTTTAGTGTAATTCTACATTATATTCATCGTTATTAAATATTGGTTTACTAGATTAATTGATGATATGATGTAATTGATGATGTAAAATAATATTCAGGCATAATTATTCGAATTTATAAGGATACGCAACCTATATTAAGAAAAAAAACAAATAATAAGCATTTTATATGTATGAACAAACAAAATTACAGTAAATAATGTAGTTTTAACTTTCTAGATTTGTGATAAATAAAAATTCCCATAATAAATAAAATAAAATAAAATAAAATAATATATCAATCATGTTTTCATAATATTTCATGTTGCTGCAGAACAGATTTATTGTTATTTGTAAAAATCATTGAACTATGACAAAGAAGCACTCGGGTGTATTGTCAAATATTAAAACTGGACACTCGGAAAAAAGCAACCTACATTCAACTGCGACATACTTGGAGCAGATGCTATTCACATTAATTTTCTTACTATATGAATGTTTCATTTTTAACTGCCACACTTTCTAATTATTCAATTTCACAGTACAGTACAGTAAAGAACAGTATATCCAATCACTTTATTTATGATTATCATAACCAAATAAATTAAAGATAAATAAACGTTTCCTCAGTTTTTTTTAGTCTACTTAATTTCAAAAATAAAAAATTCATTTTTATACATTTGCATTATTTAGCCTTTGAAAAATTACCCATTTAAAGTATACAGCAAAATTCATTACATAAAAGCATTACTTACAGATTGTGAAATACGAATATAAAACGGATTGTATACTGATTGTTCAGAATTACATGCTGACAAATCGTTACTATCCAATATTACAGCAACCATTTCTTCATATTCCTGAAAATCAAGCAAAACTAAAATAGCGAAGAAATGTTTTAATTTTAAGTATTAAGATAAAAAGTTCGTTTATGATGAATAAAAATTAATAATACCCAAATGCATTATTTAAATGCACGATGCACGATCATTTCACATCATTACAATATAATCAAATTAATTAATTCACTTTCTTTTAACAGCACTACATCATATATTAACTGTTAAATGAAAAATTTAAATGCAAAATGACAACACGGATTCATTTAAAACTTCCAAAAATTCATTATTATCAATAATCATTTTAATGAATAAAAAAGGTGTACACATTTACTTCTTCTCCACTAAGTTCATAGTAAACAGCAGCAGGAGAATCGACTCCAGTTGTTGGATTCTCAACTGAAACATATTGAACCTAAAAAGAATTTTCGTTTCAAATAAATTTATAAATATATCACATATTTTTTAAAAAATATATATATTTTTTTCCTCACCATTGTTATTTCACCGTGCAAGTGAGGGCTGTCAAAATGAGCCGTTAAAATAACTGGCTTCACTTTGCTGTCAGTGGCTGTTCTATTTCGAGAAAAGCAAGACGCTGTTGTTTCATCATCAGTCAAAGTGATGTTAGCACATGCGGAAGCAAAGTCAAAATTTAAGCTCAACGTATTTCCAATTATTGAAAATGGACCATTCAAAGGCAACAATTCAGTCGCATAAATACCAAGACCCTGAAATGCCATTATCATTAAAAAATAAATTTCTAAACGATGAAGATGTTTTTAAAAAAATTGAAATAAAATTTTAAAAAAAACATGAAAAGTGAACTTTCTACAATACAAGATTGCTTTGATGAAATTGTGTTGATGTTATTTTAAAGCTTGAGACAATTAATTGTCAACGTTGTTCTGAAGCAAGATACGAATATTTTAAAACAAGTATCAAAGAGAAATATGTTTGCCGGTTGATATATATATATATATATATATATATATATATATATATTATTGAAATAAACAGTCGTATTCAATGGTTATTGAATTCAAGTGCATTTATTATTATTGTTGAAAAATACTTCTACATTGAGCAGAACACATACTCGAAAGTGCTAATAAAGAAAAGTACATCAGAATTATAAATAAAAGATGCAAATAGAATTGTCAAACTTACCAGCAATTGGTCTCGTTGTCCAGTGAAAAAAAGTTCACCGTATTTTTCATTCAAACTGCCAATTGGACAACTTTCGGCCGCTTTCAAGCAATAATCAGAGCCAAGCTTAGTCGGGTCGAATAAATCTCTGTCTGCTGAACAGGCCATCTCCTCTTGTGACCAGCCGATGGATTTTTCGCTAATTTGCCATACAGCTTTCTCCGGCGCACTCAAGTCGAACAGCATCTGCACGTCCGGCACGATCCAAGTGGTCGACTGCCAGTGGTCATTCAGCTGGTGGAACTTCACCTCACCGACAACCGGATAGAAGAATCTCGCCACGGCTGTTCGCATGTTGGCCGGCTGCAGTGTGTAACAAGCTGTCCGTGCTGCTCCGGCAGTCTGAATTTCCAGCTTGTGGAACATGATGCTCCGGTCGCCGTACAAAGTTGCATCCAAGACAATTTGCACGCTGCTGTTTCGCTGGTGCTGTTGGATCAGATTCAATTTTCTTTTTTCAGCAATTTCAGATTCGCATAGATTTTTGTCGTCCAAGTCCAAAGGCACGAAAACGCTAAATGTGCTTTTTTGTTCAGCTTTTCGAGTCGGTGAAGTGTGAGCAAGTGTCACCGGATGGAAGGGCGACTGTTGGCGAATTTGTATTCCATCGTCGTCCGGTAGCGTGAAGTCCAGACCGTCATACACGGCCACTGGCGACAACGCGGCACAGGCAAGCGTGGTCGACTGACGCCAGGCGTGGTCAGAGTCGGCTCGTTTGATCACCAGCACCGAGTTGGTCAGCTCTGAGAGGTGGTGTTGGACGTTGTCGACAGTGACCAGCCGGGGTTCGGTGTCCGGCTGCAGAAGCTGGCGGTCGTCGGTCGAATGGAACCAGAGCGGTGCCTTTTCAGCCGACAAACGACACGACGAATCCGAAGGTTCACGGCCATTTCTAGCGTCCGGCCACCATTTGCGTCTTATTGACCAGCCGACCTGAGTTTCAGAATTTTCACCGTTGACCAGCAACGACAGCAGCTGTATCCGCCTGTGGCGTGGCAACGAAAACACGTAGACCGG
Organism: Trichinella pseudospiralis; assembly: GCA_001447645.1. NCBI lineage: Eukaryota > Metazoa > Nematoda > Enoplea > Trichinellida > Trichinellidae > Trichinella > Trichinella pseudospiralis. The sequence goes on from JYDV01000013.1 coordinate 267,315, forward strand.
ACCGGCGACCTGGCTACCGTAAAAGCGACCCAGGTACACTCGGGCGTCGTCGAGCCAGTTGGCGCAGACGGATAGGTCCGTGCCGACGCCCCTCACCAGCACGCTGAACACACGATCCATGAAATGCGGTGCCAATTCGAGCGGCTCTCCGTTCACCAAGTGACCACCGTCGCCGGTCGAAGCTACAGGCACTGTATAGCTGCCGTTGGTCAGCGGGTGAGCCGGCCAGCTGGCCAACATCGAGCACTCTTGGTCACCTTGCAGAAACGGTGCATCGTGGAAGGACACTTCGACGTGCGTGACAGTCACCGGAAGACCGGTCAAATTCACCTGAAGTTCAACTTTACTGTCGGCTGATTTGGAATCAAAATTCAGCCAGCCGACCACGCCCTGATCACCTAAATACAGTCGAACTCCGGATGCCCACCTCAAGCAGTTCACCGCGATCAGACAAAAAATCACTCCAACACTGATCGGATACATGTGGAAAACGACTGAACAAAAGCAAAAATTTTTTAAATAGCAATGAACAATTATTAATTATTAATATTATCAATTTCACCTCAGGGAACGAGATGAATGAAATAGATGAAGAAAAGTATTTTTCAACTTTTCGACTTCTTCTTCTTCTTTCTTCAACTGCTTCGTGCACCGAAAAACAACCAAAACCATAAATGCAATGGCCATTTTCTCAAGTACACGCACAACACATATTGAAGAGAAAAGCCTGTTTTCACGGCTGGAATGCTTTTCAGGTCACCGTAGGCGGACGACACATAAACCAAATTTATCATCCAAACATCAGAAGAAAATAACCAATCAAACTGTGCTTATAGCTATTTCTTTTTTTTTCTCTGAAAATCATTTTCTATATACCATGAATACTTTTATTCAACAAACATCCCTACAACTTTATGCTGCTTTTCGTCTTCTTCTCACTTTTCATCTTTGATAAATTATATAAATCATAATATCATCATCATCATCATCAGTATTATAAAATTAACTTTTTCAAATTTTCCAACAAATAATTTTTTTTTCATTTATTCATATTTTATTGTTGATTGAATGCTTTATTCGGCATTTTTATCATTCATTAATCAAATGCTTTTCATTGCTCAAATTCAATTTCCATCATTTGATTAATGTGAATAATGATATTCACTTTTGCACTACTTTTATTAACTACTCATTTGAAAAATCAAAAAAAAATTTTTTTTTTGAAATTTAAGCGTTTCTCTTTTTAATAATTTCACAACTGAAACAGTTTCAAACAAACAACTAAACCTTGTCACATTTTTTTCACATTACACTGCAATCATCACCACATAAAATTTAATACCCATTTAATCAAAATTAATCGACTTGATTGGCCGCTTTTTAAATATGAAAATAATTACCACAAAAAATTATTTCTGTCACACGGGAAATGAATAAATAATAGAAGAAAAAAATAAGTAAACAGGAGTGCATAAATGGCAAAGGATAAATTGAAAAGTTATATAATAAATAAGTGTGCATGAAGATCTATGTTTCACTGAATGAGGAAACACCAATCAACAGGACAGAACTAAATTAATATATATCACTGAATGTGGATTGACATTTCTCTCTTTTTAATTATCATCTATTATCTTTGAATCAGCAGATTCATCCGTCTTTTTCTTCATAGCTCGTTGCATTTCAGCCTATTGTTGGAAAGTAAAAATACAAATTTGAAATATTCGTATTAAAAATATAAAAAAAAAATTACCAACGCTTTCCAATCTTGATACGGAAAACGTGCAGACCTAAACCGGCGAAGGTGTGTCTGAAAATAAAAAAAAACATTACATGATGACAGCACATTTCAATATAACTACATACCAAAAAGTCTATTCCAAATTCAGAACCTTCCAGTTTCTGAAGTAGCTCTTCGTCATCATTCTCAAGCGCTGCTTTAATTTCATCCTATCATATTCATTTAATCATCAGTAACACATTCAACACATGCAGCACTTGCACAAATGAAAAAGATAAAAACAATAAAATTAAACAAAATTAAAGTAAAAAAAAATACCCTAGTAAGCTTCTGGTCTGGTGATTTGAGTTGAGCAATTAATGCATGCTCTGCACAGTATTTTTGAGTTACAACTGCCGAAACCGTACACTTCGGATAAGCACACTTCTTGAACAAATACTGCTTCTTCTCCACATAGGCGTCTAAAAATCAATTTCTGATTCAATATACTTTCCAAATTATATATTTGCTCAATTGCAACTTACGTTTGTCACAATAATTCAACAATGGCAGAGCATACCTGTTGCAAGTAATTTTCCCGAATACTTCATATGAGCATTTATTGCTAAAGAAATGAAATGTTAACGCATAATTAAGAAAAATGAAGAAAAATAATAACGTGTTTTCCAGACGATCTTTCTCCAGGGCCATGTAGCGGAAAACTTCGCTTTGATTTCTCAGAAAAAGCCGTTGGCTATTTTGACATTTTTCCACCGAAATGTTCCAACGATCTTCAACGGAAATTTCTTCTGTAAATTAAAAATAGCTCAATATATAAACAAACAAACAAACAAACAAAGCATCAAAATAAACAATTATGCTGTAACTTTTACCCTGACACTGCTGTCCCGATTGTAGCATTTGCAATTGATATTTCATCGTCAAAGCAGCAGCTAACTCTAACAACGTATTTTCATATTCAATGTGATAATCGCGTAACATTGTGAACATTTCTTTTTGAGAAAAAATCTGAGCACGACTGCAAAAAAATATTACATTATTTTTTAAAATGCTAACACAAAACAGATACATTGATAAATGATTTCACAATCACCAAAAAGGTTTAAAATTTACTCCAATATTATTTCATTTGCAATAAAATTAATTCATAACTGATAAATAAATTTATACAAAACAATAAATAATTTCTACCATAACAGATCATCATCTTCAACAAGGCAATGATAAGGTAGATCAGGTACAGGATGACTTAATTTCATTATTTCTGTTTCTGACTCTGATTCGGTTTCAGAACTTTCATCTAAACATACATATAAATAAACATATACATCCAATTTTAACATGGCTTAGCAGATAAGTTTGAGCAAAATTTTACCCAGACTGCTGACGGTGCTGTTTAATGGCGATGTCTCTTTCTTTCTTTTAACATTCCGTTTGGGCTTTTTCAGATAATCCATAAACGATTCCAATTCTTTATCTACTCTAAATCGGGCATTCATTCGCCTAGCTTCTTTCCGTTTTTCAAGCTCAATCCGCAAAATTATGTGCTCATGCAATTCGCATAATCTACAAATACACAAATTATACATATACAGTTGAAAAATAAATCATTACGAGAAACAAACTTCTCTTACCCTGTTTGAGAGTGCAACATTGAAATCACATTTGGACATCTTAGTTTTGTTGAAGAGTCCATTGGATACCGGCACTGCATCAATCCGTATTGAGGATCTGGTGGTGCGTGGTGCATGCAAAGTCCAATTGAAGCAAAAGCCGGAAGACCGCAGTCACCTCCAGGATACTGACACAGCTGCACTTTTCTACGTTCATCATCATCGCTCACTTCCATCACAATGCCTTGCATCTGTTTTTCTGCCACAGACGGTAACTGCGCACGAACTATATACATATTTATTTACAACATTTTTCAATTCATATACTGTTGTCTGCTAAACGCTGCTACCTTCTTTTGATTTGCCTGGTTTTTTCCTAACATGTTTTCTCCGCTTTATTCGCTTCAATATTAAGCTGCTATTGGGTGCAGATAATTTCCTTCCAATCTGAGCTTTCGATAAATACAAAACTTTTGATGATGATACCTGCGGGAACCTAGCCTAAATCGCAACATTGAAGTCAACATCAACAATTTAAGTATATATATATATAAATTATTCTGAAGTTCACAAAATCAATAAATAAAATATAAACATGTTTAAAAAACTATTTTGCAAAAATTTAAATTAAAAACCAAATTTTATCAAAACATGCTTAGTGATGATAAATTTCTAAATGGAAAAAAAATGAATGCAACTTGCAAAAATTTTTTTTCTGGTCACAATCGGCTTCGACGGATGCTGCGTTTTTATTGATGAAATTCTGTCCCGAGAAATTAGTTCTTTAAAATGACGGCGTACTGTAAAAAGCATTGTAAACTGGCATAATCAATCGACAACCGCATTGCAAGTTACCGTTTTCAAATGGATCTTCATGCTGCTGTACCGCATGCGCAGGCTTTGCTGACGAAGTAGAGGGTCGAGCTATATCTCTACTCAAAATACTGCTTGTGAGCGTGCTTCGTCCTGGCTCAGTCTTCACAAGCAACAAACCTGACCCCCGACCAACAACAGAACCTTTGGTATTAGAGTGCGTTATCAACGCTCTTCCATCACGCTCTATTTTAATGCTGGCTAAATTCATTTTTGTCTAAATAAAATTGATATAAATTACTACAAATGATATAAAATGTTTCCCAATTTCAAAAGATCGAGCTCGTTTGTCGATGAAGATCAAACACACCTATCTTATCAAATGTAGCATTTTACAAAATATGCAGTATTCAAAGCAAAATGTGAATCACAATTTTCTTTTGTAAACCATTTCACCTATACTGAAACTGAAATTTTCATAATGCATTCTGTTAAATATACAAATAAGATTGATTGCAGTAGTTAGTTAACGCACAACAATATAGCATTTTCTGCTATTCATTGACCGAATAGAAACAAACACACGCACAATAGAAGCAAGTTAAACAACAGAAACTACATCACACTACTAACACATTCACTCCTACAAAGAATGTTCATACCTTATGAATACAAAGATGGTTAAGCTAAATCTTTTTATCTTCTACCTTAACAAGAAATCTCAATCAACAATGTGTTCCAACACATTCAATCACTGAAATCCAAATTTTTCAAAATTTCTTTATTTCTCTCTGAACCTAATAACAGTTCTTAACTAGACTAAGTAAATGAAGTAATTAGCAAAGAAAAATGGCATTAAAAATACGAAAAGATTGCAAAATGTGTTAATTCGGCATGTCAGTGCTTAACCGTTAATTCCAGACGTACATATGAGCACATTCTTACAAAAACAAATACAAAACGCGCCAAAAGAAGCGTTAAAAGAAAGCCAAAAATCAAAAGAAAAGTAATAATCAAAAATATTATTTTTCTGATGAAATTTTAAACGTAACTACAAAAAAGTTGCAAACTAAGCTGAAACTAAACCAACAAAAAATTCATCATAAACTTAGTAAAATAAAAGGATCTGATTCCAATTAATTAATAAACAAAACATAACACGATGAAAACATCATCAACTAACAAATTTAACTGCGCAATAAAATGCAAGAACAAATAACTAGGTAAAACAAAAACTTGAACACCTATAAACGCATATATACACTTACGTTTAGGAATGCAGAATTTATATATGTTTATAAGCTTAAAATATATATGAACGAGTGTTAAATCAGTACTAACAGCTACATAACAATCTATACTGAAATAAACAAAAACTACTGTAAATCTAATAAAGATTATCAAGTTACGTTAAAATCACTATTGTATTAAAAAATTTAAATTAAATTAAGAAATAGCAAAAATTCCGTATTAATTAAGTTAATAAACTTTTTAGTTTTATTTTAAAATTTTAAATATTTAAATAAAAATTATTTCAGAATTACTATGCATTATTGTCAACATTACTCTGATATGATGACTTTGGCAAAATGAATTTTACTGAATGCAATTATTGCTTGCATCTGATTGTTCTGATTAAATAAGACTTTAAAAATAATGCTAATCATTGGCCACAGTTTCGAATCTTGTCATAAAGGGTAGAAAAGTTCCAATGGGGCCTGTACATTATACTCCGACTTCAGAGGTAAAATTTTTAATATATACGTAAAATTAGGTAAAGCAGAATTCTAATTTGTTAAACAGCAAAACTTAAACCGTCTGTACAGGCTATATTTTAAAACAAAGCTATGATTAAAAAAGCAGCTGCGTTGACTTTTTCTTCGTAGATAAGGACTTATAAGAAGATTTCATTCTTTTACTTTTTCAAAACTTAATTTAGTCTTTGATTAATCAATATTTATGAAAACTTAACTCATGATCACAATTATTATCTTATCCTGAGCATTAGTGTTTCTAATAATATGTTTAATAATTTATTATTAGATAAATTGTGTATAAATAGCTCACAATTTTTAGATGAATTCTTCTTTGAGCTGCTAAATCTTTAAATTTAAACATTAACACTTGACATATAAAAATTTAAATCGACTATAATATAATACATTAATAAATTCTTTTTTTTAATTAATGAGTATTTTTTGTGTTTATTTTTTATTATAAAATTTTGTCAGTTTTTGATTACGACTATTAATATTGCTATTCAAGATTGACAAAAAAGATTATTACAAAAATGCCAAGTTCTAATTTTTATTAATTTTTTACAGAACCTCAATTTTTAATACTGTCAATACAGTAAGTTGAACCATCAACAGCAAATTAATATTTTTTTCATTTACTCTATGCCCGTCTACTTGTAAATTTAATCAAAAATGAAAACAAATGTACTTTTATTTATTACTGCGTAATTTTTTGATGAATTTTGAAATTTATATGGAAATTTTTAAATACTATGCGATTGTATTCTGTTAATTAACAGGTATTTTATTACTCAGTCAATTAGCGCTTTTTTAATCAGGTTTACTTATGATGGAAAAGCAATAACTTTTTTCCGGTTAGATGCTTTTCAAAAATTATTGGTAGGGATGTTCATTTAAATTGTAGCTATGCTTGTGCAATTAGTTCATTACAGACAGAAGGAAACTATAATGTGGTGGTGAATTTTGGAAATATTCTACCTCTCACTGAGGCTAAAGGTGTCAAAAGATTATTTTTGAATGAAACCTTCAACACACTGTATTCTTCAATCATGACAGGTAGCGAATTACAGGACATTTTTATAATATTCATTTTACTTTTTGATAAATTCTTTTTTTAGTTTAATTAATTGTAGATTAATTTTAGTTTTTCATTTGTCGCATTATGCTGATTTTTGTAATATGTTTATGCGATTAAACTATTAAATTTATTTTTTCATTCATATTATTGTATTTCTGTATTGTATTCATTTCTGTACTTTTTATTACTTCTCTTATTTTAATGTAATTTTTAAAATAATTTGATTTATAACATGTGCATTGCAATTATTACGCTTGATTTATTTATAATTAACGGTGCTAAGACAAATATATTTTTGTTTGGCAAAATAATTTTTATATTTACAAATAATGTTTTCTTAATTTTTGAGATTCAGTTAATAATGTTAATGGAATGAAAATTGGCTTATGTTTGGATTTTATGTTTAGGTATCAATGCTCCAAATGAATATGAATTGGTTGAAAAAGAATATATACTTTGGTTTGTTCTCGGTATTCCAGGCAGTGAAGAGAATAAAGAAAAAGCAGTCGCTCTCATGCTAAGCCGTTTTGTGTCAAAAGGCAAAGGTAACTGGTGAATTGACGTAAAAATTATTCGATGATTTAAGTATTTTATTTATTAGTATTTCGTCCTCACGTTTATTTGATTTATGAAAATGACAAACTATTGTTATTTTGTGTTCATATGGAGAGCTTTCTTTTCGATGTGTGGAAGAAATTATTTACGAAAATTCGTTGACTTCCAACAAACAATGCTCACCATTTTCAAGTGATCAAAAAATACAATATTTGTCTGAAACATTTTAAAATTTTAAACATAACAATGTGTAGCTTTAATGAGATCAACCTAGTTTCCGGATGTTTGTTTACTGGTTTGTTTTATGCAAAATGTTTGTATGAATTTGTTCATCCACTTTTCATCCGGCGGTGTTTTATTGTACAAATTAGCATTAGTTAAGCTTTCAGCAAAGAATGACAAAGACAATCCCTCAAAAAAAAGTAAAGTGTGCTACGAATATTTCATCATTTTCAATTTAATCTGGTACAGGCAAGGTACAAAATTGGTGGATGAAATGCAATAATTTTGAAAATTACTGCAATTGAAAGCACAAATTATTTTTTGAGATTTTTTACCTGTAACAATCTGATCGTCAGCTGCTATTTTTAAGATTTTCCTGACAATTCTTTTAAATAAGAAAAACTTTGATATTTCGGATCTGTAATGATCAATGCAGATCTTTTGTAAAGATGATAATAAATCACTGCACCTTAAAATGTGAAACAATCAAAGTGTAAACAATAAAGCAAATCCAGTTTAAACTTACACAATCTGTGAATAGTGTAAACGGCAACCAAACCTGGTCCAAAAGATATTTCATATTCGCGTCCATTTCTGTATTGCTAAACAGTTGCAACATGGTCGAATTATTGCGTAATATGAATAATTTTTAATCAATACTTACAAGACTGCAAATGTGGAACGTCAGCGATAGAACCAAATAAATTAACCACGCCCATACAGTATATTGAAATCGTTTGAAAAGCACCATTATTAATCCTGCTTGGAAGACGTGCGTGGTGAATATGGTAAGAAAGAGGATGATCAAAGCCATTACTATGCAAGTGTCTTGAATTCTAAATTGAATTGTTTTATTTATTTAAATTTAAATACTATTTATTTGTTTATTTATTTAAATGATCGATCATGCAGTGGTACTGATGACGCAACACTTGCAGTTTTAATTTTTATCCTTTAAGTTCAATGAAAGTATTTAAAAAATATTATTAATCAAGCATAAAAAGTAAACCATTTTTTAAATTATTTGATAAAATTTCAAAGCATTTCACAGAAAAATTGTATTATTATATAAATTGTATTTTATTATAACGATTATATGTAAATTAAGAGAAATTAAAAATTGATGTGAATTTTTCGAACGTACGCAAACAGCATCAGCTGCGCTGTGTTGCTCCAAAAAAACAAAGGAGTTGCAATATTGAAGCATAAATCCAACATAAGAAGCAAAACTTGTAAAGAAAGAATTTGAGCATTGCAAATTTCGAACATTTCTTTGGCCAACGCCCAACTGATGTTTCTAGTTTCCCTGGCAACTTAACTACAGTATACCCAACTAATCAATCGAGCAATTGCTTTAAAAATTTCGTATTTGTTTAATTATTTTTTATTTATTGAAATTAATAAATTCTTTGAGCAGTTTATTTAAACTGATAATATTATTTTGTTGGATTTGACTTATATTTATAAACAAAGTAACATGACATGAAGTAAATTAAAATAAAGAATTTAAAATTTAATAATAAAAAGCTTTTCTATCTTTATTTTCAATAATATTTTGTAAATATAAATTAGTTCTTTAATACTTTTTGTCACTTTTAGAAATAGCTAATTTTGTTTATTTTTATTATGAAAAGGTTTTTTTATTTATAGCAAATTAAGCATTTTACTTAAGCATTTGATATTTGCTTCATTGATTAATTGATTGATATTCATTGATGTAATTTTACATAAATGAATCATTTGTTTGTTATTTGTTTTTGTTTTACACATCTCAAGTTTCAGAGAAGCAAAACTTCTGTAAGATGGCATTTCTGATTCAAACAATCAAATATTTATTTATTGCAAAAATTGTTTTACTTTTAATAGGCAGTCTGATTATTTTTGGTAGTTGGATGAGCATTAATTAATTTCAGTATTCAGTTAATCATTTTGTATTCATAATGCCATATGAATATTGATTTTCAAATCACAATATTTATTCATTAAAATTATTCATGATTTTTTATTTTTTACGTAAACTGAAAATTAAGTCATGAATTAAACATACAGATTGAATACGTTTTAAACAGTTTTATTAAAATTTAATTTTTCTTCGTTTTTATGCAGTTTTTAGTGTATTTATTAAGTTAAAACCTCATTAACTGCTATTTAAAACATCTTTTTTTTTAATTTTACCTTTTCCAAATTTAAAAGAAGATATTTTTAAAAATACTTTTTATGACTATTACTGAAAAAAATTACTCAAGTGATGATTTGATATCCACTTTCATTTTCATTTAATTTTCATGTTATGTTTTGTTATTTAGAATCAATGTATTTAGCTCATCTAATCATTTTTTATCATTTTCTTTATATGCTGTTTCTTGTTAATACATTTTTAAATACTTATTATAAAATAATGCATGAAGTGATATTTTTGTCTGTTTTTTGCATTTTATTTTTTTGAATAATGCTCAAATTGTGTAGTGAAGTGATAACGTTGAAACAGATGAACATTTAATGATAAAAGTAAATAAATTGATTTAAAAAACATTTATAAAAAATTTGTATGAGCTTTTACAGATTATTTTTATTTTTATACAGTAAATGTATAAAAGTGTTTGTCATTACTAAAATATCTGTTTTTATCTTTGAAGAAGAAACAGTGTTAGCAAAAGTTTTAACCTTCATAAGTTATTTATCGTTTTATGAATTGCATTTCGAAGTGAAATTCCAATAAAAACAGTATTATTGAAAATAATGCGTTAATTTGGTAAAATAAATGCGCATATTTTGCATTTGTCAATTGCAAAATATTTTAATGTAAAAGTAAACATTGCTTTTTTTCAGTTCTGAGTAAGTTGAGTAATATATACTAAAAATTAAAGGCAACAAGAAAAAAAATTCTCGATGAAAATATTTGACTGTGCAAAATTTCTCTTAGGAGAATACTTCTAAAAATTGTACTGTTTAGTTTTACTTTAAAATATAATTTATATCAAAATATTACTTAATTTCTTTTTATAGTGCATTTATTTTATAATGATACAATTCTCTTTTTTAACATATAAAAATATTTCTTTATGCATCAGAATTTTTTTGATCATAGATAATTCTTTAGCCGACTGATATGTACTTAAATCATCTGAAATTTCCAGAGAATGCTCACACACAGCCAAAAACAGATGTGATTTATAAAAGTTCGCAGTAATAATAATTTATGAAAATTAACTTCCTAAAATTTAGTGAAAATTGTCTATCAGTTTGAACAGTTAATTATAGCAGTCATTTCAGTTAATTTTAAATGAAGCTTATTCAACAGTTTTATAATAAAGCAAAATGCTTCGTGCGTTAAACTTTTTAGCTAATGGCTATTCTCATAGCACATCGATAAAATTTTTGGCTAATAAAAATGATTATTTCTGTCTCGCCTCAATAAGGAAGCTGTTTTTTATTTGTTCAAAATAAAAAGTTGTTTAGAATTATTTTTATTCTTACTTGCTTACCGATAACGTAAAGTAATGCTATTTTTCAACTTTGAGCAGTTTTTACTGAGTAACTAGCTAGTTGTTTGGCAACATCTTTGACTTGATGACTTTGAATTGACGTTGATGCTGTAAGCATACAGGGAGATACATGGATATAGTGCATTTGTGATCCGCATAAAATAAAACTTGAATATCAAGATCAATATAAATATTATTTTCATTATTTGAATAACACATTACGTTTTTTAGAACAAAATTTGTCGATAGTATTGTCTATTGAGCTTATCATATACTTATTTATCACTTGGTAATTATTTAACTAACTGCCTTTTGGTATTGTACGAAGCGAATTGTACGAAAAGGTTGTACATTCTAAAACACCTAATGAACAGTAGTTACTTGAGTGAAAAAAATGTTTGATGAGGGGGCGGCGGCCACCCAACTCGTCCCCCTTATATCAATGCTACTGCTACTACTCTCTTCCAAAGGATGCTTGCAAATAGTGCTTTCAGTAACTTCCGCCAGTAGCATTTGAAAAAAATATAGTTTTTTAATTAATGCTTTACGTAAACAATTTTTGAAAATAATAAATAGTATCATTCTATTATTCTATACCATGTTATATCTAATAATATCATATCGCATCATATAATATCCTATCTGATCCATTTATATTATATCACGGTAACTTCTTTTATTAGTAAAACTGAGGTTATAACTTTTACGTACAAGTGCTGTGTAAGATAAACGAAATACTGTCTAGTAAACGGAGCTCATCTTAGAGGAGCTTCTCTTAATCTCTTGTTCATACCTTCACTGCCATTTTCCGTATTATTCAAGCATCGTTTTTTTCATTTTGTAAAAAAATATATAGTTCTTAGTAATGGTAACTTAGTTCTATTGATTTACTGTTTTACAAACATTTTTTACATTTGTTAAAATTTATTTGGTAAAATGAGTTACTCAGAAAATAGCCTGTGTGATTATACACTATAATTCCTGCAGCTAAATTAAGGTCATTAAGACAGTACTTATTTATTGAACATCATTTTATTACTTATTGAAAATAATAATAATAATTCAAATACTTGCAATTAAGTGAACAATTTCATATAATAATTAGACAATAAATTTGAGAAAAGGCAAAAAACAACAGGGATACAGATTATTTTATAAAATTATCAGACTATTACATAACAGATTATGAGTTCATAGATTGCACAAAGCAGATTACCTTTAAAAATTTATCTAGTATTGTCAATAGGCTTCAGCTGTGCTGAAATGCAGAAGGCCAAAGCGTAAATTGGGTAATTTTTCATTTTATTTGGTAAGAGATTTTTATAGAAATTACTGTTTTTACAAAAATGATTTACCACAGTCACATTATCATTCATAATAGCATGTGAAAGTATACAAAAATAATGGTTTACTGAAGCATTACCTAAATTAAGTATATTGAAAATATTTTTAATGAAATCAGCAGCAATATTTTTTCTTCACAAAAATGCTGGCAAAAAGACTCGAAATGTATACTTCACTTCATTTGTAATGTCTTGCTTTTAGTGATAGCAAATTTATCAGTAGCTGATTGGTCTGTTGACACAATAAGCCATACAGTAGTTACATACAAGCAAAGCTAAAAGGTCATCACCATCTTCTCTCTTATTTTAATCAGAAGCATATTTTTAATGTCTACAAATATGTTCGACTGTTTTTTATCTTTTATGTTTTACATAAAATGTTCTACGCTCACCTAACATCAAAATTCATGTGCAGTTTTTACTTCAACCTCTTTCCGTCGACAGAAGGGAATAGCCAGTCAACTAACAAAATATTCATTACGTACAGTAACAATTCTGTCAGTGTATTATGTAAAATATGTCAAAATTTACATAGATATAAATAAGTAAATAAAATATATATGTAAAATATTTTTAGCTGTGGTTAGCTTACTAGATCTTAACACAATAGGAGGACATTGATGAATCTCCAGTAAATCATAAATTAAAAAACAAAAAAATAATTGCATTGTCTTTTTTACGATTTTTATGTAAAAGAAGCAAACTAGATACGTGATCTTATTATAAATGCATACATATATATTCATTATTATGCAATATTTAGAAAATCCACCAATCATGTAATTATCCTACTTGTCAAATATAAAATGACATTATAAAAAATTAAATTAAAACTTAAAAGTTTTAAAATAAAATAAAATTATAAAATAAAAGTTTTTCCTACCTAGTGGGAATGAGAAGATCTGCAGATGTTTATTTAAAAGAATTAAAAAGACAGACAAAGTCAATTTTTTAACAAAATACTGTAGCCAAATTTAAATCTATTTTATTAATGTAAAATTGAGTAAGTACAAACTTCCTGCTGAATTATTCATAAAATTTTCATTAAATAAATCATAATTTGATGAATAAGTTAACAAACCATTATATTAACTGGTGAACATTTTCAATTAGGTCACAAGAGAGCTAAAGTACATTCAGCGGTAGAAATAAGCGGGTTAACTTTTTTCATTAAAGAAAAACAGCCACTGAAAAAGATAGATAATTTCATCAAAGAACGCTAATTCATTTTTCAGAAATATTCAGACTGAATACAAAGCGACATGTTTTTTTTTACTCAAAATGTGCATAAAGGTTGACAGAGTATCTTATGCGACAATCGAAATGTTTGATTAAAAAAATGCAATAATATCACATCACAAATAATACCGATTTTAAGAAAATGAATGAATGAACCGCTTTTATTTTTATTTTTACGATTCACTTCAATTTAATATTTTATTTTTAAAATGTATTCCATCTTAAATATCGTACTGCATATATATATATATATATATATATGGTAACATTATACCTGATTATTTCATTGCTTACTGCCTGTACAGAACAGAAAATCGGATTCTTAATTAAACAGAAAACTATTTTAGAATTTATATTAATTTAGTTATTAAAGCTAATAATTAATTAATATTTATGTATTTTTAGCCGATCCTTGATTAAACTGCTTAGTTAATAGATATAAAACAAAAATCACTTATTTTATAAATCGAAATAACTTTTATTAATTATTCAGAAATAAATATCTTGCACCTTATTATTAAAGCCTAAGCATATTACCGTTCTGATATTTAACCAATGCTTGAAAAGATAATTAAAATACATAATTTACTAATTTTTACGTATTATTTTTTAATTTATGCAGTATTATAATAAAATTTAATATATTCATAAAACAAAACGTAAAAATTGTACAAAAACATATCTATTATAATTAAATAGATTTATATTTTAGAAAAATAGCGCTTTGTTGAAGTAAAACAAAAATCTGGTGCAATCGCTTTAACAAATTCACGATTTCAAAACAAAATAAGTAAATTAATATTCAAAAAAAATTGAAAATTCTATGAATATTATAAAAAGAACGGATACGAAATACATTTTCATACTGTAATATCATAAACATTCAAGCTAGGCTACCGTAAACTAAAGTTTACATTGGGTTTACTGTAGTACATGTGTGCGTGCATTCACGTACGTTTCAGAGATCGATTTGGTATTCGATCGATATAAAAGTCCTTTCTAACGAATCGAGTTATACGGTGAGCTTTCAGTTCTATAAAATTCTGCTCACACTGCCACACTGGTTGGCCCATTGCTGCTCTGACTGATCACGTTTTTATCAGGAGTAGCTGTATTTTACATTCGTCTGACTTTCGAGTTCAATGAAAAAGTAAATAATTTACGAAATATTCCACGTAAATACCGCTTGGCTGTGCAATGCACACGGTTTTTTTTGCTTTGGATGTACAATTCTTTGATTAGTATATCATACTGTATTATGTATGAATGCATGCTTATTTGACACTTACCGCATCAGCGAATGCATGCGCTCTTTGTTTTTAATACTGGCTTGCGTTGTCACCTTTGCATCTTATGGCGCATAAGTTTTATTGTTTTTTCATAATTGTAAGATTTTGTTTGCTGTAAAATTTTAACACTTTAAAAAATTACAACGCATTGATAGTTGATGCTAACATAGTAGTGTGATTTAGCATTGCTGTGCTTGTTATTTAGCAGTGCTTTATTCCAAGCTCAGCAAGTCATCTTTTTTAAACAGAAATCATACAGTAAGGTTGCATACGATAGTTGTTTAGGTGGGTAATGGAACAAAATAATTTCAATGCTGAAAATGCTTCGCAGAAAGAAAGTCCGTCGAAAGAAATTGTGCATTTGGTTAATTTGAGCAATGCAATGAATAATGCGTAACCGTATTTTTTATATTACAATTTTCATGATAGCTTTATTAATAAAATGATTCATTATTGACCAAATAAAAAAACAATTTAGGAGTCCATCGGATAATAATAATAAGGATAATAGCATCGTCTCTTCAGTGATGAACAGTAAAGGAGAAGCTTTGATCTCAGAAAAATCTGACGAACCGGTTTTCAATTGTGCAAATGTTACTGATGATGCTACATTGCCAGTGGAAATGAGATCACTAACAACAATTCATTCATGTAAAACGGTGGAAAAAACAACAAACGAAATTTCCATTGAAAAGGCACTGCCCGGAAGCTTAAAGCCAACTGCCGTGAAAAATTTAAATATTCGAAGACGATCGTTGGATGAATTTTTCACGACTACCCAGCTCCGGCAGTTCGAAACAATGATGGGTAGCAGAGAGGAGCCGGCTTTAAGAATGTCGAAAGCTGTGGAATATAACAACAACGATGGAAAGCAGTTGATGAATAATAGCAGTTTGAGAAAATCTCCATCATTGAGTGAAAAAGCACAAAATTGTCCGACAATTGTGGCAAGTTTGAACGCAGCAAGTCCCACAACAGTATGGAAATTGAACAGTGTACCGTCGATCAAGAGAAGAAAATTGCCAATTACGGGAAACAAGCTGGCGGTGCCGGTTGTAAGCCAGGCGCAAGGTACAAGCAAGAGAACATTATCAGAATCTCCTCCATCAAAAGGGATTGTTATCAACAGCTCTAATTTTAACTTCATACACCCAAAAATAACGCAGGGTTCAATATTCCCTCAAAGTATTCCAACGGTAAGTAACAATTTTTATATTTCTAAACTGGCTTGAAATTGTTTAAAATTTTCAAACGTTTTCTTTTTGTTCCTGGTTTTGCTTTTGTAATCTCTCACAGATTTTTATGCTTTAAATTTTACTTACAAAGAAAAAAAAATATATATGCTCAGTACGAGGTCTTAAGTTTGTGATAAGCTTGTCTGTTAAAGAAAAAAAAACTTTGCCAGTGGCATGTTTAATATTTGCAAGGAAAGCATATGTTGACATTATCACAGATTTTGTTTAATGTATAACATAGGTAATGAGAAGTAAAATAAAAGTATTCAAAAATTAAAAATATTACCATTGAAAAAAACTTGATTTTTCAGTGACTTTGTTGTACGATGTAGTCGCTTACTATAAGTACAATAATCTGCAATCAAGATTTACGCTGTAATGTGCCAGTAATGTCAAACCTTTTTTTGAGAAGTAATAATAAAATTTATATATTTGTTTTTATAATTTAAACTACTATTATTCTGTAAACTAAATTTTTTAATTGTAAGATTTAAAAATATAAATTATTTTATTCAATATTATTAAAGCCTGCAGAATACTATATCAAGAGTAGGATTTGTAATTTTGAATAGTATTAGATTTGCATCGGTTCACGTTTCTGGTCGAAACATTTTTATTTCCGCTTTTTGTGTTTTATTTGTTTTGGAAAAAAATGCATTTGGAGTAAATTTGTGTTTTCTACGTTATGTTTAAGACTGAAAATTAAAGCTAAGTTGAATATTTTTGATAAAATATTTGTTTCTTTTTTAATGGCAATGGAGCCAGCATACTATAACAATAAGAAATCAAGTATGAACTACAGTATTGGGAGCAGGTGGCTTTAGTTAAATGTTGGTAATTTAGCGAACTTTTCAAAAAGTAATTAATGAAAAGGCACTAAATGAAAAGTTAATAATAAATTGTTTCTTTAGGAGATGGAAGAATTTATTAAAACGCATTTTACTCATTTAAGCATTTTCTTTGACCTGTTGCTGATGTCTCTTATTATATCAGCTTTTAGTTATGTTTTTAGTTTCACTTTTTAAAAAGGCAAAAAATTTAACCAAGCATTTTTCAAAACTAATTTGAATTAGTATTGCAAACATGTTGGTTGGTTTTGTTTTCTGAAAGTATGAATTGATTCCATCATATGACACATCGAATTACAAAATATTACAGATACAATTAAAAATATTGTACTTATGAATATATAAATATTATTTTGGTTTTTTAATCATTTAAGACGATTTATATGGTGATGAAAATTACGCAAATTTTATTAAGATTTTACATTGTTTTCACAGGTGCGTAAATAGATTAATTTATTCAAGAACAATGAATTCATAGCATTTTGAATAAAGATTCAGAGTTGTAGTATTTTATATTAAATCTACTGTTTTTATGTATGTCTTTTGTCTTAATATTGATATGTATAAATTTATTTCCTTGTTCAATATTTAGAATAGAGCTTCTACAGTATTTGTGAATCAATGTGGTACTTATTCGATTCTTGGCCTTGTACCATCGACAGGTTCTTCAAATTCAAGCCACAAGACATCGGATAATCAAGTTGCGTTGTTGTCGCCGCGCAAAAATTTTCGCGTGTCTGATTTATCTTCTAAATTGCCCATTGCACCACGTCCAGCTCAGTTCATATCTCCTGCTAACAACAGCAGCGGTTTTGGTTTGTCTGGTGCCGTCAGAGCAACTTCGCATGTTACTCATCCTGTTTTTTCTTCGCTTTGTCGAAGTCCGATTCCTGGATCCAATTCTTCGGTTTTTTATCCAGCCAATTTGGTCTTACGCTCTGGGCAGGTAATTAGTTTTAAGGTAGGTTTATGCTATTTATTTACTTCACGAGGTTATATTAATTTTTTTTCTAATAATAATTTGTATGCAGACATTTACAGCTGCATATTGTTTTTAGTTATTGGATGTGGTTAAGTATATTTGTGTTGGTTTTGTAATATTTATTTGTGTTACAGATTAGTGTAATATTTAAAGAAAAATTTTTTACATTTAGCAACCTCTGAGAGCAACCCATCCCAATTTGCATCCTGCAAATCGACGATTGCCTTTAAACAGACCGGTAGTTAGTCGTGTGAACCCTGAATCGGGCTATGTGACATCTAGTATTGTATTGGCATCAGTGTCATCGAATACCCAAGAAAATCAGTCAAGCATTGCCAAAGCGGTGACAGAAAGTGAATGTTCAAAGAAAAAGGAATCATCACCAACTACTTCAGGAAATAGCCATGATCTTCTTATTAAGAATTATGTTCCACTGAAGCCGAAAGACGCATTGCGACCGTATTCTGATGCTCAGCAAAACGATTCCAATAGGGCTGCATCATTTTTGACTTCTCGAGATGATAGATTATGGCAAATAATCGATTCCGTTATTAAACGCAACACCCTTACGGTTTCTGAACTTAATACTGCAGGGGGTAAGAATGTTTTACGTAATGGCTCTGGCGATACATTTTCGTATCATGAATTCCTTTCCAATCCTCAAATGGTGGCCGATCAGTTTTTTCACAACAAAGGGCATGATGCTGAAATTGTTGAAGAAGACAATTCACTATCGGTGAGAAGTTTTGTATTAATGAAAATGAAATCAGTCACAAATTAAATTTGAAAGAAAACTGAATTTTGAATTTTTTTAGGAAATAAAGCATGTAGTCTACGGTTATGACATATTGGAATTGTACCAGTATCCTAAGGGGTATCCTGAAGTAAGCCCATATCCACAGTTTTTGCTAGATGAAGTTGCTAAATGGCGAAAATATGCTAAATTTCATAACCGTCTGGTGCCTGTTTTGCCGTTGAATGATGCAAGTGTAAAGATAGAAGTTGAAAATGAGGAAATGGATAAAAATGAATATGTGGGAAAAGATTTACAAAATAAGTACATAAAGGGAAAAAGACGAAAGGAAGAAGTTGATATTAAAGAGAAAGTTGAAAATATTAAGAAGATGAAAGTAGACGAGTCAGACGAAGCAGATAATATCTACATGATGAGACATTTGACTGTGAAAACATCTACTGCTGCAGTTTGTGATGCTAATAAGTCAAATTCAGATGCAGCTAGGGTTGCATGTAAAAAAGAAACGCAAATGCAGTCGTCTAGTTCCAGCACAAATGGTGAACAATTTATTGAAAGCGATCCAAGAAAATGGACCGTAAGTGTTTTATTTTATTTTATTATTATGAAATGGGATGTTATCGATGAATTAATAAGATTATGTCATGCGTTTGCTGTTTCTTTTGTTCTAGTGTGAACAGGTGAAAGCTTATGTGCAGACTATTTTCAAAGAGGGTGAAATTGACACATCAGTATTTGTAAATCAGGCAATTGATGGTATTGCTTTTTTGCTTTTGAATAAAGATCATCTCGGTGAATTGCTCGCCCTTCGTCTTGGACCCACGGTGAAGCTGTTGGCTGCAATAGATAAGCTGCGCCATTTTCAGCATTGATTTGACGTGTGATTTATATATATATATATATATATAAATTATTCACTTCTTTGAACTTAATTTAGTAGTGACGTTTTTTTCTTTTGTGAACCGACATATTGCAAGCAATTTCCGGTTCTGTCGCAGTTTTTTAAATGCTAAAAATTTATATCAGTAACTACGTAGCGAATGTTTGAAATTGATTTCTTGTGCTGTTCTTCACCGTCATTTGGTGTCAAATAAATGTCAAATTTGTCAATGAATAAAAAGTTCACAGACATGCATTTGTTTTACAATATGCAAATTCAATTATATTTTGGGGTGTGGCTAGTAAATTTTTGGATGATTCTGTGATGAATTTTATAAACATTATTTATGACAATTAGATGAAGTTAAAGCATTTTAAAGCAGCGAAGTTACAAATAAGTACAATAAAAATAAATTATGAAGATGTAGATGGTATGGACAACTTTTTATGGGAATATCTCAAAATTACGTGACATGGCATTTCTTTGTAGTTCTAAGAATTTGTAGATTTTAAAAATTAAAAAGTATTGGAAAGAATGATAGGAAAATTGCACAAACAGAATTGTTTACGAAGATTTGGATGTTTGTCATTTTAAATTATTTAAAAAAAAATGAAAAGCAAATGTTATCCCAATTTTAAAACTTTCCATTTGTATCATGTTTAGTTGAGTCTTGCTGTTGATCATAAATGCAAAATATTGAGCACCACACAAAGCTTGTATCATAAAGATGATGTACATATAAATTTGCATAAATATGTGATAAATGTGAGAAAAATAATTAAAACAAAAGATTCTTACCTTTACTGTAGTGATTTGTTAATATTTAATGAAGTTCAGTAATGGAGTAGTCTCTTATATAACTATTGTACGATTAAGCATCTGCCAAAAAATAAATATTAGCACATTTAATGTGAACCTAAATAAACCTTTGTGTTGCTACATAGAATTAGGGAATAGAAAAAAATAGTTTTATTTGTTGTTTTTGCTAACATAAAAATAAATTTAGTTAGAGTGAATTTAATTTAATTTAATTTAATCTCACTGAGAACATTTTTTCGCAGTCTTTTCAATTTAATTGAATACTAATTAATAAGAGAGAACAATGGCAGATAAGAAGAATGAAGTGCTACATGTATAAAATGACTAAATGAAGTCCTGTATATAAGCTGTTTGCTTGTTTTCTAAGTAAAGAAAAGCTGCTTATGTAAAGAAAACACTGATTTCCATTTTAAACGTTATTTTTGCTTACATGGCGAAGTTCAGTTACCCGTTTATTGGTGGCCAGCTTATTTTATGTTAAATTTCTTATATTTTAATTTTAATAATTTATTTTATTTGACAGGAGAGGGTTTATCCAGAATTAAAACATGCTTAAGTTTTTCATTTAATATGTGATAAATATAAAAAGAAATTGAAAAATTTCTTTGACACTTAAGTACAAACTTTTAATGTAACAGCAATGTTTTGGTATTTTAAAGGCTCAAAATAAACAGCAATTGCATAAAATTTTACATTCATTAAATTTTGAAAACTTTTTGAAATAATTTCTGGATGCTGCAATTTTTTAATGCACAGTAATTTTACAATAAAAAATGTTGTCATCTATAAGTGCAACTGGATGGAATTTAAGGAAATGGACAGACAAATGAAGAAGTAGACATATTTTCATAAAAATGATAACCATTATAAATGCAGTTTGGTTGAATAACAAAACGACAATATATTTACAAAACATCTGGACATATCAACTATCGAATATGAGCTTATCAAAAACACTTTAACAAAGTAATATATTATTCACCTAAATAATAAAGAAGCAATAATACACATTTTTAATCATTAGTGGTAAATTTGATCCAAAAATTAAAAATTGAAGATTTGCTGTATAATATTTTTTACAAAAATCGATTTATTTTCAGCATGTAGTAGCTATAACAGTATGCTGATATGCAATAGCTGAAAGCAGATAAATGGTCAAACTAAAACCAATAAATTATGTTAATTAGGTTTTAATGGGAACCATTTCTTATCAGCAGTACTTTTAAGTACTGATATTTTGACTTCATCTTGACATGAATTTATTATTGCGGATTTGTTGCAACAAAATATTATTTCGTTAGTTTATTATTGGCTGTTGGATTATTAAACCAATTTTCTTTATTTACATGCACTACGCATTACAATTTCGGTAAATAGATGAAAATAATCTTTTTACAAAATGTTCCTTTTTTTTAATTTTGACTTGGGTCTTTCAGCTTAGCTAGATTTCATTTTTTATAGAGTACTACAGTTCATAATCGGTGTTTGAAAATCCTCAAACAAGGACCTCATCATTCACTTCTCAAAACCGCTGAAACATCTGCTGCTATAGCTGTTGATTTGAATGGTAATGCATTCATTTTACAGATTTAATGTGACAATGCCAGTTTTAAAAAATGAATATGCATAAATATAAATAATTTTTAAATTTAATTTTAATTTTGAAAATTTGAATCTTTCATTTGTGTGTAATCAACTGCAAATTGTGCTATCATTTATCTAGTTTTCTATAAAATCCTAACTGAAGATAACTGATAAGATAAAGTGAAGTTGACAACAACAGCAATCGCAACGTGTATATCATATTTTGTTATTATTATAATGTTCATCATTACAATAGTTAAATTATAATTATATTTTAAAAAGTTATCATAATACAGTAGAACTCGGTTATAACGATGTGATATTGTGATAGAAATATAAAGCAAAGTATATGTATGCAAACTCGGTTATAACGATCGAAATCTCTGTCCCTCAAGCCCATTGTTATAACCAAGTTGCACTGTGTATAAAATTTACTTTTATATGTTGCCATAATAAATTGCAAGCAATGTTTTATTTCAATATTGCAATGCTGCGTGAACAACAAAAAGTAATTTGAAAAGAAACTTATTCTATAAACAACCAAAAGATACAGTGAAAAAAATTGCATAAAAATAAAATAAAATAAGAACATGTATATAAAAACGGATAGTGGTGTAAAATTTGTAAATTCACAGCCATTTTCTTCAGACAGAATGCTCTTTTGTAAAGGCTTTTTAAGCGTGTTTATTTACATTTTGTTTAATGCATAATTCTATATTTACCTTCATAAATTTAGGATGATTCATTTCTGGATGCTGCTTTCTGGATGATTTATGTTGAGAAAATAAATTACTTGGTTATTGTATTTAGTAGGATACATATGTGTAAAAGTCTTACATAACCAAGAAGAAGAAATTATGACCACCTTTTAATCATTTCTTAAAAAATTTCCTTAAAGATGATTATTTACATGCTCATAACGCATAATTACCAAACTAAATTTACTAAGTTGAACAATATTTTCAGAAATTTCATGATACTTTATTTCATATTTAATACAGTATTTTCCTTATACTGTACACATTTAAATTACAGTTATTTGCATTGCGGTTTATTTTCCAATTTAATGATTTAAATAAAGTATGAAATAAAAACTATGCACTATTCATTTTAACACTGTTTTTCATGCTTTTATGCTATACTGTTTGCAAGGGTACTGTGTCTCAAATAATTAATAATAGTAATGCTTTTTAACATTTTGTTTTAGACTAAACATGTGACAGAAAAGCACTTTTTTCTCGTAATTGTCTTGAAAGAACTGCATGCTTTGACCTGATTTAGCCTGGAAATTGCTTATGCTATCATTTTTTTCCGTTTGATATTTTTGCTGTTGGATAGTAAGTTTAAATTTTTAGCCGTTTTTAAATGTTGTTTTTAATGATGAAACGAATTTGCTTTGAAATTTTTTGAAATAAGCGTTACATTCTGATGCTCGATAATAATTTTGATTTGTAAATTGACTGTGTTGTATTCGTGTTGTTTGATTTTAAATTTCAGAGGCGTGTACGTGAAAGAGTCATGTTGGTGTGATTTGTTTTTTGGCTGTTTTTGCTCATCCCTTTCAAGATGATTGTATTACCAACTGAAAGCCAATATAAGCTACATGTTTATTGCATAAGGTGCAGTATTGGATTAGACAAGTATTCCACACACGTAGTTTTTTACAGAAACACAGAAGGTGAAGAAATACGACCGTTAGGTCGTATTGCTTACTAAGCAGAAGAATAAATGTGAAGTTAATGCTTGTTTGGTTAATTATGCTAATTAATTTTTTGACCTAGATTTACCTGTCAGTTGTTGTGATTATTGGTCATTGGTTATGTTGCCATGATTGATCTGCTACTTTGTTGTGACACAGCAAAGATATTCATTATTTTTATCAGTTGATCTTTAATTATGCATATTATGTAACGTAATGGTTAATGTAGGTAATGTTAATGGTAATTGCATGCTAAATGTTAAATTAAATGTTAAAATTATATAAATAGGTTATATTTTATTAGTATTTCTGAAATGAAGTACAAACGAATATGCTTGATTAATTTTATGATGTTCAAACAATTTGAAGCATCTCTTTATGTACATTAAAAAGTATCAACTAGTAGTTTTGCTTTTTCTTATCACTTATTATTTATTATTAGTAAAGTTATATGAGGCAATTGTCAGTTCAAACAATATTTACCCAGAAAAGAGTTTTAAAGTGAAGTGAAGAAATTATTTATAATGAATGCTTAACCTGCATGGAAATGGAATGGAAAAAGCTATTGGTCTTGAGGCTTGAGCAGGCTCTTTATTACTTTTTTGTCATCAGGCTTCTGCTCCTTATTACTTTTTTGTTCTTCACCTGTAGATTTTTGTTCTTGACGTTTTTCCTGCGGTTCCCAGTCGAGTGGAAGATCTTCCAAGCCCATTCTTTTACTTATGGCGTTCATATTTTCATAACATAGTTCATAATTTGGTTTATCAAAATAGCCAAGCGTTTTCAAATGTTCCCCAATATTGCAAAATTCTTCAGGACAATGCTTGCAAAATTCTTTCATGTTGCTTAGCGCTGTTTCTTTAATTTTGCTATACTCTTCCATTTGTTTAAAAGGAGGAATGTGCTGGAATGATGTTTTCCAATGAACATGCAGCATACAGAAGTTATTAAATTGCTTACTTTTGGTGGAACGTAACCTTTCCAAGCTATGGTGCCTGTACTAAGACGGATCATCATGAAAAACCATGACCAGACGTCATCTTTACGAGATTGTTCTTCCCCTTTCAGGGCATCTACGGAAGCGAAATAAATGGTTCCTCGAAAGGCGCATTTTTCACGTGGACGCCGCAGGTCTCCGTTATCTTTTACATATTTTCTGCACATGCCGAAATCAAGTAAGTATACTTTCCTGTAATCTGGCGCACGACCAATTGCAAAATTTTGCGGTTTAATGTCTCTGTGCAAATATCTGAAAATAATAAAATTAAAAAGTGAAATACATTGTGACACTTTTTACAAATTGTTCACCCGCATTGGTGCAGATCTTGCAATGCTTCCAAGCTGTTCAAAGCTAAGAAAACGCTGCTTCTGGTGCTAAATTTTGGTCGACTTCTGTCAGTGGATTTACGCTTCAAAGAGTTGAGGATGGTGAAGAAATTCGGACCAACCAACGTCATAACAATATAACAAAATGCTGTATTTTTGCCTCCGCCGACAACTTTGCATACATGCCGATCATTCACTTTATTCAACTCTATCATGACAGTCATTTCAAATTTTAAAATGTCGACTTTTTGAGCAGCCATTTCAACCTTAATTGTGGAAATGAAATAATCAATGAACGCTGAAAATGAGAAACCAACAAAATAAATGTTGCTCTTTAAATATACTTTCATCGCATTGATGCTGTTCGTTACAGCATCTTTGACTTGGTAGACTGATGCACAGCCTCCCACTCCGAGCAATTTTTCTACAATCCAACGCTCGTCGATACACTCGCCAGGTTTGAAATTTTCCACTTTACCATCTTCACTGTCACTAGCCATTGATTTTATTTTCAACAAGTTGCCCAAAACAAAGTGCACTCTTTGCTACACAATATGCACAACTGTTTAAGAAAAAACAACACTGAATCTAAAAGCTAAAAATTATAAATTAAAATATTTTAATGTATTTTGCTTTAATTTTTTGAACATTTTAAAAGGATGCCACTGATGTTTAAAGTATATACAGTGTTTCTTCATTTTATGCATAGCAATTTAACTTTAAACTATCAGTTATAAAGTAAACCAACGTTTCTTCAAATGTTACAAATAGAAAGGGTGCATCATAAAATTTTAAACTTCAAAAAATGTTTCTGCATGTACTTCTTCAATTGATTCATAACATTGTTTATTACAGAGTTTTTTGAATTTCCTAAACTGCTGTGAAACTATTCATTTTGAGCAGTTTTTCTGATAACCCAGTTTTAAACTTTAAAAACTCAACTCAGTTGTCAGTTATGAAAAAAAATGCCAAAGTTATCAAAAAGTCTGCTTTAAATGCTTTTAAAGTCGGTCAGTTATGCTTGAACAAGAGAGCTTTTTTGAAAGCTTTCAAAAAATTTTTGAGCATAACATCAATGCTACTTCAGCACAAAGCATTCCAGCTTATTTTTAGTGAAACTTTTTTGTAAAATAATTTAAGAATTATTTGAAAAAATTTATCATCTTGCAGAATTTGATTTCATCTTTCAAATGCTTACATAATTTCGAAAACTATCATTTAACATTAGAATTTAAAAATAAAAAAAAACAATAGTTACTCTCAAAAACCGATTAATTCACATAATTCATATTAACGTATAGATCATATGTGTGTGTATGTGAAAAAGTTGAAAGTTATAACTTCTACATTACGATATTTAAGCGTGGCTCAGTTTAACCAGGCGTTTTAGAATAATTAGCAGTTTTTGCATTTGTTATGCTCATTTTTCAGAACAATCATTTCACTCAAATAAAGTTCAATTGATTAAATTAGCAACGAAACGTTTAGTTTAGTTAAATCTTTTTTATCGCCATACTTTTGCTTACGTCATTCAATTGCAAGCTTTGATTCAAATTTATCGATTTCAATGTTTGTAATTTAAAATTTTCATTTTTATCTAAATAACAAAATTTGCATGATAATTACAAAGTAAAATTTTACTTATTATCAAATTATGGCTGACAGTCGTTTGAGAAGTGCGATTGTCATAGAAGCACCAATGATAGATAATTTATGAACAGTTTTTAAGTTTATCCTCTTTTTGAAAGTGAGCGAGTAAAATATTAATCTCTTGATTGATACAGATGTCTCATGGAAAGTCTTCTGGTTCCAGATTTTCGGCGACATTTACAAAGAAAGATGTCTTTGAAACAACGTCGAAAGTCTTGATTGCAGAAGCAGTAAATAAGTGGATTGACAAGGGAATTAAAATAGCCCAGCCACAGAAACGCATCTGATAAAGCGGGTGAAATTGGACATGAAAATTTGGCGCCACTGGTTTCGTACAAATTTTCAGAAACGGAAAGCGTGCTTTCCGGTACTTGGAAATTTTCCGCCAAATTTTCTTTGAGCTTTCCCAGGCCAGGATGGGCGTGGCAAATTGGTTCGATGAGATGCAAGGTGAAGAACGGAAGCCAGCATACGGTGAAGCCGCTCACCACTATGCAAACGACTACTATTGCCCGACGTTCTTTGGCTTGCAGGGATGAAGCAAACATGCGTCTTGTTATTGAGATTTCAGTGTTGAATAGTCCTGAAAATGAATGAAATCTTCTGCCGGCTTCTGGATCACTGTCGTGGCTGTGTCGATTATTTGAAATTACAGCAAACGCTTTTTTGCTTTGTTGATTACTTTGACAAAACGATGAACTCGTTTTCAACGGTTTTGCAATCTTTGATTCACTCAAAAAAGAGCCAGTTGTGTTAGTGGCAATAGTGGAAAATGAGCGTATTGTTCTTCCTTTAGGTTGAGCTTTGGAAACGCGTCTTGCGCGACCACTTCCATTTGGGGATAATAGCTGCAGTGTTGACTGTGTCCAGCTTAAAACTGTAAAAAACGAACCGAATATGATGCATCCGGAAAATCCATCAGCCGGACTGTTCGATGGACCTCGGGCGTTGCCCAGAGATGTTCTGTTCGAGTTGTCGCTTGAGAGCACAACGGATTGTGATTTTTCACTCAAGGATTCCTCGATCAGTGCGTGCTGCAATGGTTTTACCTCAGACAACCGATTGCATTCACTGTTCAGACTGTCTATTGTTCTTAACCTGCACCGTATTACGCGAACAATTTTGCAATAAACGAAAAGAATAAGCATTAGTGGAATGTAGAACGAAGCCATTGATGAATAAATTCTGTACGAAAGCATAGTTGGATAAGTACAAGAATCACGCTGATCAGGAAATTCCCACGCCGGAATTATTAGCGGTAAGCTTGAAATCAAAAGCGCAATGCACCATACAAACAGCAGCGCGGTTATTGCAAGACGCCTCGTTTGTCGACCTTTGTATTTCAGTGGATCAGTGATGGCAAAATACCTGTCCAAACCGATAATGCACAAATTCAATATTGAAGCAGTGCAGAGGAGAACATGAGCTGTGCTCCATAAACGACATATCAACCTTCCAAATTGCCATGTGTGCTTGAATGCCATATCGATTAAGGCAACTGGCATTACCAAAATTGAAACAAGGAAGTCAGCAGTGGCTAATGAAACGAGAAGAATATTCGGTGTCGTCTGCATGCCTCGGTAAACGGATACGGACAAGATAATCAGTCCATTTCCAATAATTGCAAACAGACACATTACTGCAAGCACGATCACCCAAACCAGGGTCAGCCAGTGCATGCCAGTTAATGCTGGTTTTAGATGATGCAATCTGCTATTAGCAAAATTTTGAGATTACAACACTTACAGAAAACGGACCAATATCAATAAGCTGATAAACCATTAACTTTATATATCTTGTTCACGTATTGGTATCGAACCAATTTTCAAGTTCAACCAAAATTTATTGCAATATTATTTATCGTCCACTGTTCTTCAAAATCATTCCAAAACTAAATTATAATTTTCATATCACTTGAAAACGATCAGAAATCGAATAAGCAATAAAAACTTTAATTGATATTTAAACAAAAATAAATCAATTACACTGAAATCAAAACTACTAATCAATTACTGTTTGGTTTTTTGTGTTTTTGACGAGACACATCTAAGAAATGCATCTGGAAGTCACATAAAATTTTACAAATAACTTTGGATAAGCATTTAATTAAAAAGAACTTTGTTATTAATGAAAACGGAGCAGTAAAACTGTAGCTAATAAAATGCAATGAGTTCAAATTTACTACAAGATATCTTTTGTACAAATGCTTTTAAAGTTGCTGAGCACATTTTTCATATTGAAATAAAATTTTCATTTGTTTTCTACAAAATTTTGCATGAACTAAGTTATATTTTTAAAAATTATATTATGCTAATATTAAATGAATATTAAATGTTGACACCAAAAAAATCAACTAGCGAAAAATAACTCTTCCACAGAGAAGAAATGAAGAAATTAAAACAAAAAACTTCTAATAAGCATGCATGATGATAGTTGCTCTCAGGAGTGCATGAACAGAATAAATTTATTAAACAGTATATCAAACTTTTTGCCTACAGCAAAATTGCTATGCATTTCAAGTAAAGATATTAAGCATGCCAAACATATATGCTAATGAATTGAATTATTTTCATTTGAAAGCACTATTTAACAAAAAACGTATTAAGCTTTATTATACTTTAATTTTATTATTGCGTGATGCTTCAGTTAAGTTAAGTTGCTTCAGTTAAGTACATACTATTGCAGTTTTTTATTATTCCTTGTAATAAAAGCTGTCTATTAAAAAATTACAAACCGTAACTAAATTAGCGAGGGTTAACCATTGAAAATATGAGGTAATTCTCAAATTTTAAAATATTATTTAAAACTAAATTATACATAATGCGAATGTTTAGAACACTTGGCATCTACTAATTATTTTTATTCAAATTATGTAAAAACATTTAAAAATATATTGTATTAACGTGAATCAAAAAAACTCAGATCTTAAGTCACTCAGCTAAAGTAAAACACTTTTCACAATGTAATTTAATAACAAAATATAAATTGCACTTTATGTAATGCGACTATTTGATATAAAAGACTTGATAATAAAATTTTATTACTACAAATGTTATTCACCTACATATCAGCAATCAGACAATGTAGAACTTCTAAAACTACGCTTATTGGAATATCATTTATTAGATGTTTATTTAAACAGTTGCGCATAAATGCAAAATCAGGAATTAAACTTAAACGGAAATTTAAATGTAGTAGACACAAACTGCTTCATATATGCTGAATAAATAAAAGAAAAGGAGGAATATTATTTGAAAAAATAATGTTTCTTCAATTTAACTGCACAAATACGTGTAAAGTTGCAAGCAGTCATCAAGCTTATGGATATTTATGGATAAAACTTGCTTTTATTTTGTTGTTACCAGTTGGAGCTCAGTAATTGACGAAGAGAACGCACTGGTAGGCAAAAATGGTTTTTTATTTTTTGGACAAAGACAAAGAAAGAAAGAAAGAAAATATTTATTAACACGTTGATTGCTTGTAGACGTTGAGTAGCTGTGAGTGATTGTAGAAAACAAAAAATTTTTAAAGCAGCAACTGATTTAAAGCAAGCACTTGTTATTGTGCAATGTATTAATAGTAGTACAATGTAATGTATTATTTATGGATAGCATATTAAAAAATTCTGAGAATTTGGATAATAAATATATTAACAAACGTTTATTTCAAATGAATTTTTACTTGAGAAAGAAGTGTAGAAGGGCAGAAATTATATGCAAGGAAGTGGAAGACGGCTTTTTAGCAGATCATGGCAGAAATAAGAGTCAATTGCACCTTCTGAGGCGGGATTTTAAAAACTTTCCAATCAATACGACTTGACTTGATAATAATTGATGAAGAGAACAACTATAATGCTAATTAACATCCTTTTGCAGTTAAATGAGGGTATAGAATGTCAGCAAGAAAATGATTGGTCATTTTTCCCAATCAATGTAAGCAAAAATCAATCGCTATGCAACTGGTCAACTGCAGCTTAAACAACAAAAGTGTTTAAAATGCGTACCACCAACGCGAGCAAATTAAAATGCGAATCAAGAGATTGATGAATAAAACGATCTTTTCTCTTTTTTGATAAAACCGAATAAGCTGATTGTGCAAAACTGTTAAAAGATAGTTCAATTCTTTAAAATAAACTGAAATGTAAACTGACCTTATAAGGAAATTTGAGGCATTGAAAAATCGATTATTGTTACCTACAAGTGGGTAAAAGAATATAGGAATTTACCATATTCCGTGATGACTAGATGAAGGTGTTCTTTGGGAACGCAAACAAACAGCTCATTAAGTGATATTTTTCTCATAAAAAACTTTTCATCCAGTAATAAACGCCTACGTTAATGGAATTTATTTTCAGATGCAGATAATTTTGCAATAAAGCTAAAGCTCAGAAAAGTTGCAAACACAAGGAGCATTCTGATAAAGTTGGAGGAAAATTGTTCTAGTAAAGCAGTTTATATAATAAAATTTAAACATATTTTTGGTTGGCTTCAAAGAATCTTATCATGATTTAGTTAAATGAATTTTTTTCAAATCTAATTAGTAAGGTAATTCTAGAACTTTGCAATTAAAGTGAAGTAAGTTTTGAATGTGTTGAGTAACCTTTAATTTTATGTCACTTGAGCACGTCAGTTTTAGAATTGAAATGACAACTTCAAGTTTACAATAACTTAATTACAAATATTCAAATATATGGTAAAAAATTTTTAATTACATCCTTCTTTTCATATTATAATTTTTCCTTTTTCCAGTATTTACACTAGATAATATTATTTTTAATTTTTTATTCAACGTTTCAATAAATTAAAAAAACAACATATCTTTAATAAAACAATTTAATTTTAATAATCAACAAATTCTTTTCAGCATTACTTACACTTAGCAAATCGATTGTTGTTGTTGATCACTTCGAAGTTAAAAGTGATAAGTGAAATGGAATTTTTTTTTTGAAATTATAGCTCTTTGTCACTCCAAACTTCAAAAATAAAATTTATCCGACAACATTGAAATAAATGATCATATGTTGCATTGTTTATAAGATAACACGTTATTAGTTAATGCAGTTGTAATAAAATTTGTGCATAAATGTAAACATGTCAGTTTTAATAAGTAAACCCAAAATGCCTCAATAATTAAAATATTACGATTTTATACTTTTGTGACTTATATTACAATTAGAATTACTGCAATAAAAAATGCAAGTGCATTTTTAGCATTAAAATTTGAAATATACAAACTGTAAATTGTGCAGATTATTCATGTTGAAATGAATATTGTGTGAAGGTATGCAAAAAGCAAAGTATTTTTATTATTGTTTTAATAACAAAATTGACCAAAGTGATGCAGATATAACTAAAATAACATTTAATCATTACATTGCAGTTGACAGTTACAGTTAATTATTGGTTCATTGATTCATTAAATTATTCACAAATTCATTAAATTCATTAAATGAAACTGTTTCATAAAACAGCGGATTAAACTGTAATGAAACATTAAGAAATTGAAATTTAGATTAATTTGTAAAAAACAGGAACTCAAGAGTGAATATTTGTTACATTACAATGGCAAAGGGAGCAAAGAATGTGAACGTTTTGTGAAATAATAAGTTCTAACAAGCAGTTCAGCAAGCAAATATTTTTTTCATCAATTATATTAATTGGTTTGAATAAAAATTTTCTTTAGATTTGAAAATCACATATGCAAAGTCACATATAGACACTAATAATATATAATAATAAAATAAAAATACGAAAATTCTTTTCTTTTAGCTGTTAGCGAAAAATTCAATTAGTTTGAAATCTTTTAAAAATACACTTGTGATAAACAAGAACGCGTTATTTTGAATGAATAATATTTCAAAATAAAGTATGCTTGTTCACAGCTTCATCACTTACAATTTTACAAAAAGTTTTATCTCATGCTTAATATCAGGCAAAATTATCGTTTTACATTACATTTTGAAATTAAACCCAACTGTGTTAAAATTTAATATACTTTATAATTTTTTGATTTATACACTTAAAAAAATTAAAAACATTTGACTTTAAAATAAAATAAAACAATAATTTATGTGATGTCAAATTGAAAATAAATTGACAAGTTTTGCATAAAATTATTCATAAATAAAAGTGTTTCTCGTAAATAATAACATGAATTTTATCAGATTAAAGATTCTTATAAGTTGGCAAATATGATAAAGATTTTTATAAATAAATAAATTCCGTTTTAAATTGTAACAAACATACTGACAAGATTTTAAAAATCAGCATAATTCCAATTTCATAAAAATAAAAGTGTAAAAACAATTTTTTGTCTCTATGCTGTTTCTCATGCATAATTTATGTGATCTGATGAAAATGATTACAAAAAACTGTGATACTGTTATTTTAAACTTCTGTACAATTTAACAGAATTTAGCAGAACACGACTTGCAACCAAGTAATGATACAAATTAGCAATACTTTAACATTATCTCACTCTAAAATTCAACAACAACGAATAACAGTTATAAATGTGCACTTTGCATTTTTTCATGTTTTACTTGGGAATAATTATGTATTTGAGAAATTAATTAATAATAAAAATGAAAATTTTAATCAACTTATTATACATGCACGTAAAACAACAGTAATGATAATAAATTTACATGGAGCTTAATTTTAAAATTAATAAAGTAGTAATGTTGCAATGAATTATAGACAATTGAAATTTTTTACATGAAAAAATGATTATCGGCAATAAAAATAAGAATCAAACAATTGCAGCTTTAAAAAGTGGCAGGAATTTAGGCAATTAATGGTAGATTACAACAATCAAATAAAAATTAAACTACAAAATATATTTATTTTTATTTTTATTTTTTTCTTAATTCTTTAATAACTTTTTTTTGCTTTGCAGTTTGTAATATGTTAAATTTTAATATTAATTTATTGATAATTTGTTAATATTAATTCATATTTCAAAGCATAATTTCAAATTCTATTATCACATTTATTAAATTTGTAATGCAGTAATGCAAATTAGTTGTTTGTTAGCAAGCTAATTAATAAGGAATAGTTTGCAAAAACGTAGTGCTGTGTATTTGGCATGTTTTTACGCAAAATTATTAAAATCTTACTTGAACATGAATAACGCTGCAGAGTGAGAGAAATTAAAATTGGATTTTTCAAATTTGCAAGAATCGCTTTTCACGAAAAACAGCAATCGACACACTTTTCCAAGCAATAAAAGATATGCTAATTAAAAGTAAACGATTTGAAACATTCTGATCAGCAGAAAGAGACGACGATGAAGATAATTGAATAAGTTTGCCTAAAATTGGTTGCATTCTTCCATATTCATAGAATGCAGTGTTGGATTTTTGTTAGCTGTCCATTGATTTGCAAATCACGAAAAGATACTTGCGCACTTCAAAAAGCACACGAGTGTGCTCTTAAAATAAATCAATTAAAAATTTAGATTATTTGGTGAAGAAATGACAAATAGCAACCAATTCTCTCGTGGATATACGAAAATTATGGCCAAGAAACATGAGCCAGCTAACAAAACTAAACACAATTACTTTCTATTCTGAACTTGACTGATTTAAACCAATGATCACCATATTATTCTCACTCTCTCTCTCTTTCTCTCTTCTGCGTGTATGTGTAATAATACTTGATTTTAGTAACAGTTAATTTTGTGCAGCACTTATTTTTTTATGTCATTTCATTGAAAGCATTATAAAAGGACTTTCCAAATAATTTTACTGCTCTGTGGGATAAACTTTTGCATTCGTGAACAATTAATAAATTATCAGGTAGAATATTCTTATTAAATCTTATATCAGTTGCTAAATTAGTATTGCAATTGAAATTATTCATTAGAATTTTATTAATTATGAACAAAAATTAACATCACATTATTTTTATACAGTGGAACAGCATAATTCAAAGTATCATGAATGGTAAGATGCAATGCAAAGTATGTCAAAGGTTAAAACTGACAAAGTCAAAGCTCTTACTGTAGCAAAATACATCGCATCCCTCAAATTTTTTTCAAAGATACACATTAAAGCACATCTCGCATGTTTTCTTATCGATTCAATCTATTGCAATTGTAAGTTTGTACTTCAAAACAAATTGACCAATTCTTTTGCTATTTTTGTTATAAAGAACTAAATGCAAAAATTAAATTTTTGCTTATTTTCAAAATATTTTCAATCACCACTTTTTATAGTAATAAGATGTGCTACAGATAAAAGTTTGATTGCAAAAATTTTCCAGCTTTAATCGATATGATAAAATTTAAATCAATATCAATCTGTTTATTTTAGAATGTAGTTTTGTTTACCTTTACAACTAACTATATGCTGCTTAAAATAAGCTGAGAGTAAAAACTTTTCACTATCACAGTATTTTAAACTTCTCTAACTGGAAATCGATTTTATATCTCCAATAATATCGTTTATCATTGATTCTGAAAAGTAAAATTTCGTTTTCTGTCAGTTCAAAATTAAAGATCGATTGAAATTCTCTCTATCCTGTGAGAGAAGGAACAGCTTCTTCATAAAATTAGGGTTGCCTTATATGAATTTAATTTTATAAAGTCATAATTTACACTCAATTTTTTCAATCCTTATTTATTTTTTTAATGAAAATAATAATCAAAAAATATAATCAAAATCGAACAAATTGATTCAATCAAAAGAGTAGCAGTGAAACAATAGCAATATTATCAAAAGTCAAGATGTCAATTTTGCTCGCTTGCATAGCCTAAAGTTTTGCTAATGCAAAATATGTGCAAAATAATAAATTCAAAATTAGCATTGCAATTAAGCATATGCAATTTTAAGCAGAACAGTGCTCAAAATTATTATAAATAAATATATACAAGAATAGCTTATTGATAAAATAAGTACAAACTAACATAATGTTGTTCAAGAGTAGATTTGCAGAGAAGTATGTATCATCTTAAGCAATGCTCTTTTTAATATTATGCAATATTTGCCATAATCATGTATCTATATGCAGTCTTCAGGGAAATATGGAAGCAATTATTGATCAGCTTACACCCGTAAGTTCTTTAAAATTGCAAGGATATAAAATTATTGTTGAGTGATTCGTAATTACACTTTTGCTGTAAATTGGGTTTAAGAAGTTTTGATTTAAGCTTGATATCTTGTTCGCACATCAACTAATAATACACAACAGTAGTAATTTCCAACAATCACTTGTTGCCCACATTGTCTTAAATTATTTTTATCTCCATAAAAGTGTCACAATTTTAATTAACTGTAATTTTTGCTATGTTTTTTATTATTTCATTTAAAAAGAAAATTTTGTAAAATGTTCCTTCCACATCATTATTTTTATAAAAATAATTTGTTTCATATAACTTGTTTCTAAGCAATAACTAATTTTTACCAACTTGTATTTCAAGCATTGACTGAAATCGATATTTTCGGTGAGGAAATTCAGCATATTCATTTAATAAAAAAAGTCAATTAATGTAAATTGTATATGTCACAAAAAATGTAAATTTTAGAAAATGTCCTTGCATTCAAATAAGCAGTCTTTCAGAGAAATGCACCTAATTTCTTTTTACTAAAGTTTGCTCAAAAAATAAGCAAAATAACCGCTACCATTTCAAAATGCTTTTTATTAATCTGCAAACATTCATTTGCATACATTCAAACATGATTTTATTATTTACAATTATGTTAATGATCCTATTCAGTCATTCAGTTATTTCTAATTCTTCTGTATCTAAAAAATTAATATTAAAAATAAATGCTGTTTTATATGAGAAAAAAATTAATTTTATATTTTTCATGCAATGCACATTTTTTTAAAGTTGCAAAACTGAAAAATGTTTAACAATAAATAACAATGATAAGGTTACAGTGATGAGCTAAAATACTTAACCATATTCACAATTTATAAAATATGTTATTATTATTTTCAGTATTATCAAAATTGAGCAAAATTGTATAATTTTATTTGGAGTTATTTCTTTGGAAATTCGCTTGCACACACACGCCACAGTAGTATGTGCACACTTGCAACAAATTAGCCAACAACTCTTGGAGAAAGTAGTTAGCAAATTTGGAAAATTTGTTTTTTTTAAGGAAAAATTAAATATTTAAACTAACTAGTATTTCTAAATATTTCTTCGTTCTTATCAAAATCTTAAAAATTTCATAATATTATTTCTGCAAAATGTATCAACACACATCTATTTGATAATTAATATCTATATAAGACATCATTCAGCAAAATATTATTGAATAATAAACGTCTTAATATATTTAATTTATACAATCAAAAAATATTTCTTACTAAAGCGTGTAGTAGAAAGTGAACTTGTTCAACTGCATTCTGCTCATTATAAGTTATGCAGTATAACGTATGGTTAGAAATATTTTTTTAAAAAATAGCCTACCAGTTGAGCATACACGCTACAGTTGAAAAGCAGCAACAAATGAAATGAATTTTGAATGTTTAACAGTCAGCAGTGCATTTCTCCAATTTAGATTTGCTAAGTTTAATAAATTCAAATCGACAACGTAATTTTCAAATAAATATGATCGAAATGTCAATAAAATAATATCTAGCTCAGATAAATACCGCATAAACGCAAAGCAAATCAATGCTAATAGCAATAGCCACTCTCATTTTGATGCGTCCAAACAATGCTATCAGATTACAATAGAAACTTGTTGCAGAATAAAAACTACAAATCCACTTATCATTTTAAATTGAATAAAAAGCTTCATTTTGCTTTGAAATATTGAAATATATGAAATTAACATGAAATAAGATAAACAAACTTGTCCAAAACAATTTTCAATACAGCAGATAGCTATCAGTGCTAGAATGTTATTCTATAAACTATCTGTTGTTAATGCTGACAGACTGTTTTGTATTTGAAAACAACTTTGAATATTAGTATCTGCTTTACCTCACTGATTACGTCAAAATATTTCTCGCCCATTCCGTTCATATTGTTGATGTTGATGAATTCAGTGTTTGAATACAAACAGAGCATTGCTTGCTTGAATTGAAATTTTTTTTGAACAGCATTTTACTGCTTACATTAAAATACAAACGGCAGATGGGAAAATGTCTGGGCAGTAATGTAGATTGGATTCTATCCAAATGCACACGTCAGCGTCAGCATCTGAACAAATGTGTTTGACTACATAATATGCAAGGTGATAAACAAATCTTACTATTTTTTTCAGATGACCATTTGCAAATATTAGAGAAGCTTTTTCAAGTTGCTTTTGTTTCTCTCCATTTGCAATAAAAAGCAATGAATAGAATGCTGATGCGAATGTTATATTTTTAAAGAAATCACATTCAAAAACACTTTATGTCTGTAATTTTACCATTCGTCAGTCACATTAGCCAGCTTCAACGAATCTTTCTCAGCTAACTCGCTCAAGAGCTATGCGGCTTCTTGGCAGTGTTTTAAAATAAATACAAAATCACTGTTGAATTCAATTTGAACTTGGCTAGAAAGCATGAAAATTGTTTGCTCAAAAACATGCACAATAAGGAAAGATTCTGCAAAATGATTGCCAGCCTATGAGTTGAAAACAACGTCTGTGAACAAAGCCATTGTTGTAATTGGATTAGCAATTCTGCAAATTCAGTTCGTCATTATCGAACAAATTTTCCCTTTATTTCGTGGTACGAAAATAAAACAATTCTCTGTTTGGCATCAATTCTTAAAAATAGGCTACTAAATGATTAACAAAAACTACATACAAAAATATATACATACATACATAAATACATACATACAAACATGCACATATAAACTGCAAAGCATAAAGATGCACAGCTATGCTTGCAAAATAAAACAATCTATTCTTCAATTATTCAGTCTGTTCATTTGGTTTAAGATTGGGTTTATTAATTTTAACGCAATTAAATAAAATTTTGGTGTCTGTAACAATTTAAAAAAATTTGTTTCATATATGTTCAAATTTTTAAATGATTTCGCTTTAGCTGAAAATAAATAATAAACCAATCTTTGTTGCATGAAATGAAATCACCGAGCGTGCAATGTAATGTAACATGTGTAATAAGTGCACTGCTAGCTGGTACTATTCAAAAACTTTTTTGCACTAATATGTCTTCATAAACTGCTTTTATGTGCACAAAAGTACAAGCGCAGTGCCATTCGAAATTTCTGTTTCAGTACTTTCAAATAAAAATACATGAAATGAAAAAATGTCATGCTTTAGCGTATTGTAGCAGAGTAAAATTCCACAGTTTCACAGTCTCTTTCTTCTACAACAAAGTCAGGATTTGTGAGAAACAGCTCATCACATTTGAGCAATAGCAAAAATGAAAGTTTAAGCTATTGCAATAATTTCAGCATGCACAAAAAATTGTTTTTGTCACATGATTCGAATTTGAAAAAAATAAAAATTAAGAATCAATAATGTGGCCTTTTTGAAAGTGCATAGCTGTAATTATTTTTTATCCACTTTCACTTATTGTGCACTCAGCATGCCTAACGAACGTGATGATGCTCGAAGTTATTTATAAAATCAAGCTTTATTGAATTGTGAATAGAATCCCATCATGTTTTCAAAAACATTTTAAACTTTCCATACATTTTTGATTCGTCCAAATTTGAAAAGCAACAAAAGTAAAAAAACACTCCAAATAATATGCAAATTAGCATACTTCTACTTGAAAATATACATATTATTCACACATAATGCACATCTCGTAATATACAAGTACCGTTTCAGCAGAATACAAGTGGCTGGAAAAAGGAATTGCAACTTTATTTTAAAAAAATATATATCAATTCGTGCATCTGTTGACAATTAAATTTCAAATAAACAACAAATTCAATTCAGCCACATCAACAAGCATTACTTCTTCATATGCTAGTTTAATTTGAAAATATCACTAAATTTTATTAATAAAAAATCCAAACATCATTACTGCCCTTGTTTAGAAAAGAAAAAGAAAATAGAAAAATACTTGAAATTTTCAGACTCCCATAAACAGCTGCTATAATGTGAGATTAAGTTCTAATACTGCTGGAGTTATCCAAGATTGATCTAAACGAAACATCCGATTACATTCAACAGGTAAATAAAAAATTTGTAAAAAAAACCTTTCTTCTCAAATTATCGTTCAATAGGAAGTCGTGCAAGGAATAATTAATTAATGATTTATTAATCCATCCACGTGCATCGACGACAGCTATATAATACAGAGAAGAGAGCATCGGACGATGATGAAACAGATGTCTGAGAATAAAAATGTTGCTCAGCTCCAAACGAATAACTCTGCTTATTGAAAGTGACACAACTTGGTTCCACAATGCAACCAATTGCGCATTACATAACTTCTGATAGTGCATTCTGTGAACGCGCGCAGCTGATCAAATTCCAACACTTCAAAAATCTGCATCCACAATTGAAACAACAAAAAATGAAATTAATCAAATTACAATTTCAAATCTGTATTTGTTTTCAAATTAACACTTTAGTAAACAACGCTTCTTCTCCTTTTGTAGATGATGTCAGAGATTTTGGGTAAATAGCATAAAGCAACGATGAACATCAAATGAGCGATCGACCAAAATTTCAGCCTCGTCAAATTTTCTTCAATATGCCGGTGATTTATCAAAAATTATTGAAAAAGAATAATTCACAAAGAATTGAAAAACCTTTCCGCCAAAATTGTTGTTATCTACTTCCACATCAACGTTTCTACTGCAAATCAAAATGGCATGCAGAGAATCAATCAAAGAATGTTCCATAAATAATATCTGCAAAATTTTACACTTCAAAATATAGCTTCAATTATACATACACATTTATTTTTTTGTTTGTTTGTTTGTTTGTTTGTTCCAAATAAGAACAACTTCTGATATTTTTATGTGCAAAATAACACACGTTTATCATATACTTCATTTATAAAAAAATATACGTAAATATATATACATCCTCTTCTTCAAACAAATATTTGAAAAAAAATCAAGCTGAATTAATTCTTCATAGATTGAATTTTTTTTAAATGCCAAAAACGACAATTGCAGCAACCAAAAGCATTACTTTTCCGCTACCAATCAGCTGTGTTATATGCCAGAAAATCTCTCTTGTTCAAAGACTGCGCACGCTTATTCTGCAGTGATTCCAACTTCGGACAGTCTGAAATTCTGTGTCCCAAGCCACCACAAAATGTACAACCACGTTCGTCTATAAAATCGAAAAAAAGAGCAAAAACATTAATTAATTAATTTATTCATTGATTAATTTATTAATTGAACGATTCCTTCATTCATTATTTAATTAATGCAATATCAAAATAAACAAATAAATACAAACTGCACGGTTGCTTATAGCTGATGGCATTTGTTTTATAAGGGTAGAATTTACAATGCCATATATAATTGAATTACAGTTAACAGAATTAACGCTTCGAATTGAAAAATTCTTCAAACAGAAGCAAAACAACAAATACAAACCTCCAATTTCCAGCAATTTTTCACTTTCAGCTTCGAAAGAGGAAAGAAACAACGGAACATCTTGCTTGGCTTCCAATAAAAGATGCTTCAAATCCAGAAGAACTGATATGTCTTAAACAAAAAATACACTAATAATATAAGCAAATTATTAATTAAAAAAATAAATCCGACAATCAAATCAAAATTAACATATCAATATCATCTGAAAACAACAATAACATAAATCATACCACATGATCGATTGACGAACGTTGTTGCTCTGCCTTTCTGGTGATGCCTACCTGTGCGTCCAATACGATGAACTGAAACCAACAAACAATGGAAAGCATAACAAACAAACATGGTGGACAATAAAATTTCAAAATTCAAAATAATTCAAATAAACGCAATAGAGATCATTTAAATTAAAACTGTAAAATAACAGATGAAACTGCTTCGATTTATTAACATGCAAAATATAACATATTAAACAAATAAAATTTAATAAACAACTGCTACAATTTTTAAATAATATCAAAATAGCTCCCATTTTTTCAAACTCACTAATATGCTTTTATTACGTCCATACGTGCTGCAATAAAAATGTTCGTTATAAAAATGAGAAAATTAATAAGATTGTTTGGAAATAACATTTTTAATTTTAGAAATATCCAAGAAGAAAGTGCAAACAGACATGCACATGCATGCAATTCCAAAATTGTATGAAATACAATTAAGTGAAACCTAATTACTTTTTATACAAAATAAACTTCACTTAAAACAACAATATAATTCCTGCCAATTAAGAATATCCTGACTTTTATGGTTGAAAAAAAAACAATTTTTTGTAGCACTGATATATTATTAAATGAAATTTTAAAATTGCATTCAACTTATGCAAAACGTTTGATAAATAGAAACAAACCAATTTACCTTTGCTTGCATGCATGCATGCAAAATAGTCACTTTTCGCTAAATTTCAAGAAACAAACAAACAAACAAATAAATAAATAAATAAAAACATACCGTAATTTTCAATATCGTCAGGTAAGTCGTAATTGATGACGTGCTGTATTTGAGGAAAGTCGAGTCCTTTGGATGCAACGTCAGTTGCAACTAAAATATCTTTCGCCCCTAATTGAAAGCTGGTTAATGCCCCAAGACGTTCTTGTTGATCTGTTGAAAAGTAAAAAAAAATCATTTGCATATTCAATTGCACAATTGCACTGATCATGCACAAAAGGAAACGAACACCTTTGCCACCATGAATGGCCACCGCTTGCAAACCTTTGAGCAATAAATATTCTAAAATTTTGTCCACGTCATCTTTCTTTTCCGCAAATATCAGCACCTGAAAAGAGAATATTTGAAAAATAATTAAAATTATTGTAATATTTTTGTAAAAAAAAATATTTTTACAGGGGGCGGTGTCTTTTCTAAGGCACCTAAAATCTGCATCAGCTTGTCTTCATTTCTTACGTATTCCACCTGAAAATAATAACTTTGATCAACTTTACAAATTTGCAAGTAATATCAATCAACTATACATCTTGAAGAACATTCAAATTCGCCGCGCCTGCACGTCCCACGTTCACCACAATCGGCTGCACTAGTGCACTTTTGGCAAAATTTTGAATCTTTCTGGGCATTGTAGCAGAAAAGAGCAACGTTTGACGTTGGCCCTGAAATTAAACTATAAAAAATTGCTTGAATGGAATTTAAATTTTATTCGCATCTTGAACCTTGAAAAATGAAAAAATTGTCCGCACATCTTCTTCAAATCCAAGGTCAATCATACGATCCGCTTCATCCATGCACAAATAACGACAAGTGTCCAATGTCAAAACTTTCTTGGAAAGTATTTCAATAAATCTTCCGGGCGTGGCCACTACAATGTGCACACCTCTACAAATTTTGAACCGCAATATAAAATATTACTATTCTAAATCCATTAATTTCGGCTAAAACTCACCTCCTGGCTGTGGAAAGTTGTTCTGAAAGCGAGACACCCCCGATGCAAAGACATACTCGCAGTTTCGGTAAATTGTCCTCAGAAAGGGCTGCGCAATAATAACAAATAATATCGTAAATTTGTTTTGCCAGTTCTCTCTAAAAGAATAGTTTCAAGTAAAAAGAATACCTTTGAATATTAAAATTTTATTTTAAATCCAAACATTTTCACACTTGGAAACTTTTTTTCTATTAAAGCATGCTAATTATTAACTAGCAACAGCTTTCTCACTTACTGAAGGAACGACGATTAATCCATATGGACCTTCATTATCAATGAATGGCAGACGAATTTGCTGTTCCATGCAGAACATAATTAAAGGCAACACAAAGACAAGAGTCTTTCCGGATCCTGTGTATGCAATGCCAATCATATCCCTACCTTTCAAACTGAAATATACGCACAAATAAAAAAACACAGTTCAATGTATGCAAATTTAAAAAATACGCTATTGGAAGGCCTTGCATCTGAATTGGAGTTGGAGTTGTGATGTTCTTCTTGGTCAAAGCGGATAAAATTGAATTTGGAAATTTCATTTCCTAAAATGTGATACAATAAAAGCACAATTTAACAAAAAATTGATCTGCGTCTACAGAAAAAAAAATATTTTCTAAAAAATTCCAAAGATGCGCATTTTTATATATACAAAAATAAAATACTTTGAAACTTCTCAGCGGTGCTGGAATGTTTTCTCCTTCGGCAAGGATGCCGTGAAGTTTTCGAAATCGCATGATTTGTTCAAAAGTCAAATTTTGAATATATCTCGGTGGTTGCCATCCAGTTCTAATAGCTTCGACATATTTCACATCTTTAGCTATTTCCGCCGCAGCCATCAATGCTAAAAAACCAAATAAATGGATTCATTATTATTTATATATATATATATATAATTTACTACATCCAATAATTCCGAGAGAAAGAAAATGTATTTTTTCACCTGTTCTTCCAGCAAAGCTTTCCAACAACTGTTCTTCCTCTTTGAGCTTCTTCTCGATTGCATCTTCTTTATGCGCTGAAATTGCACGTCAATTTCACAATAACATTCACCCAAATCAAACCGATCAGTGCATACATTCGGTGTGCTTTTTCAGTTCAGTGTGCTGTTCAAGCAATGTAACAGCCGATCTCTCAAATTCTATAGTACGACCGTATTTTTTTGCGCTGTCCACAGCTGAAGATTCTGATTCTACCATTTTGGCAGTGGAACCAACGCCCTCAGTTCCACTGCTTCGATTCAACAATCCAATTTTAACCAACTAAATAAAACAGTAAG
This sequence comes from Trichinella pseudospiralis, assembly GCA_001447645.1. Taxonomy (NCBI): domain Eukaryota; kingdom Metazoa; phylum Nematoda; class Enoplea; order Trichinellida; family Trichinellidae; genus Trichinella; species Trichinella pseudospiralis. The sequence continues at coordinate 311,974 of JYDV01000013.1, forward strand.
CACAAATGTGTAAATTTTCAAAATTAAAAGAAAAAAAAACAAACAAACCTGCTGCTCACGACGCTTCTTCAACGGTACATACGGTACATAATCTTCATCGTCCGTTGCTAACAACGAATCAGAGTCCGACTCAGTTTTCTATAATAAATAAATAAATAAATATTCAATTATAAAACAGTAAATAATCTTACCCTCCTGTAACTTTTCAACTCTTTCCCTGTTTCATCCATTATATAGATATAGCATTGAATGTGCTATTGAATAACTGAAAATTAAAATCAAAATTAATGAATAAAGTAATAATAATAATAATAATAATAATAACCAAAAGGTACCATATTGGATAATATGAAAAATCAATTCAGAAGAGAAAACAAATCCATCATCACAGAATACAAAGTTTACTAGAGAAATAAAAAATAAAAGCAATCACTGAACAACATCAGACAAAAGCCCCGTCCTCCTCTGCTAAGCAATAAATCAACTTTAAAACTGTTCAATTTTTAAACTGCATCAATGCAGAATAAAATAAAAAGAAAAAGCTTGTATAATGGGAAAAAAATTTAATCAATATTCGCGAATCGAGGCACCGCCTTCAAATCAAATGGACAAATTGCATTTGGCTGCCAAGTGTGAAAAGAAATTGCAAATTTCAGCATTTGTAGCAGCAATTGGCAACACTTTTCCATTCGAATCAGAACATGGAACAGTTACAGAGCAAAATGGTTGCTTGCTTTTATTCTGAAAAAAATTACAATTAGCAAAATAAAACAGAAAAAATAACATTTTCTTTAAAAAAAACTCACCTCAAAGAATGCAAAAGATGAGAGATCACCCGCAGCTTCAGCTGGATAACCTTGCGCGACAATGCATTGCTGAATTTTAGATTTCAGCTAAAAATTACAATCAATGAGCAGATTTGCAATTTTTTTAAAAATTGAGAAAATTTTTTCAATAAAATCAAAGACTAACATAATTTTTCCAATTAATTAATGAATTCCACCGATGCAGTTGACTGTAGTACTTCGACCAAACAATATCAGGCGATGTTGCGGTATTTTTGATGTTGACAATCATGTTTTCTGACAAAAACTTTCGAAGCTCCTGAAAGAGAAAAGATTTTTTTTTTACAAATCTGAACTTGAAATAAAAATCAAGCAAGAAATCTGCATCATCTATATGCAGTATGTGTGCATATTAAAAAAATTGTTTTATCGCTTTTTGTTTGATCTTTCTTCAATCGTATTTAAACACAATCTTTCACAAAAAATCAAAGAACAGCCCATTTTCTTTTAGCATAATTTGACGGCATTAATTTTACAAAATATACTGCTTGAATAAAAAGTTATGCTGAGAAATAATTTTTTTTAAATTAAAATCATACTTTATGAAAACGATCAACTTCACGAAGTAGTTGGTTGATTTGGTCTTGATGTTTGTGATTCAACTTATCCAACTCAACACCGCAAAATATCGAAGACTTTCCGGAGTGCTTCTTTGGAATATTCAAAGGCTTCATCGATTCCATTGCACTTTGCATTCGCTTGCCAACCTCCGATGCTTGAGCCGATTTCCAATGCTGCATCACATACTGAATATGTTTCATCTGATGAGAATTAACAATAACGACAACACCACCACCACCAACAACAACAACAACAACATGCTAACAAATAATCCAACTCTCGCATCTCACCTGATCAATCATAAAAGCACCTTCTTGTTGGTCTTGCACCGATGTACTTGTAGTAGACAGTGGAAAATCTGAAAGAAATACAAAAATAAAAAGTTCAAGTTCAAAAAAATTACACAAATAATATTTTCAATAAGCACAGAAAAGCTACACACTTGAAACTGCTGCCAATGGCTTGGTGACACCGATCAACAGTTGCTTTTTGGAAAGAACGACAATTCGTTCTTTCAAACTTGCATTCTCCTTTTCCAAACTGTCCAAATCTTGCTGCAACGAATCCATCGTCTGCTCATAATGACTAAACAGCACCGGACATTTAGCATCCATGCAACGCATGAGCTGAATGCATGTAAAACTTATAAAGCATATAATACCGTTCTTTATTTTTGTAATCATGCTGCATTTCGGCCAACTTGTTCTGCAAACGAACAACACGCTCGTCGCCTTCTTTTCCTGAATCCGCCAGTCGTTTCTCGGCAATTTCCTTTCTGACGTGCATTTCAGAAATTTCTTCTGCCTAAGTAGGGAAATTTTTATCATTTTTTCTTAAAAAAAATTTTTTTTTTAATTTCAAACCTTCAATTTCAATGCTCGTTTTATTTCCATTATATCACGATCTTTTTTTTCAATTTCTTTCCTCAAACGTTCACACTCGGCAATATTCTCTTTTCGAATATGAGCCCGTTCAAGAATCGGCGGAAATTGTTGCTGAAAATTTAAAAGAAGAATAAAAATATTTCTTTTCTTAAAAAAGCATATTCATTTATTTTGCACAAATTTTTGAAATTCACTTTCTCCTCTGCTGATTTCTTTTTCAAATTTTCGTCAAACGTGTTGCACAATTGTTCACAATACTGCACAACATTTTTCAGATGAAATCTTGAAAAAAAAATTCTTTTTTTTTTAAATAAAAATATTAAAATATAAAGATATTACTGGAAAAATGATTCGATCGATTCATCTTTCTCCGGTCGCATTATTTCCAAATATGAATCGTTCAGAAATTCTTCCATCATTGGAGCGTCGATTCCTTCCACATCAGGAAGCATGCTGGCTTGTGAAGCGGCTTTGGCGCAACACTGGCTCAAGATTTTTGCCAAATTTTCAACCGCTAACACACTCTCACTCATCGAGTTCAAAAGCTAAATAAATTTCAAAATCACAGCCTGATACATGAAAACAGCCTTTGATCAATGAAGCTCTAACATGAGAGGAGATGTTGTCAACGACGAGATCGTCGTCACCTTTGGGAACTTTGGTCTTGGCCAAGACGAGAAATTGTTCCATATCACCAACGTTGTTCGACATCTTGTTGAACAGTTGTAACAGCTTTTCACTGCCACTGGTGTCCTAATAAAAAAAGAATACAACTTTCAAATAAATCAAATTAATCAATTAATTAGCTTAACAGTGAGATAAAGTTTAGCTCGTTCAAGCTCGAATTGCAACCAAGAAACAACCGACAGTAAAGATGAAAGCATATCAATCAAAACTGCATTCGAATCAAACTGCTCTGCAGTGTAATTTGTTTCGCAAAATTGCTAAACATAAAAAATAAAATAACATTATCGATTAATATTAATATTATTATTATTATTATTATTATTATACCTTAAAAAATGCTAATAATTTTTCCACATTTCGCAAAGAAGTATTTTCATCTAAATTGTTGTCTTTCAAAAGATTGAAATAATAAGAAAGCAATCGTTCTTGAGCTGTAATTTCAGAGCGCAATTGAGCAACTTTGTTCAAACGTTCAACGCTGCATCGATTGAGAACACTGAAATGCACAAAAAAACAGTTTAAAGTAAAAATGATATCAACGTTTAATTTAAAAAAAAACAATTCACTTTTCACATTTTCGAAGAACAGAAATTAAACAATACAAATAATAAATGAACTTCAACGAATAACTCCACTGCTCGCCTTTGTGTGACAAGAAAAGATGCTCTCGTTGAACACCTTGTGGAACTCTTGGAAACTGAAGATAGCAACAAACAAAATTTATTGTATCCTCCATATATATATATATATATATATATGCATTAATTTTATTATTTTTCAAAACAATACCACTTACAATTCCATTCACATATTCGATTAAAAGTTTGGCTTTTTCAATCAACCTTTTAAACACCAGATTTACCAAAATGCAATCGCTATCACCTGAAGCAATAACATTTTGCAAAATGACAAGCTGAAAATCAAAGAAAAATACTCACCGCCGGTGTTGGCAAAATCATCCGAGAAAAAGATACGCAGAAATTGATTTTCCCTACGACTATCCTCCAGTTCAATTTTGCACAGTTGACTGTCGACAAGCTGAAAATTTTGTGAAACCTCTCATCCCACTGACTGACACTACTCCAATGAAACACTTTCAATGACAACGGATACTGCGCATGCACATACCTCGGCCATTTGACGTGAAGTAGCCAATACTGACCGGTCACTTATTAAATTTTCATTTTCATTCGAAATATTTTTCTTCGGTTCAGTCAAAATTGACAACTGATCTTTGTAATCTTGAATCTGTTCCAACAAACTGGCGGTCTGTTGCCTAAATTTCCCAATGGTCGACTCACGATCGGCTATCCTTGAATTTGCCAACTGCAACTGTTGTTTAAGCTAAAAATTCAGCATAATTTCATTTCATTTTTTGATCAAACAACAACAACAATTTTATAGCATGCTCGCATAATAAGATCACCAGACACACCTCAGTAATTTGACCGTGCATACGGTCGAGCTCCATGCGTAATTCTTTTTCAGTTTCACGAGAACTTTCTTGCAATTCTTCGTCGACAACACGCATCTGCTCGAAATCTTCAATCGTCTCCATCAGTGCTCGCAATTCTTCTTCTAAACTCAAATTTTTCGCAGTCAAATGTTCCACCATCTCCTCTGCACCTACAGCAGCATCGACCTGCAAAAATGTTGTTTGAACAATAAATAATAATAATAATAAAATAATATGATCAACTTGATCTTTGAGTTCGGTAATTTGATTTTCAAAATCTTCTTCTGCAAGTTTCAGTCGGTCATATTTTTTCTGCAATTCCGCCATTTCCGCTTTCAAAACGCCAAGCTCCTTGTTCAAACGCTCATTGGTTGCTCGTTCCTGTACGGACAAATCACGCACCTTGACCAACGCCTCTTTCATCCGCTCGTTCTGCTGTTCGAGCTGTTTAATTTGAAAGGGCGTTGGCGCTCCGCAACTGGACGCTCCGTTTTCGTTCAGTTCATTTTTCAAAATTTCCAACTCCAACTCCAACTCCCGAACCCTATCCTTCATCACTTCCAACTCTTGGCAAAGCATCTCGGCCCTCTCCTCGGCCATCTCTTTGTCCAAAGTGGCCATTTCGATCGCCTCGGACACGCCGGCCATTTCCTCTGAATAAGTTTCTCTGGCTTCAATCGCCTCACGGGCTTCTTTCTTCGCCTGCTGCAACTGCTTCTGCAATTCTGAATGCACCTCGACCATTCCGCTCTTATATTCTGCCAACTGCGGGCACAAAGCACAGAAACACACAAAGAAATCCAATCAGAACAAACAAATTCCACTGTCCAATCAATTTCTACCTGTTGCAATTGAATTTTACACCTCTCATAATCGATCAACTTTTGCTTGTCCTCGTGTCGCTTGGCGCGTAAAGTTTCCAATTTTTCAGACAAATCTTTCACTTCACTTTTCAAATATTCCAATTCAACACCTTCGGACATGTTCAACGAAGCAGATTGCTTTTCGGCCGCGTTGATTTCCTGAAAAATACAACAACAACAACAACAACAACAACAGTGCTCATTTGAATAAACAAAGAAAACAATAAATATATTCACCCGTTCCAAAAGAGCAACTTGCTTACTAACGCTCAACCGTTGCTGTTTCCCTTCACTCGTCGTTTGGTGGTGATCATCATTCAAATCTGCCACCTCTGGTCGTTTCGGATCAACCAATTCACCACTACAACTGTGATCCTTTTCTTCTTCAGCAATTCGACTCAATTCCGCATCTTCAACTTCCTGATGATCATCCAACGCCACCACATCCGACTGACACATACGCTCCTTGTCGGATACTGAACCCTCAGCCGGTGCTACTTTTTCCAACGACGCGCTCTGCTTGACAAATGGCCGAGGTTTCTGAAACAGAAGCATCAAAATCAAAGTTATTCAATATCTGGCATTTTCCGCCATTCTTACAAAAACAAGCTGAGGTTCTCTGGCGGATGTCTGCTTGGACACGGACGTTGCTGTTGGACGGGCAATTTCTGAAACTTATTTCACTTATAGAAATATGCACACATCCATTGAAACATTATATCGAAAGTATTTTCGAAATTTTTACAACCACATTACATTACATACCCTTTTTTATTGATTTTAAATCACTCTTCGCCCTAGGTAAACCGGATATCGACGGTTTTAATGTTTTAGAATTTTCAGCAGTGACAGATTCATTTTCAATCAGTTGTACCTGAATTTCAAAAATACAATTATTCACACATTAAAAAAAAACAATAATTCAAAATTCACTTGTGCTGGACGAACAAAAATTCCATGACTGGCCTCGCATCGAAAATATTCCTTGCCTTGAACCAAGCCGTTGTTTTTGCCTTTCGGTTCATCCAAAATCACACCAATCCATTTTCCTGGTGAAAACTGCGTCGTTCCCACGTAGGCAACAATTCCAAAAAGACGCTTGTCAGTTAAACAAACCCGATCTCCAACGCGCACATTATTACTGTTGTCCAAAAGTTGCGACGATGACATTTAAACTAAATAATTATACTGATTAGTTTTATACAATTTAAAATAGTTCACAATTTTACAACCCATAAAAAATCCATCCATTTCATTCACATTTTCACATCATCGTCAAAATATTGTCTTTAAGCTTTTGTTATAAAAAAATGAAACTAATAACGCACTATAACGCATTATATACATTTATTTCAAAAGTAATTATAAAAACGATTAAAAATGTCACTGAAAAAAGCATACTTAAATTCGGCATTTTATCCTGTTTACAGTATTACAACAATTTTAACTTTCCTCGTAATCTTCATGATAAACATCTATGAACTTCTATTACTAATTATTAACGAAATACACAACAAATGAAATTCATTTCACTCAACAAATTCAGATGCCACTTTATCAATGAGAATTGTGCAACATGTGCTTAAATGTCTAAAAGTGCTTCACAAAGCATAACTACGCTGAAAATTAAGTATTCCACTAAATATATAATACAAATAAATAAATATACTTGACAATATTGACCAACAAGTCGATATAAATAATATGAAAGATTTTTATAGCAGAATCTCAATAAGAATAATATTCATTTGCATTAATTTTACTGACAAGAAACTGGTAAGTACTTTACACAAAAGTTTTAACTAGTTTTAGATCTGACAAAAATCGTTTCAAAGAGCTTGCAAAATAAGTTCAAAAATAATTTACTGAAAAGTACATAAACAAAATATAGGTTAATAAAGTAATTACAGTTGTGAAAGAAAATGATAATATATAATGCTATAAAATATTCAAAAGAAAACTCAATTACTACCCCAAGAATACAATACAATATACATACGGGAAATGATTATTGTAAAATAAAAAACAGATGCTTGATTAATAATAAAGAGATAGAATTAAAAATAAATCATGCGCCATAATCATTACAATTAGCTAAAATATGCTATTATCAAAATACACATAATAAGTTGCTTTGTTCGCCTTCTCAATAAAATCTAACTACAATACATAAGCTTATTTGTAAATTCTCAAGCCGATTTTAACTCAATTAATACTTACCACATACAAAAATGTTCTAAATTTGAAAGTTTAATTGTCGCAAAAGTACATAAATTTCAAAACCGGATGAGCAAAACAAATAAGCTACAGTATGACATTTTTAAATGCAAGAATTATTTAAAATTTTTGTTCAGTAAATAATACGAAACTGCACACAAAATTATTAAAACCGATATCATTTTTATTGCGTCAAGTCAAAATGCATTTCTTAACAAAAATATATTGCAAATAACAAGGGAATGTTCATGTCAGAATGTTATGACGCTCTTTCCACTTTCGGCAGTTAAACCACTGTTGCACTTTTATACAATGAATTTTGCAGAACTACGCATTAAAATATTGCATCCTTTTATGATGAATTTTCAATTTCTTAATCTATTTTTCGTAAAAAACATACATAATTGGTATTATTGTGCTTATGATCATAAAAGAAACTATTCAGCGTTTTATAATATCTTTTGTTATTTTGAAGCATTGAAAAAAGTAAACAAGAAAAAGTCAGAAGTCATTCAAATCATCGTCTATCAATTTGAACCAGTATCCGCAAGCGCACTGTTTGTCCACATCTTTCTCAAGGCACATATATTTTGCTTCTGTTTGATTAGCATCGCCTGGAAATTTTTTTGAATTTTTAAAAACTTAATAATCATGCATTTCTGAACCATACATAAACATCCGATATACCGCTTTTGACAAGATGATAAAATAATATTTGGCTCCTCCCGTGTACCTTTTCCTTGTTTATATATTTTCGGTTCGTACCTCTAAAATAAAATTTCATTTTTAAAATGTAGAAATAACAGAGTAATTTTCTATTACATCATCGCCCAATATACGGGCCAGAAGGCGACGCTTTTGGATCGCTGTATTTACATTTTCGTCTTCAAAAATGCTTCCTATTACTAAAGTTTGATTTTATGTTAAGATGATATTGAAAAAACGCAAAACTTACTGTAAACCTGTGCTACATTATATAATGAACTAAACAATACTTATATAAAATATTAAAGAGCATATTCTTCATAATTCCTAACTTATATTTTTCACAAGTGCTCAACTTATAATATCATATAATCAAAAGCAACTTTACAATTGTTCATGCTTCGATTTCAAAGTTATTTTTTAAAATATCTCACCACAAAACATTTAGTATCAGAAAATTAAATTTTCAAGTAAGAACTTTGTTTATATTCATTATTTCTCAGGTTATTTTATTTCTGCTTACCTGACTTAAATCTTTTCGAAAAGTAAGCACTTCTTAATTTGTGATTTTTAAAAATCAACTTCAGCATGCTATATTTTCGTTATTTGAATAAGGATGTAAAAATTGCACATATACAGAATCAAAGAAAAATCAAGTAACAATAACATAAATGATTTTTTATTGAAACAATATATGGAAAACCTAAAAACTGTATGATGTAAATTTGAAAATTTAAATTAATTTTTAGTTACTTTTAAACTTTGAAATCTGTGTAACTGATTGCTCTGTAGCATGTTATCTCTGAGTGGCTGTATATATATTGCGTTCTGATTGGTCAGATTGAAATTTTATGATAGTGTTGCAGGCAAAGTCCGCACACCGGCCATTCCGTTAGACTGTGGCACACAGCCTATGTGCGGACTTAGCCTGAAACAATAGCAAGGATTATATTTTTTATTTTATTCAGTCAGAATTCAGATATTTTGTGTGTTTCAGAAATTATGTAAATGACCAGTTTCATATATTTTTAAATGAACGCTGTTCTGTATTTAGAATTTATTTTTAAGATTGAAGTTTTACCAAACATACAAAATGAACAAAAATTTTTCATGAAAGTTCGCTAATTCTGCATTATCAATTTTATTTGCATTTTTCATATGTATAAATTATTTTTCACAATACACGAGCATTCAACATTGCAACACATTTTTCCCAATCACAATTCAAGTTTGCACGTGATTACCGGAATTATATTCCAATAAAGTCACTGCAGCTGCATAAATTGCGATACTTCAAAAGAATCTGTCTCACGTATTTATAATAACACGGGTTAGTAAATATAAAAACAATGGGTATAAAAAAGAGATTCAAATTTTCCAAAAATCTCAAAAGTCGATCAAAATAAATGAACGATCGTTTGTGAATAGCCAAAAGCACTGTTAATGGCAGAGCTTGTATGATAAAACAAAACACCGCCAAAATAAAAATGCGTTTAGTGACAACTGCTTCTCGTTGAGCTTGAATAGCTCTTACTCCGCTGACTTTATTCTTTTTCTGAAACACAATCAAAAAATATATGAAGAAATATATTAGCATGGTCATATAGTAAACTGATACGTAAAACGCCCAGAAACCAATGTAAAACTGCATTGGAATAACTTCAATTATGAAACAGTTATCATTTATGTAATTATTTTTTGAAGCAGACAGTAATGCATCTATTAAAACGAACATTATTATTATAGATGTAATGACGAGGGCAGTGTAAAGCAGAGTGGGACGTACTTTGTTGTTGAAATAATTGCACTTATACGGTCTCAATACTTTGTAAAACCTTTCAACAGCAATGAGCAATAAATTTAGACATGAAAAAAATAAACCAGACATAAAAGGTAAGATGTTCCAGGACTCGACGATGCACTCCAACCTAGTTGCATTTTTGTTACCAGTTGTGAAAAATAGACGACGTGCTGAACAACACACATATCCAGCACTTGCTACAATGTTTCCACTAATGAAACCTGAAAAAAATTATAAATCAAATGTACTTAATCTCTCTCCCTCTCTTTTCCTCTTTCATAATTATTATAAATAATAAATCATTGACTAAAATTTACCCTCACTTTAATTCATATTTACGATAATTCAAATATGCTTGAAGCTTCTCTTTGTAAAATTCAAAAAACATTTCGAACATATATATCTTTTTGATTTTGTAAAAAAGTATACAGAAAGAAGTGTTATAATTTTAACAAAGCTGGACACATAAATGTGCAAATTTTACTAACCTGCATTGAAATAATTGTTCACCTTTGGCTTACATTTTTGAAAAGTAAAATATGCTAATAAAACATTGATAATCAAGGCCAATATTCCGTTAATCAATAAAATGATGATTGTCACATTATTCAAAAGCAGACTATTTTTTGGTAAAATTTCGTCCATCACATTTGCATCAGTTTTCCAAAAGTTATCTTTCAATTCTACATCGGCCAAATAAGTTGAAGTGCACAATTCTTCAAATCAAAAAGTACATTGAAGACTAAATTTAAAAAATAAGAATATCAATTAATGTTAAAAATCAATATGCACATGATCTAAGGATTTTTCATTTAATAATTGCTAAAAATCAATCCAAGTCGCATTGACATTTTCATAATGAAGATGACAACGAGAAAATGAAAAACATCTATGTTTGCAATTAGTTTTGATAAGCAATCATTAAATAAAATATAAAAGTGATATGTTTATTTGCTTCGAAATGCAATATCAAAACTTAGTTGCATCTTTTTTATTTAATAAAATGTCACCAATTATAATTAAATAATAAAATCCTCGTTATTAGTGCTTATCAAATAATCACAATTATACATGTCTAAAAGTTTCATATTTGCTGCATAAAAATATTATTTTCCATGTTTTTATTCATAACATAATAAAAAATAGTAATTCGTATTCTCTTGCTAAAATTGTAACTACCAGAGAGAAAAAAAATAATAAATGCTGTCCTTCCTACCTCTAAGGTGGAAGACTGAACAATTAAACATTATAACGCATTATTCTGCTTTGTTAGCAAGATAAAATTAACTTTCGAATAAAGGTAAAGTAAATCAAAATACTGAACATTTTTCATTCTTCTTTCAAAGTCTACAATAAGAGTAATTTAATAATGAATTCATTAAAATGCAATAAATAAAACTACCTTATTTGAAAACGGCATAACAAGCATAACTTTATTTGTTATTATTCTTATAAATGACTGATAAAAATAATAAATTATTTTAAAATCACATTGATTGTAATTAACAGTCAAAACACTGCTTCCAAAATGTTTAATTTTCAGACAGTATTCAGTATTACTTTACATATGCAAATGGCAAAAAACTCTGCGACATTCTAAAACAGAAATTGGAAATGAACAATTTGCCTTCTTTGCTGCCAATCTGCAAGCACCAACAGCAGGCGAAACCGTTAATTCATACAATACAATCTCTTTTATAATTGGATCTTTATCATGTCTTTGCATCAAGCCATTTATAAATCCTTCAATAATATTCAAAACAAATCATCATTTTATGTTTATTAAAATAATTTTTTAACTTAAAAGTACCCACTTTCATTAGTAAAGAAAATCAACTAAACTCGGAATTAAAAATTTGAAACTTATTTACCGTAACAAAAAAACATATTTAAATTTCACATAAATTAACAATAAATTTCCAGTGTTACAGGTTAATTTGAAAAACTAGCTTTAATTATCATTGAAAAAGTAATTTAAAAAATCCTTTCTTAAGTAAATCAAAACTTTTCCAAACTGAACCCATAATTAGAACTTCTAATTTTTGAGAATTTTCTAGATGCATTGCTGAAACAATTGCCAGTATATGAGCACCAAGAATTTTACCAGCTTCCGCAAATATTTCTAATATTAGCTCATCTCCGTTTTCTGATGAAGCTGAAAAATTACATAATTAATAAACCCACTTTTCAATAATATTTCTTTCTTCTTTCTTTACCTTCAGCAAGAACTTCGCAAAATGACGCTATTTTAGCTTTGGAAAAATTATCATACAACAATTCGAAAATCTGCTCTTTTCGCGATAACTGGAAATGATGGAGAAGCTTCGCCTTTATACAACTGATATTATTGGATGATAATTCCAAACCCTCTTCAATAGCAAATACTTTGCGAATGGCTTTTGTGCTTATCCAATATGCTAAAAGATTTGTATGATATCTTTTTACGAATGCATTTTCTATTAAATATACACTAATAAATACAAATCTAATATGAATATAAAATACATAGCAGATGCATAAATAAATTAAAATAACATGTTTCTTGAATGTATTTACGTGACATAATCGCAAAACTTTAATTAATATGTGACAAGGAAATAAAACATCCATGATTACGTTATAATTTACGATATAAAAGGAAGACATACCTGATCCATCATCACCAATTAAATGTCCCCATCCTCCACAACCCAAAAGGCGACCTGTAAAATCAATAGCACGACAACTCGATCCAGTACCAGATATCAGAACAATGCCATCTATAGAGGAAAGAAAAAAAATAAAATAACTAATCGACTTTTTCGCATGCAGAACAATTGTACTTTCATATCTTAATGCAAATGAAACTTAATCTCTTTCAACGTAATGATATAGGCTATTATTGCTTTTATATTTTATATGCTTTTAACTTATTTACAATGAGCAAATAATGCTGCAATTTCTGTTTGCTTACTTTCATCAAACGCCGTAAGAAGCGCACTATAAGAATCACTAATTACGACCACACTTTCAGTTATTGCGGGATAAGATGCAGAAAAATCGGCCACAAATTTTTCATTTCTTTCTTGATCTTCTGCTCCACTCATCGCCAGTGCCTATTAATTTAAGAAATGAGATATATAAAGCAAATTATTTTTAATACCAAAATTGATAATTTTGTATTTTTTGGTAAACCAGCAATTCTCAATGCGCTGTATATCAAATCAACTACAACCTCAAAAACAGCAATAGATGAACATAGCTGAAAATAATTTTAAAGATTTTAAAAAATCAATAGGGAACAAATAAAAATACCAAGCGCTTACGTAAATGTTCGTACCAGCACCAGTACAGTGTGCTAAAATAGTTCCTTCTTCATTCATCAGTATAAGCGTTGTCTTTGTAGCTCCCCCATCCACTCCAGCGTAATAGATAGACATTTTAAAAACAATTTCTAATTCTAATTGTTTACAATGCCCATACTTAATATATGTTGCAAAAACTTTTATCTAAAAATTTGTTTCAAAAATTGTTAAATTTAGAAGCTATGGCATGATAAATATTTACAACGTTCTAAAATTTTAAAAGATATAAATAAAGGATTTCAGCTTTCCATTCGTTAGCATTGCATTTCATGCATTAAATTAATTGTTACCTACTAAAATGCATCATTGATTCTACGAAACAGTATTTTCAGTCAAAATTTTTATTAAAAAAATGATACAAAAACTTGCTTTAAAAATACTAATTATAAATACAAATAATTTTAAAAAATATACTACTTAAATAAATCGGTCGTTAGATCTTCAAATATTTTCAAATTAATTATTTATTTCAAAATTACTGTAATCATGTTTTGTAGAAAAATTTTGTAAGCAAATCAAGGTGAAATCTTACGGTACTTATGTTAAAATTTTACACTAATAACTTACATATAGTAAACCATGGCCGGTGTTCCTCCTTTTGATGTACCTAGCTTTAACTTTTATGTGGAATCCATTAAAATACTACCGAAGAACTTTGTTCATCGAACGTATAATATTCAAACTGAAGCAGAAGAAAGTACTCGCTCTTCACAGCTGTATGAGGCTGAGTATCCTATGGGAATGTATAATCCTAAGCAACCATTTGAAGTCGAGCGGTTTGAAATCAGAGATGGAGCAGGTGAAGATGTAGAAGAATTAGCTGCAGTTCAACAGCACGAAGAAGATTTCGGCGACCGCAGTCCAGCAGAAGAATACACATCTTCAGTTGCATCTTATTCAAATGCATCTTTTAATGATGATGATGATGAGGATGAGGATGATGCATCATCTATAGAAGCTGATTATTATTTTGAATGATTTTGATTTCTCATATATACATGAAAGTATTGTGATACGTTTATATTACTGCATTACGTTTTTATAAACATCATACTATATGTAGATTTGTCTTAATCTGATTAATAGAATTACTTGCATTTCAAGTTTCATTTATTAAAAGTTGCTTTAGTATTTCTGTTATTTCTGGGCTGTTATTTTTAAGAAATTCAGGGCATGTATATTATCAATTGGGATTTTGAATGCAAGAAGTCTATTATTTTTAATATGTGTAGTCGTGCGTCAAAAATTAAATTTTCAAAGTAGGCTACATAAAGAAGCTCAACTTATATTAAATTTTAATTGATTGCTATATTACTTAATGTTGTATTAATATATTACTATAAGAAATATTTGATGTTTAAGTGAATTAAGTGTTTGTTTCGTCTCTTTACCCTCCAAACAAAACTTTTTGAAATGTAAAACATTACAGTATGCCAAAGAAAATTGTTGTTATCAAGGAAAATTTTTGCTTAAGTTTTTCTCATGTTAAATATTAATGTAAAATATTATATGTTGAAAATTGCTTGACATATTTGAAATTTTTGCTATTTATTATGACATAACGACTGTTCTTTCTTCAAAATAATTGCACCATTTTTATGAATATGTTTTTATTTAATATTATTATAAAATAAAAATTTATTTTTAGAGTTAAATGATACTATTTTATTTAAGCAATATGTATCATAAACTTTAAATCATTCATTTTACGACACTGACTTCATCATCATTTTGTACTACAGTATATAGATTCCGCCTCTTGACTTTATTTGGAAATATATTACTGAGATGAGCATATTTTTACATTTAATTTTGTGACTTTTATAGATTTTTTGTATCTTTTTGTATCATTTTCTCTTCATTTTTGTTTAAAATATTTTGACCTTTCATGCTGTTGTACTTGGTATTTTCAGCTAACTTCAGCACATGACCTACGGTGAAACTATTATCGCTTGATTTTCATTGGTAAGTTTTATTTTATTAAATTGAAATGTGTGCTGTATACTCAGATTGAAATGCTTAGTTGATGAACGTTCCCTGTTTTTAAAATGTTAAGTTATGTTATGAATTCTTTTGATTATTTTTTCAGGCAATGCTTATTGTTTGGTTGAAAAATATTTAATTTAGAATTCTTCAGCTCTTGATTTTTATTATGTCGGTGCTTGTTTAACTTTAAAAGACTTCTCATTTGCTTTTCTATTTGGTTAAACATTTCAACAACTGCTTCATTGTCAGAATTAACGCGAAGACTGCATGTGAAGGACACTGTTCTCTACCGCATTTTTACAGAAACATCACTTTTTGCATGCTAATTTTCAGTTTTATTTTTGTATGAAGTGATAGACTCAATTAAAGGATTATTAAGGAATTAACAGTTCACGTTAGTTCCATTATAACAATACTGTGCGCATATATTCCATTAAGAAATATGCAGTAGTTTTACTTTTAAGTGCATTCTTTTTTTTTAGTAAGCATTTAATTTCTGCCAAAACGTTTAATCTGAAAAGATAATTTAATGGTGCTTAAAACTGACTTGCTAAAATGGAGCGATACAGTGAAAATCATCCTACAGGTACTTTTTGTAAAATCTTTTTAACTTTAACGTAGTCATGAAATAATTTTTTAAGTAAGTCGATCAGCGGATACTGCTAGTGGCACTCACATACCATTATATGGCAGTGCTAGTGCTTTTGCAGCGTTGCCTTCAAGATTTCACCCTCCAGCACTCCAGGCTACACAAACAAATTTGATTCAAACTGGAATGTTTGCAAGTTCGCCAATGGCACACGGCTTGGATGTATTGTCTCCTCGCATTCCATTTTTGACGAATCGAGAGATACGCTTTAATTTTTACCAGACTCACTCGTCAGCGTAAGTGTTTTCTGTTTCCTTGATGTTTTAAAAATTACACTTATAAATCAACCCTATTTGCAATTGTCTTGTTTTGTTGCTATATGACGGTTGTTTTCAAAATGTGAATTTTCAGCTGCACTTTATTCTACTGCCAGATTGATTTTTAAATTTTATGTTATTGAATCTACAGCATTCATTTCAGTTTTAATGGCTAAACATTTGAATTATCATTTAATATGTTTGACTTTTAAAAATTCTTATGTTTATTTTATTTTTTCTCAATGTAGAATAGTTTGTTTTCACGTTCTGATGGTTTTACTTTTAATTGTTGTTTTCATTCTTTTTGCATTGTAAATCATGGCATTATGAATATAAAAACGAATAATAGATATTTTCATTTTTGATGGTTTAAACCTTGGGCATTTAACGAGAAAAAGTTATTGTAAACATGTAATGGTTGTTCATTTGTGTGTTTATGCATGCGTTTTTGAATCGAAATGAACAATAGCTTGCTTTTATGTATTTACGTTTTTCATTTTAATAATTGCTCATTATATAAGAATGATTAAATATTTGCTAAAATGATGTGATTATGATGTAAATTTTTTGAGCTTATTTAAGTATAATGAATGTGCTTAATAGGTTGCGAATGTCGTTCTTTTGCGCCATATGCCTTTACTGTAGTAATTAGGTAATCAATTTTATAGTAAATTTTTATTTCATTCTACGTCTATGCAGCATTACTGTTTAATTTTTAGTTAAAAACAGTATAACGGGAAATGAATAATTTTACATTTTACGGTTGACTAGTTTTCACATTTTTAAAACAATTTTTTTTATAAGATGGATATTTTAATGCTGCAGTTATTGCGTAAAAGTTTGATTTGTTATTCTTGTGCTTGTATTGTCATAAAAGTTTATTGAACTGTTGTGAAACTTCATAAGAATATATCATGTTATGTTATACAGTATGATTATTTTATTTTTAAAGATGATCAAGTTATGGTACTGTGGTTGTAGCTGGAACGTTGTTTGTTGCGGGAAACTGTATTCTTTTGCTGTACTATTTTGCGTTTTATTAGCTGTAATTTTGTTTTCACATTTTATTTACTTACTTAATTTTTAGTGAACATTTTTTTATAATTATGTTAAAATATTTTTTATTTTGGCTGTTTTTCGTTTATTTAAATTTTTAATTAATGGTTTCCGAGTAGTGAATTGGCAGAAATAGGATTTGTTTGGCAAATGTTATAGTATTCTATTTATTTTACATATTTTTTATTTTTATCATATTATACGCATTGTTTTATTTATTTAATTTATTGTAGGATGGGCGGAAGCATTACCGCTGGAACTCCAAATTTAGCACCTTCAGCGTTTCTGGGTACCTCACATGCACAGTTAGGTGGTCCAACACATAGTTCCAGCGTGCCAACCGATGCAATGGGTTTCTTGGAACGAGTGAAAGAGCAGTATATTAATAAGCCCGATGTATATAATGAATTTTTGGAAACTATGAAAGAATTCAAGGAACAAAGGTAAAATTTGAACTTTGAATGAAAAATATTATTGTAAAAAATTTTTTAGACTGGACACTGCTGCAGTACTGAAACGAGTTGCAGTTTTGTTTCATGGTATGCCTCAACTGATACTCGGTTTTAATACATTTCTGCCACCTGGCTATCGTGTTGACGTTCATGGTGATCGCGCAGAGGAAATTATACTGTACACTCCATCTGGACATGTGCTCTCATTCAGTGAGGTAGTTAAAGTTTTTTTCAATTTTTAACTGTAGATGACGTGTGATTATTTTCCTTATTGCAGTCAGAATTACTAACTGAAAGAAGAGATCCAGGCACTGCCTGTCTCCCTTGTGTATCTATTAAGCAACATTCCATTTTGGATCAATCTAATCCGGTGCTGGGAGAATTTTCTTTCGCCCTAAATTATGTCAATAAAATAAAGGTATGCGCAAACAGTGATGTTGTAACTTTTATTTTTCTTGTACATATATTTATGTGTATATTCATTGTTATTAATTTATTCAGGTGCTAAGTGTTTGTAAATATAGATCAGTTTTATGAACTTTTGGTTTTTTTTTATTAGACGCGCTTCAGTGATCGTCCAGAAGTGTACGACGCTTTTTTGAAAGTTCTCAAAGAATACCAAAAAGATAATGCAACATTACTTAGAACAAATGCTTCTTTGACTGAGAAATCTGCTTTGGATACGAGAATTTTTACTGAAGTTTCTAATCTGTTTGCCAAGGATCAAGATCTCCTTGATGAGTTTGTTCAGTTTTTGCCGGACGCTTCATCAATGGAAGTTCCACATCAGCAAGATGTGGGTATGGGCCCGTTTTTGTCTCCTATTTCGACAAATGACGATTCTCCACAGTTGAGCATTAGAAGACCGCCTTCCACTGAAAATCCTTCGTCATCGTCAAGCAACGAATCACTGGTCGATTCGTCTGATATGCCTCGTCATGAACGTCGGTCTTATCAGCGGCGTTATAATCGAACAGCCAGGCAGAAGAGATCTCCGTCATTTCGCCTAGAATCGAGGGTATCCAAAGTAAGTATTGCAGTAAGTGTAGATTTAGTTTTGTTGCAATTAAATAATTTCAGAAAGAAATAATTTTCTTATCACTTCTTTTGTTCTGTTAATTAAATAAATAAAACATAGAACTAAATAGGTACTTGTTTCATAAAAATGTTTGTTGCATGATGTTCAGATTCAATTTGAATCGCGTTTATCGCACATCAGAATGAATGTTCATATCGAATCTGAGTCGCATTTATTGCACATCATGCTGTGCACTTGTCATATACACTTGCACTAACATCATCAGTACTGATGGCAAATAACTGAATCATATGACCGCACTTTGTTGGAGTATATTGAGAATATATTTTTTCATGTTATGTTGCGGTTTTTACTATTTCATTGTAATAGTTATGGTTTATTTAACATTTAATTGCGTAACACCAAGTGATTCAATTTACAAAATTTTGATTATGATAATTGTAGAATAGTTCATTTGCTTCAAGAGTAAAAATTGAATTTTTGAAGAAAAGCAGTAAAATTTCCATATCAAACATATAATATTGATGCACATTAGAGCCTAAATTATTAATAAGTAATATACAAGGTTGTATTATGACTATTTAAAAAGAGTACCGCACAATTTTATGGGTTCACTGAAGTAGATCAGAGTTCAAAAGATAATTGAAAAAGCACGGAATGACTTTTAGAGGAGAACTCAAGCAGATATGCCTGTGGAATCAATATGCTATTCGTCTGTGGATCGCCCACTTAGTCCTGCTGTAAGGGAATATGCCTTTTTCTCAAAGGTAACTTTCTTAGAAATTATAATTATTATTTTCATGTTTGATATATATGTACATTTATTTGTTTGTTTAATTTAAGTTAAGAGACATTTTATCAACAGACGATTTATATAGTGCTTTTATCTGCGTTTTGAAATTGTACGTTGATGACTATCTCACTGCAAACGCAATCGTGGATGTGTTTCAAATGAACCTGTAAGTTACAGTTTTTTGTTAGATGCAGGGAAATGTTGAATAACTTATAAATTTTAGGCCTTTATCTAATAAAAATGAACTGCTTACATCTTGGATTACAGAATTTTTCAACAGTAGCGATGCTGAAAGTTCGATTGAAAACGCAGTGGCTGAAATAGACGAAGCGGCCAGACAACGTGCGGAAACTTACTTGAAGCTGGGTATACATCTTTATTTGAATATGATACATATATTCGTATAAGTTGAATGCTTTTTTAAAACATTTATATAACATTTTATAGACTTTAAGACTTGCAGACAGGAAGGACCTAGTTACCGTGTTTTACCGCCTGAGTCTGTACCTCCGCGATCTAGTAAACGCAGCCAGCTCTCTGCTACAGTATGTATGATAGTTTGTGCACTACCGTTATTTTATTAAGAATAAATTTTTTTATGTTAGAAATATGGTATCTTTTCAAGAAATTTTATAATTATATTTTATTTCCAGGTATTAAATGATGTTTACGTTTCATTTCCACTCTGGCAGTCAGAGGATACTCCATTTGTGGCAATGAAAAAGACTCAGTATGAAGAAATGATGATGCGTTTTGATGATGAATTATATGAAGTGAAACTGTTGAACAATTTTTGCTCTTTCTCAAATAAACATGTTTTTATTTTAGGCGAATATGATCAACAACGTTTATAAATATAGTATAACCGCTTTAGAAGATATTTTGAGTCATCTATGTGAAATGCCAGAAGAAGCTTTCAACAGTTTTTCTCTGAATGACTGTTCTGGCAAGACCATTATTTGGCGCGCTTTAAGAAACTTGTATGGGTCACGAACAGAAGAAATGCTGACTTATGTTAATGCTGATCCAATTGCTACTTTGCCTGTTATTTTGATGAGATTTAAAGAAAAATCTGTAGAAGCAAGGGCTCAAGCACAAGCATGCGATTTAGTGTATAGAAGAGACTGTGAAAAAATTTATTGGCGTTCACTTGATCACGTCGGACAACAGTTTAAGCTTGCTGATTCGAAGGCGATACGGACGAGAGCTTTGGTCACCGAAATAGACAGCATTTACGATGCAGTGGACAGTGAAGCAGAATCTCGGGGAGTGCGACCAACAGCACGACCACATATACAGTTGACTCTTCCAGATAATCATGAACTTCTCTTTGATGATGCGAAGGATTTGTTGTTGTACTGCATGAAGAAGCAGAGTGGATTAGCATCTGCAACACGCAGGAAGATTAAATGTGTTCTGACGATAACTATTTCAACTTTACTCGGTTTAGAGTGTGAGAATCTGTTTTTGTCAGATGAGGAATCTGAAGATGAAGACAATGAAGAAGAAGATTCTAGTGAAGATGAGGAGGATGAGCAAGAAGATGAATTGGGCGATTTTGATGATGAGGAAGAAGATGAAGAAGAAGACGAAGAGAATAATGATGATGATGATGATGACATTAATGATCCTGATGAAGAGGAGGAGGAGCATGTTGATGGTATGGAAGTCACTGAAGAAGGCACTGCTTGTGAGGATGATGATGACAGTACTGATGATGATGATGAGGAGGAGGAGGAAGAAGGAGAAGAAGAAGATGAAGAAACAGAGGAGTTAGAAGAAGAAGAAACAGAAGAATTAGAAGAAGAAGAGGAGGAGGAGGGAGAAGAAGTAGATGATGAAGAAGAAGAAGATGATGATGATGACGACGACGATGATGATGATGACGAAGAAGAAGAAGAAGAAACAGAAGAAGAAGCAGAAATAGAAGAGGGGGAAATAGTTGAAGAAGTCGAAGTAGAAGATGAAGATGATGAAGAGGAAGAAGAAGATGAAGATGGTGATGAAGAAGAAGGCGAAGAGGAAGAAGAAGAAACAGAGGAATGTGATGAATCTGAGGATGATGATGATGATGATGATGATGATGATGATGATGATGATGATGACGATGATGATGATGATGATGAAGAGCTTGAAAATGATGTTAGTTCAAATGCTGGAAATATAAGGGATATGAAAATTGTTGATACAGAAGATGAAGTGATCAATGAAGAAGAGGTTTCAGACGAAGATTCTGATGAAGATGCTTCAAAACCCCTTCCCACTTTGCATCACATTATGGTAAAGAATTTGTATTTCATGTTATTTTTGTTATTAATTGAAGTACATTTAGCCTGGAAATCATACGATCATCATGCCACAAATGTGGTTTGTTTATTTTCGATTGCATCATATTTTGTGCGGTCGTCTAGCTTACTTTAGAAAATGTGCCGTTGATCTCGTCGAAAAACATGATAAAATAGAATGGGAATGCATTTTTCGTACCAAAAAATTGCAGACATTTTTTTCAGGTTAAAATACATTACTGACTTATGCTTTTTCAGTAGTTTATAGAGTTTATTCTTTTTCAGAAACTCCCATTTATCCAGATGAATTGTATTTTATGCTGTTAGATTTGTTGAAGATGCTATTTAACAATGAAATAGACAATGGACAGTTTGAAGAAAGTATTCGAGAAATTTTTACTATTTACGCCTACAAATCTTATACGTTAGATAAAATTATTTTGATAATGATTAGACAAGTGAGTAATTTTAGCCTAGAAATATAGGTATTGTTTAAAATTATGTTTAATATATTTTTTAGATGCAGTTAATGGTCATCGATTCGCAGTCTATTGAAGCATTGCATCTTTGTGAAAAATGGTTTGAGCATGCTGGTGATGATTTATCATTGGAGAGTCGATTGAAATTAGACGATGGATATTATAAAGAAGCAAGAGAATTGTTTGAAAACCAAACTTGTTATAAAATAAGTTTTGTAAGTATTTTGCTTGTATTTGAGTGTATTTTAGTTTAATTCTTTGTTTAAATTTGTAGAATTATAATGAGAGAACAATTAACTTTCAATTGCTGGAATTTTATGAAGATGACGACTTCGTGGGCTATGCCAGAAAAACCATGCCATTTTCTCCCTTTGTAGAATCTTATTTTCAAACTCATCCTCCTGATGATCTTGTGGAGGTTAAATCCGCTGTTGAATTTTTCAGCTATCGGCGATGGGCAAGTATCAGGTAGTGAAAATTGATCAAGAACATAAAATGTTTTCAATTTTTATGTTGTTTTTTACGTCTTGTTTTTTACTTAAGGCATACGTTGAAAAACAGAGACCAATCTTTGTCAGAGTTATTAAATTCAAAAGAATTCTGCTCTGAAAAATTTTGCATTGCAAATAATTTATCAGAGTTGAATGAATTTGAAGTTAGAAAAGTCGATTTGATCGATGAAAATTCTGTCGAATCAACTTCAGGCCAAATACTTTTCAACAATCAACCCTACAGCTTTTTGAAACTAATGCCCGATGCTGATGGAAGACATTCAGTAACGATAGAAAATGTCGGTACGGAAAAGACAGATACATGCTGGTCAAATATTTACTTCACGGTCAAGCCAAGCTTTACACTTGCAGAAAGAAACAAGGTAATTTGCAATTGTTTCATTTGCAATTTTTAAAATTTTATAAATTCGGATTTTTTTTATAGTTCAATAAAAGGCTCTATGGTGTAGCGTCAGAATTGTACTGCGCGCATCGTACGTGGCTGAATTTACGTGGCATCGAAATTTTAAGTTATTCTGTTGATGATCCTTTGGATTTGATTATGAATTTTCCCAGATCAAGAAGGAATCCTTCACGTCGGCTAAAAGGGGTGCTTGTTATGAAACAGACATACAGTGCTGTATCACCTATAACAAAAACTGTTGTACATCTACCATTTCCACTTCCTTTGTGGGATGTGAAAAGTAAAGAAGATATGTTCCCTTTCAAATGGTCATCTGAAAAAAGGAATGATGACGATTTTTGTTCTTCATAGTATTTTTGTGTTACTGTAACATTTTACCAAGCTCAGGACTTAAAGAGGTGGAATAATGCTTTGCTAGACAGAGGTGTCCGTTCCACAATAAAGTTCCTTGAAGCTTCAATTTCAAGAAATTTTCAAGTGCTGTTTTGTGATAATGTAGTGCGCATGTACAGTGGATGTTTTAATTTTATTTTAATAAACATTTTGAACTTTCAATACTTGCAACTGATGGATGCTAATACAATGTAAATGTAATGTAATGCAATGTGAACGAAGGAAGACTTTGTTTTATTGTCTACTTTTTAAATTTAAATAATGATTAACTGGGAGATTAATCAGTACATAAATTGCTAATTAACTGCATGTTTGAATAGTTTTTAATGATATGTTTAAATAAAATATTGGATAAAAAAATCGTTTTAAGTAAATTTATTCATTTTAATAATACTATCGAAAACAAAACAACAGTTGATAAGCTTGTATTTATTTCCAAAATTATTGTTTATTGTTTCTGTTTATTTATTATTTATTATTGTTTATTTATTGTTTATTTATTTCTACGGATGTAATATTACGGAATCTTGTTTTGTTGAAATATTTCTCTTCAAATTAGCTTGAAAAAGCATTTGTTGAATCACAGTCAACTGAATTTCCATTACGACTAATTCTTTCTTGAGTTTACTAACAGCCTGTCTAATCTGAATCAGCGGTGCTTAAAAAAAATAAAATTGAAATAAAGTAACAAAAATATTAATAATATTTACCTCCATCGGCCAAACGTGTCATTTTTTCGTTTAATATTTCCTGAACTTGCTCCAATTCATCAGAAATCTAAAATTATTTATATTTAAAACGTGGACAGTATATAAAATGCTTAAAAAAGAAATGGCTTAAAAGGACTTGGTTGAATTAGGTGCACGTCTTTAAAGCTATGCTTCGCATGTTAAATGAGACCTGGTTTACGACACTGCAATTAGTTGACTTAAAAGGCCTTTTGCTTAGATATTCTAATATGACCAATGAAACATTGAATATTGCAGCCATTCACAGTTAAGAAATCAGGTCGCCAGTAAAATCATCAGCTACTGTGCGAATAAAAAGCATTTTCTCGTCAGCCAATCAAAAAAGAAAAATCAACTAATATCCCAAGCCAATCAGAAGACTCAAAGAAAATATTTACCCCAATTCAACCAACACTTTTAAATAATATTAATATTATTTTACTGTACCGTATTTAAAGAGTTCATCTGATCTACCAATCCTGCA
This sequence comes from Trichinella pseudospiralis, assembly GCA_001447645.1. NCBI lineage: Eukaryota > Metazoa > Nematoda > Enoplea > Trichinellida > Trichinellidae > Trichinella > Trichinella pseudospiralis. The sequence continues at coordinate 336,853 of JYDV01000013.1, forward strand.
CTAGATTCACGATAATTTTCTTTCGCTTCAGCAAGCTGATTTTGAATCTGACTCAATCCCTTCAACAGTTGCTCCAACTGACCATTTATGTACATTTCACGCGAGCGAATTTTTTCCATAGTACGTCCAGCGTCGATGGAAATTTTTTCCAAAGGTCCATAAAGTTCTTTGCTAATTTCATTTGTCGAAACTTTGATCTTCTGCAACTGCTCTAAACACATTTTCCAATCCTGTGCATAAAAAACACTGGATATGCATACTGAATTATTTTTTCAAAAATCAGTAAATAATATTCATAAACATTCATAAACAATAAAATTCACACTTTATAATCCGGCTTTATGACAATTTTAAGTAATGGTGTAACCCGCTCAACTTCTTTTTTCCAATCAGTTTGATTAATTGCAAATTCTGCATTATGGTAATGTTTCAGGTTTTTTTCTGAATCTTTGTTGACATTATTTTCAGCTTCTTGAAAAACATCTGTACACAATTCATCTTCATTGTCTGAATCTCCTTCGAAATAGTCTTCCTAAAAATTTTCAAATTAAATCAATATTTACCAAATGATCATATTTATTTTTTTACTTCAATTGCATTGTCTGCAATGATTTCAGCTTCTCCATCAACAATCACATCTTCCGCATCATCAATTTGATCGTGAATTGTAGGTCTGTATTATAAATATTGACTTTATGTTTATCATTTTTAAATAAAATGCTACCAAACAACTGCTACATTAAAATATTTCTCAAACTAAATTAATTGAGAATTCTTTTCGAACAAAATAAAGCATTACTGACGTGAAAATATGCTTATTGTTTGTTTATAATAAATTTGAAAGAAATTTACTTCTGAAATTTGAAATTCATTTTTTCAAGCGCTTCATCAGCCAAAGCAGACAACAGTCGTACGCACGGTTCACCAGCGCCAACGAGCAGTCGGCTTGCTAGAAATTCTGCCGTTCTTCCCTAATTCACAATCCCAATTCAAATTATATTCAAATTAACATATTACTTTTGGTGCTCACCATCTTTTTTACAGCATCTAGAATTCCATTTACGACAACGTTAGGATCGTCATGCTAAAGTGAAAATTTAAAATTTCACGTTTTCTTCCATAATGTAAATGTAAAGAAAACTCAACGCCATTAATAAATTTTAATAACTTTGCCTACTTCATTCAGCTTACAAAACCGAAAATTACTAATTGTCAAAACTAAAAGAAAAAAACCGTAAAATGCAATGTTTTATTTTTATTCCCTGTATTGTTTAGTATTTCCTTTGTTTAGAAAGAAAAGCATTTTATGATAAATTTTTTCATCAAAATAGTGTTTAAAAATATAAAAAAAGTAATTTTCAATATTCAATAATACAATTGCATTTCTTTCTTTACAAATATCGATAAAACGGTATTTTATTTTGACTATCAAGTTCAATTTGATCGTTTCCTTTTTTTATTTATATTTTAGTATTTAATTTAACCTTTTAAATATCAAAATAGTATATAATTTTAATATTCAATATTTCTTATTAATGTAATTATAATACAGTGTTTCTCAAAATAACAATTACGTTTCTATTTTTTGTATACATGTACACTGTTTTTTAATGTAGAATAAAAACTATTTTGCAAAATATTAATTAAAGCTATGTTTCGCATATTAAATTTGACCTAATTTAGGTCACCGCATTAAACCATTCTTCAATTAACCCAATTACAGTGACTACAGTATACACAATCAGCAAGGTTGCAATTATTAAATGTTATCTAGTAAACTGACGTCATCGACAACAATACAAAGCGCACAAACAACTACAATTAGATAGTTGAACTGACCTTGACACCTTCTTTATTCAAAAAACAAGAGAGTAAATTTTTGTAAATACAAGTAAGCATAACTGATAAATTCTTATCACGTGAGAAATTATTTATATTTAAAATTGAAACTTAACACACATACTTCCTGAGGTTCTTTGAAATTTCTGAAACCACATTTTCGAATCAACCATGCTGCAAGAGTAACAAACATGAAAAACTGTTCTCCTGGATTAATGGAAACTGCAAAGTAATGTCTAGAAATTAATTTTACAATTAAGCAAATTAATAAAGCCGTCCCTTTTCCATTACCTAGAAATGTATTTGTGCGCAACTGATTTGCAAACAAATTCTTCATCTACATTTAAAACTTTTAATTTTTGTTGCAATTCTTCCATTTGCAAAAATACTTGATAAGAATTAATTTGTTCAACATTGTTGTCCCCATTCATCGTTGTCATCGCGTTCAAATCAGCATCAGCGTCATAACCAAACTAAGATTACATCATACTGCGTTGCTTGTTGCTATGCTACAACAACTAAAATCAACTGCCCATAATATGAGAAAGTCTCACCTATTATTTATTTGATTTTCAACTTTGGCAAAACAGAAAACAAAATTATGACTACAACCATATTTATTAATTGACAATAAATGACAGGTAAATAAATAAACATGCTGATGAAATTTCTGCTTCACAACTAAGTTAAAAGGTAGCTGATTAATATAGAAACTGAAGCAAGGGTATAACACATATTTTCATCTGCAAAATTTGGAATAAAGTACATTTTGATGCTGTTTTATTATTTATCTTCATGCTTCAAGAATTCATTATGTACAGAAATCACGCGCCATTTTCAATCTTCTGAAAAGAAAATAATTAAAAAAAAAACCATCGAAACAAAAATCGTTTCCTACCTTATAAGCATCCAGTTCAGCATCCAAATCAGCCGCTGTATAAGTAACTGCAGTGGCACCTCGACCTCTACCACGACCGGCTCTTCCTCCTCTTCCGCCGCCACCAAAACGATTACCTCGTGTACCTGATCCACGAAGATTTCCACGGCCGGCGCTAAAATAAAACCACACCAAATTACAAAAGATAAGCAAACTATGCATAAATATTGAACATTTTCGTCAGATAACAGACCATAAATTTTGTTTCATGGGCGCTTTTAATGCCAAATAATTTTACGGAACAAAGCCGCCTTAAAATTTTAACGTTTCAACCACAATTTATTGTCGAAACCAGGCCAAACAGAATTCACACCAATCTATCAGACTTGTTACTCTCAACATTTGCACAAGTTTCCTCTACTAGGGTAGTTGAAATTCTAAATACGCATGTAGATTCAGCATTTTTTTTACGTTGCTCAAATTCCATAAAGAAAACACAAATGTTCGACAGACAATAAAACGTCAAAGCAAAAAGTCCAAATTTCCTTATTTAATCATTTGCATCAGTATGCATAGCCAAAAACCTTCACACAAAAACGCTATTACAGAAGTATTTCTCTTCCAACAACTTGCATTACGAACTCAACCTTAAAAATGTGAACATTTACACAGTGATGCAGCAATAAGTAACTGTTTGAAGACGTACCTAAACAAAATTTCTTTTTTAATGACGCAATCAATACTAAACGAACATCTTTTATATAAAATTTTTTTATTTTTACGGCAGACTCATCACTGCGTAACGAAACAAAATGAACAAGCATTTTATTTTTTAATCTGGAATATTTTTGCTTCCCCCTGAATTAACATAAAAGAAACTGTTCAACGTACTTGTTCGTCCACGATGAGAATGCATTGACTGAATCGCCAACGCTCTTGTCTTTAACCATTTCAATACGCATCGGTCTCCCTACAAGTCATGCACAACGGATATGCCAATGATGGAAAAATGTGAATGAAGGTCAAATGCCGAAATTCATTTGCCAACTAACTGCAAATTCGACTTCGGCGTGAAGCAGCTTGCTTATCTTGCAGCAACTTGTATGATTGCCGTAGCTACGTCACTTGGGTGATAGTTGAGAGGAAAACAAAAATGGCTCGCATACCGTCTAACTTAATATTATTAAATTCTTTCAAAGCACGCATCGCATCTACGCGTCGGTGGTATACAACATCAGCGAGGCCCATTGAACGGCCTCTTTCATCATAATGAACTGCAGCTTTTCTAACCGCACCCATTCCTTGAAACAATTCCTAAAATATCATTCAATAATTAAAGTAACAAAAGATGACAAAAATCAATTTCACCAACCTTAACATCATCGTTGGTAACGTTGAAGTTCAAATTCGACACTAACAATTGTGCAGGCGCAACCAAGCTTTTTCCGCCAAAGCCATTGATCGCATGAAATTTATCGTGCTGCCAACGACCTGGAGGAATAACCTAAACAAAGAAAAAAAGCTTTAGACAAGGAACAAAACAAAAAACATAAAACAACTAAAAATTAAAGTTTTTAAATTTCAAAATAGCACTATTAAAATAAAAACTTACAGTTCTACGCGTGCCACGAGACCGAAATCCACCACGAAATTTGCCAAAACGTCCACGGCCGCCCAGTGCACGATTACCTCTTCTTCCTCGTAAAGAAAACTTTCCACCGGATTGCCTTATAATATCATCGAGAGACATGTTCACTTTTGATTCTGTCATGTTGATTATTTTCAGAAAATTTTATAATATCAAGATTTTTCAAGCAATGGAGAAGCACAACCGTTCGCAAAGAAGATCGAGACACTGAATGAACTCCTACACACAGATGGCCTTTAATAATGAAAAGCAGGTTAGAAATTAATAATAAAAATGATGCTTAAATAAAGTTCAAAAACAATTAATAAATATAAAATTATTAAAATTTAAAATATAAAATTAATTTTAATTTATAAAAATAATAATTCAATAATATTATTTTGCATTATCTTGCATTTTGTAAGATTTGCATTACTGTATTTGACACATTGTTCCTGAAGTTTACTGTAGTCAAGCAAGTTAGCATCAAAATACAAGTAGCTGAAACTTTTAATGTTTTAAAATTAAAAAATGAAATAAATATTTTTAATTAATAAAATTATCATTGATTATATGCTCCGCGTTATTTTTTCTTATTTTTTTACCATGTTAATCATACAACGTGGTGCATTTGCTTACAGTTTTATGCTGCAATTGCTATGAAATTATTAGCTTTATTTAATGACATTCTCATACAGAAAAATTATGCTGAACATATAAAGAACATTTTCTGTTCAATTGCTTTTGATTAGTTTATAATGATTTTATTTAATTTGACGATACATGATACAGTCTTTCTTTTAGTGAAACGCAGGAAGAATTGTGATGGTTAAAGATAACAACGGTACTTCACTAACAATTATCTCCCAAACATACATTTATTTCAAAGTTTATAAAAATGAATTTTACAAATATAACATTTATTTTGTATTATTATATAACGCGGAAATAATATGATGAAACAATGCAAAATACTCATCTTTCCTACCATTTATTTTTTATTGTTGGCGACAATAATCGCGCAACTTGATCCTTAATTACACTGAACTGTATTTTTATTTCCATCAGACGCGATTGTTTCGCTTGCACAATAGAGCGTGAAATTTCAGTACATCAGTTGCACTGTTCATTCAATGCAAGATACAAACAGGTGAACAAAGACCACAACAAGGTCATAACACAGCAGATTGGCAACGAGGTTAAAAACCACCTAACCCGTCCATCTGCAGCATCAACTACTTCCGTCGCGTTGGCGATCTCATCAATTACTGTGTAATGGCTGTTCCTCGTCGATAACGATAATCAAGTTCCAGTGGACTGTATAATTAACCCGCGGTTCGACTATTTGAACCACTGAGTTCTATCTTCGATGTACACGGTTCCTTCTTATGGACCCGTCATACTCCAACGACTTACCTACAATCTCTGCTGATTCCAGTCACGTTTTCTTCGGTATTCCTTCCAGTCTTTCGAATATAAAGACCAAAAAAGACAATCTCGAAAAGAACACCAACGCTTTATTCGACTGGAAATCAACTAACTCACTCACTCACTCACTCACTCACTGACTAACTAACTATATATATATATATATATATATATACAACACACACACACGAAAAAAACAGACTACAATAACAATTAGGTCAACTATATCGGGTTATTTCTAGACAATAACAATTGATCAGCTATATCAGGCTGCTTCTAGACATTAACAACTGGTCGGCTATATCGGGCTGCTTCTAGGCAGTAGCAACTGTTCAGCTATATAGGGCTGATTTTGGACAGTAACGGCTGTTCAGCTATAGGGCTGCTTCTGGACAATAACAACTAAGGTCAGCTGTGTCGGACTGCTCTGCAACATGCTGTATTGGACTACTATAGCTTTACTACTACAGGACACTAGACTACTAAAACTTCAGTTCTCAACATGCGCATTCGCAAGATTTTTTTTGATTATTCAGTCATTTAATAGAAAGAAATCTCCTAATGTTTAGTTGGTGCGTTAAATTAGCCACTGATTCATTTAAGCGCACAAACTGCTTTGAATAAACTATAAAACGACGTATTTTGACAAAAACGAATAAATGATGATCGTAAAACTATCAAATAACTGAAAGAACGTTGACATCTAAGTTGTAAGCGAAGCTAACGCAATAAATTTCTTAAAGAGACAGCTAAAATAGTGCCTGATTTTCTGTATTACTGTTTCAAATGTTAATGCAACTATAATGTCGAAGAATAGGAGTTTAATTTAAAAGATTTTTGATTTTAAAATATGATTTTTATTTGCATTATTTAGTGACAAATTGAACAGTATTGAGAAGCTTCTCTCATTCGATATAACTTACAGTATGAAAAATGAATTCTATAGATGTTTGCATTGTATTCGGAAATTATTACTTTTGAAATTGCTTCTCTTTTGTTGAAACTCATTTTTAAAGAAAATGTGGAGAAAGTTTACCTCCAGACAGCGATATGATCATTTCTTGCTTTATTAAACCTGCATTCACGATGAAAATTACTGTTAGAAAATGATTGTCATCATGTTTGGTTTTTGTGAAATGCAATTCTTTTTTTAATTAAATTATTGTGTATTTAAATATAATTGCTTATTGTTTTTTAGCAGATTCTAATTGTTCTATTGTATAAGAGGTTAATATTAGTCTTTTCATCCTTATTTTTATACGCGTTTTTGCGCAGTTTATTCGTTATTTTAAAAGTTAAAGAAGCATCCTAATATTAACAAGGATATTTTTTAAAAATGTTTTTATGCTGAACAAAGTTTTGAGAAGTGTTTGTTCAATTTTAGACACATTGCCCTGCTGTTAAGAGATGGTAAGTTTAAAATAATTCAGTTGAACAGAGTTGTTTTATCTCATATATTTCTTAGGGTATTGATAAATGTCATCGATTTCTGAAGAAATCTGTTCGCAGGCGTGCCCAGACTGAAGATCCGTATCATTTGCTGCTAGTGAAAGTAATGCAATGTTTTGTGTATGTTTGGTATTTTAAGGGTTTATTTTCAGCTCTATAGTTTTTTGGCAAGACGATCAGGATCTAAATTTAATAAGATTGTATTGAAACGTTTATTAATGGCAAGGCGTCACAAACCACCACTGTCGTTACGACGTCTTGTGAACTTCATGCAACGCAAAGGCAGAGAAGATAAGATTTGTGTGGTAGTTGGCACGGTTACAAATGATGTTCGTTTGTATCGTGTTCCAAAGTTGCAGGTAAATAATACAGTGAAAAAGTGACTTTTGAAATAGTCTGAAGTAACAGTTGGTTTTTATTTATCGGAAAATATCATTAAATTTTAACTCAAAATAATGTTTAATAATAATTTTCTATTTTATTGTGTAAATTTATTTTTGATAAGTTTGCATTTGTATAATTGTGTCAATTTGGATTTAAATGTATTCAAATGGTTTGAAAGTTTGATCTTTTTTTTTGTAAGATCTACACGTGTATTTAATTTTAAAAGTAGTGCAAGCTAAGAATCATTGTTAATTTTTGAAGGTGTGTGCGTTGCACGTGACAGAACAAGCCCGAGTTAGAATATTGAAAGCTGGAGGAAAAATCTTAACGTTCGATCAGCTAGCATTGCGGGCACCGAAAGGCGAAAACACGGTGTTGGTTCAAGGTAATATTAGCTGTTGCTTTTCCAATGGTCAAATTATTGTTTTCAGGACCAAGAAAAGCCCGAGAAGCGGAAAAACACTTTGGTCCTGCTCCAGGTGTTCCTCACAGTCATAGCAAGTAAGAAAGTTTCAAAAAATGGAAAGAACTTTTTCATATTTATAATTTGTGTTTGCTTTTCAGACCTTATGCGCGAAATAAGAAGAAACGAAACTTCAAATGATAGAATTATTATTTTGAAATTTTGTTTTTTTGCAAAATTTTGCAATAAAATCTGGCTGTGTGTATGCGTGTGTGTGATGTGATTGTTGTTTCTGAATGCAGGCTACATTGAAATATTTGTGACAGAATTTTTGCGATAGAATTGAAATTTATTTATGAAAAATGTATATAATGTTTATTGTTATCAAAATAGCCGAATACTGTAGGTGATTACATTTTAAGCATAAATATATTTATATATGTCTTTCACAAACGGATAGGGCTAAATTTAAAAATTAGTCACGTGGTCAGCTTGAAATGTTTTTCATTGCAAAAAGCTTTGTTTAAATGAGGCACTACAGTAATAAAGTAGTGTGTACAGTTCTTTTCGTGATGTTTGCGTTGCAGTGATGGCTGCAGTTTTGTCATCTGTTCTCAGTTGTGAATGCAGTCAGCAATTGAGGTGCTAGGCTTGGATTTATATTTTGATCAGTCGAGTTGAGTGAAGAGCAAGAAATGAGCTTGTCCGCAGTATTATTTTACAATAGAAATACCTATATTTTGCGAACATTCAAGCGTATGCTATTCGATGGAGGATGGCAGGTGGTATGGCGAGAGTTTTATTAACAGACTTATAACGTTGCTTATTCACAACTAGAAAGCATTTATTCAAATGATTTTTTATTATTGTAATTTATTCAAACTTTTTAAATAAGATTTTGAGATTCTTATTTTATAATTAATATCAGCATAATATGGATGTAGTGTATTATTTAAAGTTTATCTGATTCTTGCATTATAATTAGAAAACGAATCAAGAAATGGCTGTTCTAATTGATGGCAAAAAAATCGCCTCACAGTTGAGACAAAAAATTCAAGATCATTTGTCAACAGTGAAAAGACAATTTCCAAAATTCAATCCCAAACTGGCAATTGTCCAAGTTGGAGACCGACAAGATTCCAACGTCTACATCCGGAACAAGTTGAAAGCGGCCAGCGAGATTGGTGTTTCAGCAAAGCTGATCAAACTGTCCTCTGCGGTTGGTGAATGTGAACTGATCAACCAAATTGAAACTTTAAACATGGATCCGGATGTTCACGGAATTATTGTCCAGCTGCCGTTGGATGCCAGTGCTGAGATCGACGCTCAGAAAGTGATCAACTGCATCAATTTTGAAAAAGACGTCGATGGACTGACTCTGCACAACGCCGGTCGTTTAGCCAGAGGAGAACTTGAAAATACAATTATCCCTTGTACTCCAAAAGGATGCTTGGAATTGTTGAAACATACAGGTATTTGTTTGTTTGTTTGTTTGTTTTTTGATGGGATAAAGTAAGTTTTCTCACAAAACAAAATAGGTATCAATATAAGTGGAAAACATTGTGTAGTCGTTGGACGAAGTAAAATTGTCGGTGGACCTGTTTCGACTTTGCTGCTCTGGCAAAATGCTACAGTAACAACATGCCATTCGAAAACGGAAAATTTGGCTGAATTTTGCCAAAGTGCTGATATTTTGATCGTTGCCGTAGGTCGGCCGAACTTAATTCAAGGTATGAACAATTTGAAATAAAAATTCTTCAATTATTGTTGTTGTTGATTTGATTCAGGATCTTGGATAAAACCGAAAGCAGTTGTAATTGACTGCGGTATAAATGTTGTGGAAGATGATGAAAGACGTCTTGTAGGCGATGTCGACTTTGAGTCGGCTAAACAAGTGGCGAGCTTTATCACGCCAGTGCCCGGTGGTGTCGGGCCGATGACAGTTGCCATGCTGATGTCCAATACAGTAGATGTAGCTTGTAGAACACTGAAGCATGCCGACAGTTGGTCGCTAACAACGTACGAGCCGGTGTTGAAAAGTCCGGTTCCGAGCGATCTGGAAATATCCCACTCTCACAAACCAATTTCAATTGACAAACTGGCTAATTCCATTGGACTTTTGCCTCACGAAGTGGAACATTACGGCAAATTTAAAGCCAAAGTAGCCAAATATTTCTTCACCATTCGTTTATTATTAATTTTTTTTGATCAATCAATTAAAATGTGTTGCTTACTTTTCAGGTTTCTTTGGATATTTTGAATCGTTACAAGGAGCAGAAAAATGGTTCCTATGTAATTGTAACTAGCATGTCACCGCCATCTCGAGGGGCAGGAAAGAGTACCGTAGTGATCGGTTTGACGCAAGCGTTGAATGTCTATTTGAAAATGAACTCATTTGCTTGTCTTCGTCAACCATCCCAAGGGCCTACGTTCGGCATGAAAGGCGGTGCAGCCGGTGGTGGATATTCCCAAGTATGTATATATATAACATATTTTTTTTTGAAAATTAATAATTTTCGCAGGTTGTTCCGATGGATGAATTTAATCTTCATTTGACTGGTGATTTTCACGCAATCGTCGCGGCAACCAACTTGCTCGCAGCGGCTGTTGAAGCTCGCCTGTTTCACGAGGCAACATCCAGCACCGAAGCGCTTTACAAGCGTCTGGTTCCGGTGAAGAATGGCAAAAGGGCATTCACCAGCAATCAGTTGAATCGGTTGGAAAAATTGAACATCCAGCCCAAGCATCCGGACCAGTTGAACGCCGAAGAGAGGGAACAGTTCTCCAGGTTGAACATCGACAGCAGAACGATCACCTGGAACCGCGTGGTCGACACCAACGACCGCTTCCTGCGCCTGGTCACCGTCGGCCAGTCTCCGTCGGAAAAGGGCCACAGCAGACAGTGTCGGTTCGACATCGCCGCCGCCAGTGAAATCGCGGCCATCCTGGCGCTGACCACCGGTCTGGCCGACCTGAGACGACGGCTCGGCCGCATAGTCGTGGCCAACGACGTGCACGGGCGGCCGGTATGCGCCGAAGATTTGTCCGTAGCCGGCGCCCTGACCGCCCTGATGAAGGATTCGGTCCGCCCAAATTTGATGCAAACACTGCAAGGCACGCCCGTGTTCGTCCACAGCGGGCCGTTTGCCAACATCGCCCACGGCAACAGTTCCATACTGGCTGATCAGATCGCGCTGAAATTGGTCGGCCAAGACGGCGTCGTTGTCACCGAAGCCGGATTCGGTGCCGACGTTGGTTTCGAAAAATTCTGCAACATCAAAGTGATTGTTGATAGATAATAATAATAATTTCAAAATAATAATTTATAACTGATCTGATTTCAGTGCAGAACTTCGGGCTTGTGCGCGGATGTGGCGGTCGTCGTGGTCACGATTGAAGCTTTGAAATTGCACGGCGGCGCGCCTGAGCCACACCCCACTTCTGCCATCAACCAACAGGATTTGTTACCGTTCGTCGAGAAGGGCTGCTTGAACATGGTTCGACATATTGAAAATGTGCACAAGTTCGGCACGCCGGTCATTGTGGCCGTCAACAAATATTCCTCGGACACGCCGGTCGAATTGGAGATCGTGAGAAAAGAGGCACTGAAAGCCGGCGCCTTGGACGCGGTCGTCTGCGAAGGGTGGGAAAAAGGTGGCCAAGGATGCGTTGATCTGGCCAACGCCGTCTCGAAAGCTGTTCGAAAAACGTCCACCCAATCGCTGAAACTTCTCTACCCTGACGAGTGTTCAATCAAAGAAAAAATTGAAACAATTGCCAAGGTTTTTTCTTGTTTTTTTTTCTTAAATCAATTTTTCTCCTCTTTCTTACTGTAGGAAATTTACGGTGCAGACGGGGTGGAATTTACAGTCGACGCCGAAGATGCGCTGGCAAAATTGACCAGCCAAGGTTTTGCCAACTTGCCCGTCTGCATGGCCAAAACGCAAAAATCATTCAGCAACGATCCGAATTGGAAAGGCGTACCGTCCGGCTACAAGCTTCCGGTCAGGGATGTCAAAGTTTGTGCCGGAGCGGGATTTTTGTACGCTCTGGTTGGAGAAATTCAAACAATGCCAGGCTTGCCGGTTCGTCCGGCGTTTTTCGACATTGATGTCGATTTGGAAACGGAATTTGTGAAAGGCTTATTTTGATGTATACCAATTTAATAATAGAGAAAGAAGAAATATTTGGAAACAAACAAACAAAAAGTAAAACAACACTGGAAAAGAATCAAATTCATTGAAAGTTGCCAAGTACAAAAAGTATACGGTGAAGGAGTCGTCAATATTTGATTTTCAAGATGTACAAATGAGAAATGTTCAAAATAAAATTGTAAACTTGAAAACTACCCCGTTATGTTTGAAGAATGAAAAGAAAAAATAAAAAAAGAAATCAATTTATTCATTTATTTCAATGTAATTAATAATTTACCGTATCAGATTTGTTTAAAAATTTAAATAAACCTATTAAAAAATAATTATTAATAATGTTATTATTTAAAAAAAATATATATATTTTTTTTTCGCTTTCATATTCTTTTCATATTCTTTCATATCAACTTTTAAAAAATCAAAAAGAAAAATGCTTCACAAATTATCTAAAATAAATTAATTATCTGTTTTACGTTTGTGTTTGTGTGTCTGTGCGTCTAGGTATTATTACGTTGATTTGGCATATTTATGCAAATTTTTCATCTGAAATTCCACTCAGAGGTCAGGTCAGTGATTCGTGCGTTCGTTATCAATTGAGCTCGGGCGAATGGCGGCTTTGTCAAGCAGTGGAAAAGCGCATTTAGCGCTTGTTCGTTTCAAGCAGCTTTGTCCAGTTGACCGGCGAGGCTTTGCCGGTCTTCGATTTGATTTCAATTGATCGATGTGAATTGAAATTTTCTCTAAAAAAGAAATGTCCACTTTGCTGGCCAATTGGAATGACGAAGCCGGACTGATGTCGCCGGACAGTCCGGCATTTTTTGGACAATTCTGGCAAAGTACCCGCGATCCGTCGTCCTCTGAACGTCAAAACAATTTCTACATCAACAGAACCAACGATTTGCCGGCAAACGTGCCGGATACCAATGGTCATCCTGAACCAGCTAACAACAACAACAACAACAACAACAACAACAATAATAATAATAACCACAACTACAATTACTCGCACACAGAGAATGGGTCGGTTTGTTGCGCGAAAACCGGTCAAGAGCAGCAGTCGACGAACGTCTGGGATGCGATCAAATCGCCCAAATCGTACGAAATGCTTCACACGCCGACGCCGATGTTCAATAGTCCGGATTTGACGACGGTGTCGGCTAGTAACGGTGGCCTGGCGGAAACGAACCCCTACTACGAAGCGATTGTTTCACCACTTTCCACACCCTACTTGCGGATGTTGAGCGAAAACTACCCAGACACGGCCCTGCAGACGCCGGATATTGTCCCATTCCCGGTACTTTTGCCCGGCATTCAACTTGCTCAAGATAGCGCATGCCAGACTGAGATGGTGGAAATTATGGACGAAAAGACGCTCAACTCATCGTCGTCAACAGTGAAATGTTTGTCCGATGGTATCGACAATAACAACAACATCGACAACAACAAAAACAACAACAACAACAACAACAACAACAGCGACAACAACAGCCAGCAGACGTATACGATTGAAGAGCTTGAAGCTTTTGCGAAAGATTTCAAGCAGAAACGCATCACGCTCGGTTTTACGCAAGGAGACGTCGGCGTGTCGTTGGGCCGCATGTACAGTACGGCATTTTCGCAGACGACGATCAGCCGATTCGAAGCGTTGAACTTGAGCTTCAAGAACATGTGCAAGCTGAAGCCGTCGCTGGAAAAGTGGCTCCGAGACACTGAACAAGCCTGCAAACAGGGCACGTTCGACATCCGTCTGCTCAGCGAAGATTCTTCCACTTTTCCGATCCAACGTCGGCGTCGCAAGCGTTCGATCATCACCAGCCAAGCCAGACGTCTGCTCGAAACCGCCTACGCAAGTCAGAAACGACCCAGCCGACGGCGGACGGCCGACCTGGCGCGACAATTGCACCTAGACGAAGAGGTGGTGCGCGTCTGGTTTTGCAACCGACGCCAACGCGACCGGCGCCAACTCACCGCCGAAAACAAGCTCACCACTTGCGGCTTTTTGCTCTACACCCAAAACTCCCGTCTGCCTGGCAAAATTGCGCTCATCGACGCCAATCATTGATTTTTGAAAATGCAAACCAAAAATCTGTCGTCTTTATTACATTTGGGTTTTTGTTTTGTTTATTCGTTTGTTTGTTTGTTTGTTTTTATTTTCTCTTTTGATGCCATTGTTTACACGGTTACGTGCGTGCTGTTTTCTTTTTTTTTCAGTGATGCTTCTTTTTCGCTTTTCCGTGGAATTGTTTCTTTCTTATTCGCGCGATTTCTTGTTACAAACACTGCACTGCATCATTGTGTGTCTCTTTTTTATAAAAAAAAACTTATGAATAAAAACCAACATTCTATTATTGGTTGTTTTTATTTTTGCTTTCTCAATACAATTTCTTCTTCTTCTTTTTCTTCGTAAATTGATCAATTGAATGGAACTTTTTTTACTCACATTCAACCGTAAGTATATTGTTTAATTTAACTTTTTTATCTTCTTATCGAACTTTATCAATTTACTGTTGTGCTGTGAATAAAAATGTCCATTTCATTCAAACATTCATTCAATGGTCAATCTTTGAAACGAGGATGATGAATGATCACCTTTCAATATTTAACATTGAATATGAAGAAGAAAACTTCAAAACGACAATACATTGGCTAAATGTTCAAAAAAGACGCTAAATAATAATTGTGAAATAATTTAAAATTGTACAAGTGTAGAATTCCGAGATGAACAAAGTGAAAAACGAAACATGAAAACAAGTCTTTTTTTTAATATTTCATAAAACGAGAAAATTTATTGAATTGAAAATGAATTTTAATAGAAAAACGAAATTCATTTATGCCTGCGTTCGTTTTACTGTAAAATTTATTGCGTTGTGGCATGTTATCAGAATCCATCCTGAAGCAAAGTGAGTTGATTTAACTGTGTTCATGTTTTTTAAACTTTTTATAAGATAAAATTTTAAAAATTAAAAAACAAAATTAAATGTAATTTTTATTTTTTTTAATTATTTTAAAATATTGTCAAAAGGTATTTTTTGCGCCATGCGCGAGAAGTGAAATAAAGTTCATTCATTTGTGCTGTTCGACAGTACCAGCAAGAGTTTGAATTGTGCAGAAATGGAGGGAAAAAACAAATTTTTTTAATTTATTGAAATTGGTTTATCAAATTTTATTAGTTTTAATTTTTACGCGATGAAATTCATAAATTTTTGGATGATTGTATTTTTATTTAGTTTTTTTTTCTTTGACGTTAATCGGTGTTTCGATTTGATTTTGTTGTTTTGATTTTTTAATTAAAAAAGTTTTTTCTTTTTATACTACAATTTTTTTATAGAATTGATTGTTTGAAGTTGGAAAAGCAAACACATTAATCATGTCCGATGCAGAAAATGATGACCAGCAGCAGGAATTGGTAGTTGGATCAATTAATTATTTAATTAAATTTACATTGTTGTTCAAAGATATACATATGGATTATGTTTCGGTTGGTGAACTTGAAAGTGTCAATTGGTTGTTTGCAGGATGAAAAATTGCGCATTCTGACAGAAAGCATTGTCGAAGATGAAAAAGAGAACCAACAGTTGCGAAAAGAAAATTTCATGATCCGTGGCAAGCTTCAAACTGTTCAATATCGAAAACGTTTAAATGACAGGTTTGTTATTTTGATATTATTTTTCATTTTTTTTTACTTTTATTATTTACAGTATAGAAAGTGCCGAGAAATTGCTGAATACAGTAATGAACAAGATTGCAGAAGTGAATACTATGTTTGAAAAATGTAAGCATTTGTTGAATAAATTACTTCTGTTGTATGGTGATTTATTTTTCAGTGAATCAGATCAAACGTTTGAAAGCAGTAGAAGAGAAAGCTCTTTTGGAGTGGTATAATAATTTGGAAGAAAAGGCTCAACGAATAAAAGCAGAAAAAGAATTAATTTTGAAAAATAAAAATGAAGAATGTTCGTGCTTTTTTATTTTTATTTTTTTATTTTTGGAAAATGAAAGTATATTTTGAAAGTGGAAATTTCCATTTCAGTGGATGTACTTTCGGCTGAAACTGAAGCAATGGTAGAAGTCCATGATAAACAAATGTCTGAATTACAACATGAAGTGAGAGCTTTCGTTGCCAATTTTGAAAATCACTGTTGAAACAGAAATGTCATTTTCAAAACTTTTTCTGAAATTTAATTAACCTTTTAAGAAAATTTAGTTGTATTTTTCTGTTTTCAATTTATTCTTGTAATTCATGATTTGATCATTTGATAATTTGGTTTTGTTTCACAGCTGGAAGGCTTAAGAATGAATAATGGAAATATTAAAGAAAGCAATGACGCAATGAAAGTGATGTTGAAGAATGCAGAAGACGAAATAAAATTACATGAAAATGAAATAAGTAATTTTGCTGCATTCAGCTATTTTCTTAAATTTTAATTGTAACTGAAAGTGTACAATTTCTTCACTTGTCATACTGTGTCTGATTTGAAAATATTCCTTGTGAAATATGAAATTTTATAAACAGTATATTTTTGAGGAAAAGTTGAAGCTACCATAGAACAAACCAAAGGAAAATTATTGGCAACAAAAGACAGTAATGCCAGGTTGCAGGTGGACATAGAAAAAGCGAAAGTTTGTATATTTTTAATCTATTCCAATCCAATCCATCTGAATGGGCTAATTACAGAGTTTGCTTTCAGAGAAGGGTGATCAATTTGACATCAGCCTGTGATGAATTGCAGAAAAATATAGATGAACATATTGCATCGTATGAACAGAAGAAAATGTATTATGCTGAACAAGAAAAGTGCCTGAAAGAACGTTTGGATAAAATTAATTCGCAAATTGCAAAAATTGAATTTGAAAAAGAGGCTCTTTCTAAAAAGTTTTTTTTTGATGAAAAATTTGCATTTCACTAGGTTCTCTTTTGTATTTTTTTATTTTTGATATTTTCCAGGAGTAAGGATTGCTTTGAAAGAAATCAGCGTTTGCAAGCGGAGATAAACAACGAGAAAAACAGATTCAGTAAGCTGCAATTAATTATTCGCAAAATTGTTCTTGTTATTGCAATTGATTTGCTAATTGCAGATGAATTGATGGCAAAATTGAATGACGCGCGAAAATATAATTGTGAACAGAATGAAAAAATGAATGCTATTAAAAAAAATATCCAGGAGATGAAGTTGAAAGAAGCTGAACTGGAAAAAGTAATTGAAGCTGAAACTGGAGAAATTGAACGATTGACCAAAATCAACGATGATGCGGTGAGAACGTTGCAAATGCAAGATGAAGAGATTGCAATTCTTGAATCTAAAATTGCTGAAAAGCAGAACGAGCTGAATTGCATTTGCAAAAGTCGTGAAGAGAAAAGAAAAGCGTTGTTGCATGAACAGAAACAATTGAAAAAAATGGAATTCATTCGAAATATGAAAGTCTGAAAATATGCATTTGCAAGATGTTTTTTGTATTTTTAAATTGTTGTTGTAGAAGTTGAAGATGGCTAAATTCTTGGAGAAAGCTAAGAAAAGGATGGCTGATTTGATGACAAATTTGCAATCGATGGCGAAAAGTCAAGAACAACAAATTGCAGATATTACGGAAAAAGTATATAAATTACAGTATATATATATATATATATATATATATATATATGTGTGTGTGTGTGTGTGTGTGTGTGCGTGAATATGTATTTCAGCTTTTTCCTAAATTAATTACTTTCAAAATCAAACTTACAATTCTTGTTTCTTTAAAATAAAAAATAAAGAGTAATTAATTGCACTCTAAATTATGAGATTTATTCTAATTTTGCAGATTGCGGAACGTGAAGATCAAACTAAGAGAATTGAGTCCAAGATACTTGAATTTCTTGAAAAAGTTAAATTGAGGAAAAAGCAAATTATAGAAAGAAAAAAAATAAAAGAGGCAAGAATTTGATGATTTCTTCTTTTTTTGTAATTTTTAATTAAAATTTACACCATATATATATATATATATATATATATATTTATTTATTTATTTATTTATTTATTTAAGCAAGAGGCTCGTGAATTGTTGAATAAGAAAAGAGCAGAAATTGATGCATTGAAAGAAAAGATTGCACAAGAATCAGAAGAAGTCTCAAAGGATATTTATTATTTTTTTCCTAGTGTTAGCATTTGTAACTTGAATAAAGAAAAATTTAGATTTGCGCGTTGGCAAAATATGAAGTGGAATATCAGTACTTGAAAACGAAATTATTAAAGGAAGAAAAGCAATTAGTTTGTAGCAAAGATGGCTAATTTCCTATTTTGAAGTTGTCATTTTCAGGAGTATGCAAATGAGGCAAACGAAAAGTTCTGTGAAAATATGTGTGAAAATGAAATTCTTAGCGTTTCTCCTACGAAGAACAGAGATCCATTGGAAACTTCAAAAGCTTTGTCAGAGGTAGTTGTTTTGCATCTGCATTGTTGGCGATTGTGAATTTTCAAATTCTCTTTATCATCTTGGGGAAGGGTTTTTTATTTAAATAATTGAACATATATTAATTTACAATATGAAATTATAGATTTTGTTTATTTTGAATTGAAAATATTTTTTCCAAGTCTAAAAATTAAATATCACTTTAGTTTAGTTGGTTGAATGAAGTGCGCGATTGGATGATGATGCCTAAATTGTAAAAGTAAGAAAATAATAATTTATGCATATGTATGTTTAGCCAAATATTGCGTCTGTTGAAAAAGTGGGAAGGAATCCTACTCCAGTGATTGAAACAACTATTCCAAGTATCCCGGATGTAAGTAGTAAACGACAAATTGGCCAAAAGCGAAACGTTGAAGTTTCAAATGAAGATTTGAACATTTCCAAATCTCCAGAAATTGCAAAAAAGCCAAACAAAATGAATTCCATGCTTGAGTGTGCTCCAAATGGTGAATGATAATTTTTTAAATTTTTGAATAATCTTATCTTTCTTTTCAGCTATTTCTAGTCCATCGTCATTTCGCGTCGCAATTATCCCACCGCATTCAGTAACATTTAAATAAACCGATTGTATATTTCTTAAAACTGTAGAAAATAATTTCCACTTTCGTTAGACAAAATCACAAACTACCCCATTATTGACATCAATGTCGGATGTACAGCAGCAACTAGCCGTAAAATGTTCTGTGGGAAGCGAAACTCCCGTAATAGCTGCTTCAGCAGATTGTTTTCCATTATAATATTTTTAATTTAATATGCATTGTTTATTTTTTTAAACGATTTACTGATTATCTCTATTGTAGAGTAATTTGGAAAAGAGAACTTTATCGAAAGCATCCAAAAAATGTGTCGTCACTTCTGCTCGTGATGCAACTGCAATTGATCATCATTTGCCACATTCTACGCAAGGTATATTGTTTGTTGAACGATGATGAAAAGTAA
Source organism: Trichinella pseudospiralis (assembly GCA_001447645.1). Classification (NCBI taxonomy): domain Eukaryota; kingdom Metazoa; phylum Nematoda; class Enoplea; order Trichinellida; family Trichinellidae; genus Trichinella; species Trichinella pseudospiralis. The sequence goes on from JYDV01000013.1 coordinate 356,397, forward strand.
AAAGTTATTAATTTTTGTTTTTTCTTTTAATTTTAAGAAAAAAGTCCAACCTCAGTTGCATCATCTATGTCAGAGAAAGTTGTAGACTTGGAGACGTTTTTGGTTTGCAGTTTTATTTCCAAAGAAGTTCATCCATGGTTTGAGAAGAATCAGTTTTGCATGTTTATTTTAGAATATGAAAAAGAGCAAATCCAAAGTTGGAACAGCACGAAAACGAAATGAAAAATCAGCTCGGAGTTGTGATAAAACTGATAAGCAAAATACTGTACAAAATTTATTTTTTTTTGATCATTATTTGATTGATCAATGACTTTATTGGATGCAATTGTTGGATAATTTTTCGTTGCTTGATTTTAGCCTCCTCATCCAGAGGTGTTGTTTGAAGAAAATACATCACTTGGATTGATAACATTTTTCAAAACTCCCAATCCTCAGACAGATGAAGACAGGCCGAAGCGTAGAGTTTCCAAACGTAACGTTCCACGATGGAAATAATTCACTCTTTGATTTCATGTTGTTTTTACACGCATGTGGGTTTTTGTACTTTTAAAGTTTTTGTTTCTTTTCTTTTTGTTTTGGTTATTAAATAATTAAATATACTTAATCAAATCTGTTGAATCAATTGAATGTAATTTTTGTTCAATATTATAATAATTTTCAGTTTTGTTTATCTTGATGATTCACTGAGCTGTTGTTGTAGATGTAGATGGGTTCTGGGTTATCATTTATGAAAAGCAGTTATATTATCTGCAATTTGCAATTGTTTTCATTCAGTAACGTCGATTCTTACTATTCTACAGGGTTAAGCATTTGCCATTTTCAAGCGAATAAATTCAGATGCCACGGTCTGATTCTAGGGTAGCTTATTCTCTTTCTGGCAGTAAAACCAGTTCCCATTTTGTATAAATTGCTTGGTGTGAACTTTGTTGCAAAATTCTCATGCACATTTAGCCATTATAAGCATGTCTGTGAGAGTATGTGATGTAGAACTGGGTTTTTCAACGATCAATGTTACCATTTTGATACTGCTTTATTGGAGCAGGTCAAATGGAACGATGATGTAAACATCAAATACAATTACAGTTAGTCGACAGTCAATCATCACTAGCTGAACAAAATTATTTAAACGTTCTTACATATCCATCCATATATTTTTTTATTGATTTATAATGTACTGGCGTTGCTGAATCATTGTCAATGTTAGATTACAATATCAATTCAAATTGTATTATATACAAATATTAATCGAATAATATGCAAATCTGCACATTCATCATTCGCATTTGCATATGCTAAAAGGTGGAATTAGCGGAAACATCCACAACTGATTTCAATGATTTTCAGAACAAAAATTCATTGGTTGACAATCTTACTTGTGTTTATTTTTGCAGCTTCTCGTGCATTTTTGTCAGACGATGACACTGGTATGTCGTTGATTTTTTTTGACAAAAAAGGAATAAATGTTTTTCATAGCTTGAATATTTTAGATATTTTGAGAAAGGCCCGTGCCTGGATTGCTAAACACAGACAGGACTACAGTTCAGCTTTTAGCGCAAGTGATAATCCTTGTGAAGTGCTTTATGATACGGCTAAACGACAGCTGAAATGGATCCGTAGGGAATGTAGGCTGCCGTATTTAATTAAAAAAAATTATGTACGCGTTTTGCGGAAAATGAAATGGGTAATGTTAGGCTCAATTTGTATTTTACATTTTTAAAATTTATTTTTGATTTTATTATAAATAATTAATTTACATAATATACAAACTATAATTGAATATTTTTGTTGTTGTTGTTTGTTTAGGTTGCTAAAAGAAATATTCGAATTAATAGAGGTACTAGAAGATGCACAGTTTTAATGAAATTATTTTTAACTGATTCAGCAGTCGAGTTTTCATAAGTAAATAAAAAGATGTGTTCCCTGTGAACTGAAAATGTTTCTGAATCCATTCATATCCAGTGGATCTTGCTGAAAGAAGAATTTGTGAGCATAAATCTAAAAAGAAACGTGTTTGTTAAAATCAACGTGGAAGCTGTTGAAAATCAGGTCGTTTATTATTTTGCTCGGCTTTTTTGGCTCAATTTTACAATTTAGCAATTTGTTAAATTCGGTTGTAAATTCTACTTCGTTTAGTTCATGATTAAATAGCGTTGGACGGTGGAACAACTGTATATTAGAAATGCTGCATAAAAATTGCATCATGCGTTTTGTTAAAAGTAAAATTTTAAGTTAAAAGTGTTTTAGTGCTATTTCAGAAAGCTGATCAACGCATAATGAGAAGCATATCAGTAAGCAAATAAGTTGTTGCTTGGAAAAATCGCATAACCGCATTTTGCAAACATGTACTAAGAAACTTTTGTATATATATGACAATTTTTTCGTTAGTTAATCTAAATTTAATAAACTCAATTTAGCGATCATATTTATTGAGACAGCCCTTTATCTGATAATCAAATACGAAATCATTGAACGTTGCAACATTTTTACGCAGGTTTGGCAGAAGCATACAATAATGTCAACAAAATTATGGAAAATAAATTAATTTTCAATTGAAATTTTATAACTCGGTGCAAATGTTTGCATAAGAATACAACATGAAATCCTCTAAGGGCTCCTAACCGAGATTTTTCAAGTACAAGCTAGCATGTTCTATTTGTTTTTTCGATACAAAATAAACAGAAGCTGCAGTAGTTCGTAAAATCCGAAATGGCTTTTACCAGCTTTACTGATCAATCGACTGTGTCAACCTTCCAAGTAGTTATTATACATTATATACACTGTAAAACGGTAGTGTTTCATCGGTCATCTATTCTTGCCATAAAATATTGAAATATACATAATAATTGATGGTACCTGCATTAAGCTGATAAACACTGCGGAACAGGAAAGAAAGTTGTGCATAAATTAACTTTTATTTGTTTCATTTTTTCGATTGTATTGAGCTTTTAAGCCCAGTTTATTGACTTTTTTGTGTTCCATTTGTCAGAAGCCATGCATCTGAAGAATATTATCATTGCCAGAATATAAAGTATGGAGGTAAAAAACTGTATGGCAGGGGCGTCATTTCAAATCCAAATCCCAAATGTCAAACCGTTTCCATGGTTTTTATTAAATCTTTTTTGCTTCTTCCAACTGGTCAGTTCAAACCAGCTAGCTTATTTTGAAATGTCATTCAAATAATCACATCACTTCACTTTTGTTGAATAAATGTTGAACGGGGTAGTCTACGGCTCTAAATTGAGATGAATCATCAGCGAGCATTGAATACTTAGTCAGCATTGTTTGCTCAGGCTTGTGTGTTAAGCATGTGTGAAAAATTTTCTTGCTCCGGGCAAAAACATCGCATGATATATATGAAGCTTCACTCGCATGATTATATGATCGCATGATTAGTTCTTCAGTTCTTCAACACTTCAGTCTCTTCATGCATAAAGTATCATACGTCATTTGCCATTTAGCATTCAAATGCCGTACAGCCTATTATTGAGCATCCAATCTAAAAAAAGGAGTCCAAAATCGAGAGGACAAATGGTGAATACTATTTCTAAGCTTAAACTATAATTATTTCGATTATTTAAAACCAAATGCAAATCATCAGCCATGAGATAGCAGGTGAGAAAAATCAGAATAAAATCAAGCACAGAAATGAAAACGCAGCAGTTCTAAATTTCATTTTATATCAAGTCTTAGCTTTTTTCATCTGAGACAAAACCATAAATATGGAAAAGAAATTAATAAACCTCAGCAGATATCATAATAGTTGAAGGAAATTTTTTTATCCAAAAAATTATACTGAAAGGTGTATCTCAGACTATCTGTTTTACTGGAGTTATGAAAAAGAATTTATTCAAGACATCGCATAACTAATTTACTCCAAACTTACGTCCAAAATAAAAATGATCTCAATAGACTTGTAAAATAAGAGAATATGAAAATAACTGAAAAATATCTTTGAACAAACAGAAAAAAGCAGCATATAGCAACAGAGTGAGAAGGTACTTGATAGATTCGAGAAGAAAACGGAAATGAAAATTGAGGAGTTTCATCAAATTCCAATGAAACCAATTTGTTGTGCTTATTTTGTTTTTTTATAGTTTTTTGTTGGTGAAATCTTGCAGTTGGGCCCATCGTTGTGTTCTGACATACAATTGAAACAAGAATTTGATTATTTTCTTAATTTATGATGAAATATTTAGATAAATGTTTCTTTTTGAAATTTTTTATGATAGCAGGGGTAGTTTTCTCAAAAAATTATTTATTTTAGAAAAAAGAGAAGTTATATAAATTTCACTTTTGTTTACAAAAATTCCATTATTTCTTATTCTTATCATTGTTTTATGTTTCGCAAGTGTTTCAAAAGATCAGAACTACAAATAGTGTAATTTTGAGCTGGGATTGATACTGAAACAAATGTTGGACAGCATAGTGGATGAATAATTTTTTCTTAACATTGTGCTATAATTCTGAGGTGGATCAGCAGCAAGTAGTATTGCTTTCAAAGAACATTTTATTATTATAACACGCAGCGAAACACAACAACATAAATAAGGGATAATCAGTAAAGGGGGAAAATCAGGCGGCAAGTAACAAGAAATTACTAAAACTGAACGAATGCACAGAAACGCTTTTTATGTTGTAAACGATGCTTCAGCCAGGAGCTAAATTTTACATAAGCTTAACCCAGACGTCTGAGCAAACAACACTGATTAAACTTGCAACGCTTGCTGTTGATTCATCGCTATGTAGAGCTGTAGGCTGCATTGTAATTTCACATATCACATATCATTTTGATACACAAAATTACGTTTACTGATTTCCATAAAAAGGGGAGGTGGTGTTCTCATAGATGCAAAATTTAATAACAGAAAATAAATAAAGCTACTTTTGAAAAAATTGTTTAAAAGTTGAACAAAGTCATTGAAAGGATAGCTTAAAGCAAAACAAATTTCTCAGAATTGAGCAGCAGATGCAACAATATCATAAATTATAATCATGATTGTAATAAGAAGAAAATGTTTTTAAGCTTATAATCATAAAATGCCAATCAATATTCACTTTGTGATTTTTTCACTGACAAGGATCATTTAGAAAGAAACAGTTATGAATTGAAAGTGAATGAAGAGTTGGTTTCCAACATTCCGTGAAGCTTTTTCCCTAAAGGAAAACTGAAAGATGAGCGGTGATAATCTTTTCATCAAAAGTAAATAAAATACTGTCTGGCATTATAACTTTTAACAATGGATATGAAACTGGAAATTACATGCTCATTCAACTATTTTTTTAATTTAAAAACAAATTTAGTAATAAAAATGAACTGTCATTTTTTAAAATATTTGATGCTTATTAATGACAGGTTTCTAAGCAAGAAACAGAGTAAAAAGATAGTGATAGTGTTGTGATCACATTCAATTACATACAATTTCCGTTGTCAGTTTATTTACAATTACAAAATAAACGGCATTATTAATAAAAGATAATGTGCTAATTCATCAAAGCCAGGGGCTGCTGCAGAAATTGAAAGCGCCCAAACTTTTCCTTTTTCTGATCAAAAATTTCCATCAATGCGTAATTTTGAGAGGAATTTTTATTATTACTGCTTAACTAACTGACTGATTGAGCATGTCATGGAACAAATTATTTTATAAAATGTATGATTATTATCAATTATTGTGCAGTTTTTTATTTAGGATTTGAAATGCATTTACAATAAAAAAACAAAGGATTAACTATTTATTTGCTGGTGCTTGCAATTGTGCTTTTGTGATTTTTGTTTGGGTGTTATGGGGGACCCTAAATTGAAAGCAACTGTTATTTTGAAATTAAGACCTAGTCATTATTTGTGTTTGACTTTGTTCAGATTCCTGTCACCTATTATCATGGCTGACAATATGCATTCAGTTTTAATTTCACTGACGATAATTTAATATGGTTTAATAAGATATCAATTTTAACAAGCTTAAAGTAGCAAAAAAACATTGCAATGCTATACAAAACAAGATTCACAGCATTACGTTTCCCAAGGTGGATTTTCTATTTCAGCAGAAAATGTCGCTATGCTTAAATTTTGTTGTAGAGAAGTTTTCAATAACTGTACTAAAAATTCAAAAAATAAAAAAATTTGTAATTTATTAAAACTTAAAAAACGTATCTATGGGGCATTTTCCTATTAGTATATAAATACAATATTTTATTAAAGTGTGACAAACCTCATTAAGTACATTTAAAAGCTATATAATTTTTATAAATATAATGATTGAAAAGATTTGTATTCATTCAGAAAACTGATCATTGATAAGAAACTTATATTTGACATATAGAATGCATAAGAGCGGCAGCTAGCAAAATTTAATTGAGAAAAAGTAGGCTGAGTTAGTTGGGGAAAACGTTAGGAAACGTCTACTCAAAAACATTCTTTTTGAAAACACTGATCGTTAAAAGGTATAAAATAAAAAACAAATAATGTATTTAAAAATAATTATGTCCATGAATGCTAAAACTTCATAAATTGTTACAAAAAGAAACTTAATTAAATTTCAGTTGAAAATTAAACAACAGAGTCACAATAATCATAAACAGAAATATTTAGAGCAATAAAATAAAAAATACTGAAAATACAGAAATGTCAGTCAATAAACAGTAATACAAGATGATAACTAAGGCGGAAGTGACCAATGAGAGAACGCTAACAACCACCCAAGAAAACTGTATGCGTGGTAAAATTATACACAACAGAACAACACTTCACCATTCCAACAATACCAACACTTACGATCACACAAAGATACGCACACACAAACACTATGAGGAGCTATGAGGAGCTTAACAGTATTAATTAGTTTAAGGGGAAGTGAAAGCGGACGCAAAATGTACAATGAAACTTGTGATCTACTTCTGTTGAGCCTCTATCTGTTGCTGTTGTGTCTCTATTTGCTGCTGTTGTATAGACATTTGTTATTGCGGCAATTGCATCACTTGGGTAGTTCTTGTGTATAGCATATTAAATGGAAAACATTTCTTTTATTTATCAGATGATGGAAGCAATGCCATGTGAAAATTGCTGCTACAGCAACAAGAGTTTGTCACATTCAGAAAGACAGCAGTTTTAGTTTGTGTATGATGCTCATTTATTTGGCATTCACTTTTCGATAAAAATTGATTATATCCATGGTTGTTTGTTAGTAGAAATTTCCGGATACTCTTGTTTGGGCATTGGTTTGGGATATTGCTTTTGAGCTGCGAAAACATTGAAATTGCAAAACAATGCAGCTGAAGTGATGCTGCTCTTTTTCGGCAGTCACGAATATGCCACTGTTCCGATGGAAAATTGCTACTTGCTCAGCTTGGAACCGCCGTGAAAAAGTGAAGATCGCAGAAATCAAAAAGCTTTGAAAGTAGCTTTGGACAAGATGCACTGTCACACTAAAGAATTGCACAAGAAGGCTGTTGGTACTTTTCGAACGGCTGGATACTTTCGAAGAATATGACAAATATCCGGATATTTTAGAACTTAGAGATGCGATATTGTCCGTTGCCAAAGAATTGGAAAAGGAAAAAGTCGACGAAGACCAGCCCGGCTGTTCTGGAACTACAACAGATTGAGCATCATTTTTGGCAGTAATAATTTTTGAAAATAAATGTGCATAATTCATATGGAAAATTAAATTTTGAAATTATCACATTGAAAAAGCAAAAGTTTATTTCGTTTGTTGCTTTTTGAAATAAAATAACAATAACGTTTTTTGGGATTGGTAAAAACAGTCACATACTGTAACGTATTTCCGTTCATTGAAAAGGTCGAAAAAAGCATGCATATTTTAAGACAAATGTTTTCCATTTCTTTTGGGCAGTTTCTTTCTATTTTTTTGACTTTCTGCAAATATTACATAAAAACAATTCACGCAATTTGTATTCAGCTTTTGAAAAACGTTTTTATTAAAATGAGAATGCCAACTCTTGTAGCATTGGTGAAATTGTTTGTTGATTCAACGAACAAATGCCGTTCATGGCCGTTGTGTGATTGGTCAATTTTTTTGCCTTGCCATTCAGCTGCCCATTTAAGCTTGCCTTTTCAACTATTCAAAACGGTTGTTTTAATAGCTTTTGCATTTTGCTATTGCTATTCTTGATTCTCTGCAGTTTTTTGGTTCAGCTTTTCCAGCAGTATGAATTCAAAAAAATATTTTGTACGTTTTACGCAACTGCTAGTTTTTGTGGCCACGTCGACAATTTTTGCTTTAGCTGACGGTGAAGTACAATTTGAAAAACTACAGTTCAGTTTTAATAGTCTGGGCAATTTGTCACAAACTCACAAGGCAGTCTTCAACAATGATCATTTGTTTTTGTTCGGAGAGCATGTTGACTATGATTCTACGTATGACCAGCATCGCAATTCCATATTGTCAGGGACTTATGTGATGGACATTGATTTGAATACACTGGCAGCCAGGAAGGTTCTATTTCCTCATCTGGAATCAACAATTTTTATGGAGGAAAAAATATTTGTTTACAAAAATGATATATTCATGATTACATATAATACCAATTGGTATTTCAGATACCGCTTTCTGTACAAATGGTTAAACGACAGTTGGGTGCCAATGAAGTTCAAAGTAAGAAATTGTTCTGAATTGTGGATTTATTGATGTAAAAATTTTTATGCTTTTTTTTATTAAAGACTGCTGATATTCAATTCCGGATGTTATTCCGATATGTTGAAATTCACATTACTCTGTCTGATTCAGATACTGTAATTTTTACTACTTCACTTTTGGGAGAAAATATGGTTATTTTCTCTAAGTTTACTGAAAATGATGAAGACGTCGGATACATGCTCACTCGTTTTTATACAACTGATGAACTTCCCCTTCCGTCATCGCACGTGCTCTTTACTGGTATAAAAGGTGAAAAATTGTCCTCAATAATGGAAATGAAATATGGAACGTACCATTGGGTGCCTGATACAGTTATCGAAGTGAATCCGAATAATGAAACTTTCGTTGAAATCAACATCCAAGGGGATGTTCCAAATTGGGCATTCAGCGGACCTAGGTATGTATTTCAGAGCAAGGACAAATTGTTGCTCGCCGGTGGCACTGAATTAATTGGCATTGATCAACATAAGCAAAGCAGAGATATCTGGATTTTAAATCTTTCAAGTTATACATATGCGCAACTTCCTGTTCAGTTGCCAGAAGAGGCTATGTCTTATAAAATGTGTGCTGCGCTTGATGTTGAAAAAAGTATATATTATGTCATCGATGTCGATGCAGGTATTTATAGAGTTAATTTAACACGTTGGCTGGAATAAGTTGTGCATGCATAGTTTTTGCATTATTTATGATTCAGTATCTATTGATTTATTATTTGTCAAATTGTACGTCTGAATTTACTAAAATTTACCATAATCGATTGTCAGTATTGCTTTTATCGTACTTTTGAGCTCAACAAATTTTGAAAACTATTTATTTTTTCATCAATGTAGTGTTGCTTGATGAACGTGCAATATACGCTTTTATCTGAACAAAAGCATAAAAACTATTGAATAGAATTTAAGCAAAAAAACTCTTGCACACTTACAATGCAACAAATTCACACAACAAACAACTGTTGATGCAAATTTAACTTGCAAATGCTTCAAAGCCACACCTTTAATTCAAATACACACTTCCGGCAAATGAAACTTTGCATTCTATGTAAATTTATTTGAATAGCAAAGCAAAATGTTTCTCAGCATTTCGATTTCATTAGTTGCAAACATTTAGTTGAATGGTAATTTTTTTAAGTAAAAGTATTTATAAGCAGAACTGATTCACTGCTTTTTAACGTAAAAAGAAAGTCAATTGAACAAATTTAGTTTTACGTTGCAGGAAATGTGTTAAATTTGTAACTGTTGAGAAAAATGTTTTATCGAAAATAATGATAATTGTCTAACGAGCAATTTTATTGCAAAATTAGTTTTGCTGTACAATCACATACATGAGACAAATGAACGCAGACACACAAAAGATGTGAGATATGCAGTACTCAGCACACTGACACGTCTTTACTCCACTCTTTCCGAAAACAGCAGTGTAGCTCCACTTCCAATGTGCTTTCTGGTTTTCTTCTTGTTATATTCAATTCCAGATGATCTGAATCATTAACAACATTCTGACGTCTTATTTCATACACATCAGGTCCCATTACTTTTCATATTCTATGACAAAATTTCTGGGGGCTTGTTGTTTTCCTTTCAGTTGGTCGCACCAACCATACAACACATCTGACCGTGAATGTTTAATGAAGGCTGAGCAATCGAACAGCGCTTTTTGTCAGCGCTGCCATTCTATAATTTGTGGCGGATTTATTTCTCGTTGATCTGCCTAGTTATAATATTCTGAGACTGCTCATGATGGGGAAGATCATGGTCAACAGTCTTTCAAGTTGTCGTCCATGATCTAGACCAGTTCATAAACATTTCTGAGAAGTATTGGCTATGAAAGAGCATTTGCAATTGCACTGCGGTCCCTGTCCATTTACACGAGTTGAATTTTCTTCATGAATCATTTTACGGCAGTGCGCCAGTAGCAGAAGAGCTGTCTGTTCATCACACAAATAACACAATCAATTATCATTTAAAAATGTTACACTCAATGACGTCAATTTTACACAAATACTTGGAAAAAGCAGTTCAGCAAGTTTGCGACACACAAATAGTTCTGTACCTGATGATCGACTGCATCACCAAGATCACGGATGCTCTACAAGAGTTGCAATGCGTTCCCAAAGTCATGAACAGTTGCGACTTCGAACTTGCAATGATGCAAACTATTTCAAATAATATTCAATGTCAGGTTGAATTGATTGCCTCAGTGAAATCTACACTGTTGAGTCTGGTGAGCAGTTGGTCAACTCTTAATGGAATATTTTGATGAATCTGGTAGATAAGAATGCTTCTGAGAGTGGTGCAAACAGGAAACTGGATGTTTGATTTTGTCAATTAGACTGCAGGTGTGCTTATGCAATATTGAAAATGCTATTGTTTACGGGGAAAACGTCAGCGGACTGCAATGGTCTGTGAATAAACAGCTGGGCAAGTTTGAATTGATGTTTGGCGACATGCCTTTAAAGAAAAAACAATTGGTAAAACTGCTGGAGAAGCAATAATTTATACGTGAGAGAACTTTACGCTGCATTTACCGCTAGACGTGGAGATGAGGTCCTCCAACGGCCCTGGCAGTTGTTGCAAAATCACCTTGAAGATCAAAGGTAAAAATGGAATGCTGTTGAATTTTACTCTTTGCGGTGGCAACACGAGGCTAAACTATTTTCGAACAATCTAGAGCAGCTCTTCAGATTGAAAGATTGAGATTGAAAGAGATATGCGAATCACAGGCAGTTTCATGAAGAAATTGAATCATAATGTAAGCAAATATCAACGCTTGACGGCTGCGGCACAAGAAATTCACCAGCCAACCTCCAGACACGACACTAATAAAAAACTAGCATCTAACGATGTTTAAAATTGCTGGTCAAAAATTCTGACTCACCCCGCTGACTATTCGAAATATTTGGACAATTTTTTTGCAATTGTCTGTCATTTTTCGACAAACTGAAGCTGGTCTATCACAGATATGACGAGCTGGAAATAGAATTGCAAATGAATGACTAGCATTTGCTGCCGCTTGGATTGTTCATAGCAAACAGCACATCTGGAGGTTGGATCAGCTGCATGAATTCTCACGTCAACTGAACTTCTAGTGTGTAGATTTTATTTTGATCACAGCAAACAGCGAATTGCTGCGCTATCGTTTGCTGCTGTCGCCGTGCTCAGTAGAGACTTTACGCCTACCAAGACAACGCCTTTTCATTTTAATAATACATGCTCGCACGTACACACATCCACATATCCACAAACACTGTCATTCACACATACTAGACATAAAATGCGTTAAAAGTATTTAACACACTGACAGTTTTACTCAGCTGTAAATGGCTACAGTCTATAGTCTTATTAATGATATTGGAAGACGTACAGTTAGAGCATATATTTTTACAACACTACGTCAGCTCTTGCATATGATTATTTAACTTATCTGTATTTCACAATCACATGTAAGAGATGAATAATATTGATATAATCAAAAAGTTACCTTTACTATTTATATTTCTAGTTGTCTTTATATTCTTAAAATTCCATGGCATATAATTATCAAGAACGCTAAATTTTTGGCTAACTTCTGCTTTGCCATTCTGAAAAATTTGCACTTGGGAGTTTTGAGTGTCAGATTTTTTCATATAATCATGTAAAACTTTCATCCAATGTAAACGAACCTTTGAAAAGCATCCGCAAAATTTTACTCTAATCTCTTAATGGTCTGTTTGCGTAATGTTTGTGTATTTCCAATTTCTTCTTTGTTTGGCAATGAAATTTGATTTTTAAGTAACAATACTGAAATAAATTATCTTTTATGAAATACATTTTTCATTCTGAATTTATTTCAATTTTTTGCATTTTCTATTTCTTTCTATGCAAAATGACTATATCTGACAGGAAAGCAGTCATAAAAATCGAATTTTCTGATATTACATTTTGATGAATTTTTTAGACGTTTTTTTCCATATTTGCAAAAAAGAAAAAGAACATCAAAATAAGAATAAATTTTTTATTTTACGCTTCACTAAAGTACAGTTTTGCAAAAATCAGACTTCAAATTTGAGTTTTACACTCAGAAAGCACTGTTATAATAAGCTGGAATAAGGTTATTCATTTTTTATTGATGCTTGTTTTTAAAAAAAAACCAATTCAGTTTCCAAACAATTGAAAATTTTATTAATTGTTCTTCAGATGTTTTTGAGTTTTACTTTTGAAAAACAGCTTAATTCAAATGCAGAACAAAACTGTTTGGTTTGATTTACGTTCATTTTGTCAGCAATTTTTTTGAATGCTTATTGGAAATTGAATAGAAAAAATTTTTTCTTTTTGTCGTCAGTTTACATCTGCTAATATCAAATAAAAGGTCGCATAATTAATTTTGATTGAGAGTTCTTCTTGATTGATCCTATGAAAATGTGTTGCTTAGCAATCATGAAGCAACAACTTGCAAAAATGTGCATTTTGAAGGTCTTCGTTTTAAAAACTTTTTGTTCTTTATACTTGAAAAACTGAACCCAGGTTTTACAAATCATGCAACAATTTGATAAGAATTTCTCAGCATTTGAATTCTTGATCACATATGTTGTGTTAGTCATGCTTTTAATATGTTGCAACTATAATGCTACGTCATCTAAAGTTTGACTAAGCTAAAGTTAACCCTAAAGATCAAAATGCAGATTTAGTATTTTAAGTTACAGCAATAAAAGTGATTTTATTTTTTTTGTTTTATTTATAATAGTTAATTTATTGCTATATTGTGCTTAGCCTATTACAATCACACTGTTTCAAGTCATATTGTATGTAATTGCTTTACTAGTAATTGTTTCTTGATGTATAGTTATTATTGAATAGTAAAAATAATGCTTATTTCAAAAAACTTTATTTAATTTTTAATCATATTTTAATACTCAAAAATTTAATTCCAAAATAAGAATAACGCAAAAGTTGGTCAAAATTTTTATTTTATTGCAAATGTTATTTTTTACCTTTCACTTAAGAAAGAAAAAGTGATTTAATCAGAAATTATTGAAACGACATATCGTAAAAGTGAATGAAGTTTATTCAAATGATGAATAATTTGTAGATAATAAAAATTAACAAATGAAATTTTCTGAAAATCAATAAAACACTGTCATCAACTGTAAATTTATATGAGAAGCAGCTGCCATTCTGAAACAATTTCGTAAATTCATTTTTCTGTTTTCGTTAAGAACATCCGCCACCGCAATTTTCCCTTTCATTCTGTTTTTTGCTTCACCATTCTACGCTCTTTTATCTTCGATAGTTCAGGACAAAGAAACAGTTAAGTCTCATAGTAATGTAAAAGACTGTATTCAAAAAATAAAAACCCAAACATGAAAATATTGAAAAGTAAAAATCACGCTAACCGCCGGCAACACTGCGCACTAATGTTACTAACTAATAGTCGACTAACTCTTTTCATTACATGATGTCGCTTATATTATTAACCTCATAACTTTGCATCTGGTGATTAGAGCAAATTCTGCTTGAGATTAGAATTCGTTACAGTGAAATCATTGTTAAGTGTTCTCTTAAGTGGTGCCATTTGCTATAATGTAATTCATAAATGCACGATGTTTCGTTACAGTAGGACTGCAATTTTCATTTACATTGTCATTGAAATATCGAAATAAACATAATTTTATGTTTGAAAGAAATTTCTGTTCAGTATATGAATCACTGCAATATGAAGAAGAACCCGAAACAATTTTGATTTTTAAAGTACTTCAACAATTGAAAATTATCACAGAAACATTGCTCATTTGATCAATAAAAAACGTTAATGTTATTAATATTTAGAGGTTCATTTTATTTCAAAAGTTCAAATTTTTTACTAATTTTGTCTATCAGAATTGTTATTCATTCTGTTACTCTGTTTTTGCCAGTAAAGTAGTTTTTAGTTCGCATTTTTATGCTTCAGCACAACATAAGTAATTTTTATTCAATTTGAAAAAATGTAAAACAATAACAGACAGATAATTTTATGGACTTATAGATTTAAAAATTTGATGTTTGATAAATTTTTATAAAGGAATTCTTTTTTAATTTGAAACTGTTTCTTTTTATTTATTATTTAACCAATTTTTAAACCATATACATATTTTTGCATACGTTTAAAAGTTGCAGCGCAGAAGTTATGACTTGACTGTTTTTCTCTACATGAAGGTAATCCCGCATAAATACATAAATTTATAAAAATTATGCTATGCGTGATGGCTGCAATGTAAATTGACATTCTCATTATCAGCAATAGGGTGTTCCAAAAACTGACATTAGCAATGGTAGAATTGGTTGACAGTATAATTTATCAGTTTTGCAACATCTTGTGCGCTTCGACAGATAGTAGAAGCAGGTGGTGATCTATTTTACCTAGAAATATTAAAAGAAACAAGCACAACAGTTTGAATATTTTGGATATTTGAAAAATGCCCTTGCTTGTAAAATGCATTAAATATAGCACAGCGGCAGCCAAAATGTTCAAGTCAGGCAAGTTCATAGAAAACGTAAGCTGCTGTATTTAATAAAAGAACTTTTATATCCATTTTGTAAAAAATAAAATAAGCAAAATCATGCTTATTTCATACTTATAAATATTTTATTTATTTTAAATTTTATTGACTTACTTCAATTAATTAATTAATAATTCAGATTCATTGGTAACTATAATCAAATTCTTTTCATTGAATTAGAAACCATTGGAAGATATGCCGTTAAAATTATTTACCAATGGAGCCGTTAGAAAAATATTTATATGTTCTTTTATATATGATAGAAGAGCGTTTGAATCGGCTCAGATTTATTAGAGGTAACCTTTTAACGTGTTGATGGAGGAAGTAGTAAACGTATAGCCAAAATTCACAGAAATCTTCAAGATTGTCATGTTCGCCGTTCATAACCACTTGAATAGATCTGGGT
Source organism: Trichinella pseudospiralis (assembly GCA_001447645.1). NCBI lineage: Eukaryota > Metazoa > Nematoda > Enoplea > Trichinellida > Trichinellidae > Trichinella > Trichinella pseudospiralis. The sequence continues at coordinate 371,968 of JYDV01000013.1, forward strand.
CCTGGACACCGTTCAGACATTTTCAATATGTGTCTCAATGCACAAATTTTATCCTTGCTGCCATGGATAATCAACGTTGGATGGTGAACTTTGCATATTTTAGAAAAGCTAGAAAGAAAAAAATGGAAGATTGTTTTGTTAAAAGCAGAATTTTAAGTTGAAATTATACTCCTTGCTCACTTGTTAAGTTGATCACCGCAGAGGTCTTTTGTTAAATTACGGATTACACAGCGATAAGCGGACAAAATACTGCTTTGTAAAATCAAACAATTACAGTTCACCGAGGGTGAAAACTGTATCGAAGGCACTGTTCCTAATGATTTTCCCCAGATGATGATCTTCTGATCGTCTATACCCAGTTTATTGCTCATAAAATTATATACACATTGTATTGATCGATAGAGGTGTTTTTCGGATAATTTTCCCGTGCTGAGCCCATATGATGGATAATCGTATGAAATCACGTCCAAGTTTAATGTTTCAGCAATATTGTACAGTGTTGTTAAAACCATTCCAAGGTCAACAGCATTATCCTAAAAGAAATTTCCTTTTTAATTAAATTTTATTGTAAAAACAACAACATATTTACGTGAGAATACAAGATAACCTTCCGTGAAGGCTGTTTGCCAGGATTTTTGACGTGTACGCAAGCAATGTCTGTTTCTTCTTTCAAAAGATAACACACTGTCTGTGAAAGCACCTTATCTGCGTCAAAACCTTGCAAAGTCCAAATCTTCCTCAAAGCTGGACAAACGTTCATCCGGTACATTTCTTTTCCCTCCTGACTTTCTACTTCTTCAAAATTATACAAACTTGACTTTGGTGGACTAAAATAAAAATAAATATTTTTTTATTTTTATTGTTATCATTCTAAAGTTTAAAATTAAAATGAAATTTCTCTTACTAGAAAGCGATTTTTCTAATAACACAGTTTGGAAATGGTGGACATACAAAGTATAACTGCTTTAGAAATATTTTAAGCCGGAGCATGAAACAATTTATTTTTCTTCCATATTTGTCTCTTTCACCAAGGCAGATATCAAGCAATTCATCTAAATTTAATTTTTCTAAACATTCTTCAGGTACTTTAGTTAAACTTCCGTAACAATGGAAGACCATTTTCAACAACAGTCGCAACGTTCGCTCTACTGCTAAAACAATAAATGAAAATCAGTCATCGTTTTCAGTTCACCAATCAGCCCTTTAAATTAAAAAAAAGTTTTAAAGCAAAGAATTTTAAACCAACTAAAAGGAATACAGTATTTAATACGCAAGTTCATATATTAAACTGTGCGCTTTAGTTTTCTTCAATTCTAGTAGTCGTTTAAACAGATAAAAACATATTTACTAATAAAGAATTGTAAAATTTAAAATTGTAAAATGATCATAGCAAGTCAAGTATGACTATTGAACTGAATATGTAATATGAGTTTTATAATCTTTATTATATGTAAAGTCAAAAATAAAAGTTGAATAAAAGAAGAATATTTGCACCAATTTGACTGTTCTTTTCATTTCTGAATATCTGATTTTCCCAATTACCATAATATCTAAAATTGCTGCAAATTCTTTTCCACACCTTTTATAGAAGAAAATGATCTTAACAAAAAATTGATATTAAAACAGCACTTGCATTACTGTTGCAAAACTGTCGTGATTAATGTGCTTGTCAACTTCAGCTTCGACGTAGCTTGAAGCATGTTCAAAAAATCATATATAATAATATCAGAGTTTACATGTTAACCGCCTGTCGTGTAGACAAATATCTATGTTACTATGCTTGTTGCCATGTAGCTGAGATGTAGAGTAAAATCTCTAATGATACCCTTGAACTGCAAGGCGAACATACAAACAAACCCAAAAAATAGCAGATTACTAAATAAAAAATACCAATTTTCAAATGCAAAACACATTTCTTTATTAATAAACAGTATCGCTACAGCTGCATTTTTTAAAATTTACTAAAATTTAATCAATTGATTTTATGATTTTTGAGGAATAACTTTCAGTAAATTGTATGTGAAGCACTGTTTGTTCTTTTTTTCATTCATATTTGTATTTGTAATTTTTTATATGTACTTGAAATATATGTACGTAAATTCATTTTTTGATACATTTAAAATTATGATATCATATTTCACATTATGAAAACATAAATCAATGCATAAATTTTTAGCAATAAAATATTCACAACAAATCTTCAAAATATTATTGTATCATTTTTGAAACACAACTTTTCAAAACTCAATTCGAATTTCTTCAACAATTTACAATGAAGATTCAAAGTTACTGATAATAATAAAAATTATGTAAATGTGACTAAAATACTACAAATAAGACAAATCACATTTTAAAATAATGCGAAAGCAAAGTTTCTTTTCAGATTTTGATAAGATTGCTCAATCCGGATTCATATGCTTTTATTATATTGAAGAAATAAAATTTGAAAAATAAAATTAAATAAATAATTAAAGTATACAAATTTTTAAACAACATTGCTAAAAATTAACTACCATTTTTGAAATGATTGTTGACATATTTAGAGAAAATTATTTTTTTGCATCGTTAGTAAAGGTGTGAACTGCAAAAAGATGGATGTAAAATTTTAGTAAATTGAAAACAAAGATAAAAGTGAATCACAAATTTAAAAAGAAGACACTGATACTTGTGTTAAGTAACCTTAAGCTAAAAGTGTTAAAACTTGTTACCACAAAAAACGTGATAAAAGATAAACATGAAATAAACAAGCTGTTGGAAAAGAAACGACAGTATATTTTTACAATTGCCACATTTACACTTTGTGATAAAAATTTGATTGTCACAGTTTTGTTAATTTTTTTAAATTAATTATAAAATTATAAAAATAAATTTTTATACTGTCAAAAAATAAAAGTTTTAAATGAAGCATTTAAAACAGTGGTATTCAGCATTCAATTAATGCTTGATTATTAATGACAGTCTGTATAAGCTGATTGCACATTTTGTAAAAAATATCAAAATATAAATAAATACATTTGTTCATTTATTGTTATTTATAATCTTTTTCGTTATAATGTAATTATTTTTATTACTTTGGCTGCTTTTATTTTGCTTACTGTAATTTGCAAAATTTGCTGCAGAAATTTATTTTCATTAGTGAAGCGGCATCTATTAATCTTAGTTGAACAACATATCCGTGTAAGTTTGATTTATCCTACACTTTTACAATAAATATATATGTTAATGAAATGTGCATTTGTTAATTTTATATTTATTTACGTGCCATAGCAATTTATCACTAGGATATGGTATTTTCTCTTTATTGTTTTTGGTATTTTGTATTTTTAGATGTTTTGTTGATAAGATATTGCTTTTTGCAGTATGTTTGTTTGTATTTTATCTGTTTCAGATTGTACGATGTCTGTAGAACATTCGAAACCAGAGAAGCGTCCCAAGTTGACTGCACCTCCAGTAAATCAAATGTTCAGTTGTTTGTTTTGCGATATTCTTGCACGCTTGTATAAAGGCGCAGTGCTTGTATTTATTGTTTTGCTTTTAGTTAAACATATTTATCATATCATTATTGATAAATTAAAGTAAATTTTTTTTTGTTCATGCTCGACAGCTGCGCATTTGTTGTGCTATTTGTGTTGTGATTATTTTCATTGGTTTTTGTGAAAATGTTGCTATTCCTCCTCCTGCATATTTAACTTTTATAGTTAATTGTTTTGTATTAATAATTTTGAATAGTGTCTTTAAAATTCAGTCTTGCATTTTTTAAATTTCAGTTCAGCATATTTTATTATTAATTTTTCCAACTCTTTTTCAGAAAACGAATTATTGTTGGCATTGTCATAAAGTTGAAACTGGGGATGGCATGCGTTGTAAATTCTGTCCTCGTTACTATCACAGTGAATGTTTGGCAGAGCAAGGGGATGATGGGAAATACATAAGAAGTTATTGGATGTGTCCTGTTTGTCATGTAAGCATATTCATTTTGCTTGAAAACTGAATAAATTTGATTTCGGTTTCTTTGTTGAACATACGATAATTGCTGTTGTTGAAATGACTTGGGTAAAGTAAATGAAGGGAAAAAGAATATTCTTTTTCATCTAAAAGAAGGATTCAAGCATCGAGTTTTTATTTTATTTAATGTATCAATTTACAATGCAGTAACTTTTATTTTCAACATTGAAATTTAGATTGAAGTGATTGATGAAGATAGCAAAAGCCACGCCGCAGTAGACAATTACAACGTAGATCGTCGCATTGCTATTTTGAAGAGCTTGTGCGACTTTGTTGCCCATGAAACGGTAAATTTTTTTAATTTTTATTGAATGCTTGTATTGGTTTTGTTCTCATTTAAAATAAAGCGCACAACAAATTTTGTTTATTTGAATATTTTAATGAATGTTATTCATAACATTTTGTTCAGTATAAACGAATAAGCGAAGGGCGACCAGAGGAAGGCGATCCCTTTCTTTCGGTTGTTGCGGTGCACTCATTTTCTGCCGATTCACTTAAAGAGGTGGGTGAGGTTGATTGTATTTCAATTTTTATTTATTAAATAAATTAATCAATTAACATTGTATTATTTTTTGAGGCAATATCTGCTGGTCATATAAGAACTTACAAAAAGTTGCAGAACGAATTTTTGTGGTTGTTGCATAATTCCATCTCAATTTCCGGTGTAGAGGGGAATAAATTTTTGCCTAAACTTGAAGAGATTGTGAAAAAATGCGACAATGAGGTGAGCAGTTGTTGTACATTACATTAAATGGAGAACATTTCTTTTATTTATCAGATCATGGAAGCAATGTCATGTGAAAATTGTTACTACAACAATAAGTGTTTGTCACGTCCAGATTGCATTTCAGTTTGTGTATGATGTTCATTTATTTGACATTCACTGTTCGATAAAAATTGATTGTACGCATCATTGTTTGTTTGTAGGAATTTCCGCATACTCTTGTTTGGGCATTGGTCGAGGGATATTGCTTTTGGCCTGCAAAAGCGTTGAAATTGCAAAACAATGCAACCGAAGTGATGCTGCTATTTTTTGGCAGTCACGAATATGCCAGTGTTCCGATGGAAAATTGCTACTTGCTCAGCTTGGAACCGCCGTGGAAAATTGAAGATCGCAGAAATCAAAAAGCTTTGAAAGTAGCTTTGGACGAGATGCAGCGTCACGTTGAAGAATTGCACAAGAACAAGCTGGATTTCCAGTATGCCACGAAAGGTGTCCATTTCAAGTCGTTCAATTTGTACACTTGGCTTGAGCCAGAGGTTCTGTTGCCGGTACTTTTCGAACGGCTGGATACTTTCGAAGAGTATGACAAATATCCGGATATTGTAGAACTTAGAGATGCGATGTTGTCCGTTGCCAAAGAATTGGAAAAGGAAAAAGTCGACGAAGACCAGCCCGGCTGTTCTGGAACTACAACAGATTGAGCATCATTTTTGGCAGTAATAATTTTTGAAAATAAATGTGCATAATTCAAATGGAAAATTAAATTTTGATATTATCACATTAAAAAAAACAAAAGTTTATTCCGTTTGTTGTTTTTTGAAATAAAATAACAATAACGTTTTTTGGGATTGGTTAAAAAAAGTCACACACTGTAACGTATTTCCGTTCAGTTCATTGAGAAGGTTGAAAAAAGCATGCATTTCTTTCTATTTTTTTTTGACTTTCTGCAAATATTACATAAAAGCAATTCACGCGATTTGTATTCAGCTTTTGAAAAACGTTTTTATTACAATGAGAATGACCAACTCTTGTAGCATTGGTGAAATTGTTCATTGATTCAATGAACAAATGCCGTTCATGGCCGTTGTGTGATTGGTCAATTTTTTTGCCTTGCCATTCAGCTGCCCATTTAAAGTTTGCGCATATTTTCAACTATTCAAAACGGTTGTTTTAATAGCTTTTGCATTTTGCTATTGCTATTCTTGATTCTCCGCCATCTTTTTTGGTTCAGCTTTTCCAGCAGTATGAATTCAAAAAAATATTTTGTACGTTTTACGCAACTGCTAATTTTTGTGGCCACGTCGACAATTTTTGCTTTAGCTGACGATGAAGTACAATTTGAAAAACTACAGTTCAGTTTTGATAATCTGGGCAATTTGTCACAAACTCACAAGGTGATATACTGGTATGGTCATTTGTTTTTGTTTGGAGAGCAAGTTGACTACGAGTCTGAAAAAGAAGAGCCTCGCAGGACCATACTGTCAGACAGTTATGCAATCGACATCAATTTGAATACACTGACCGCTAGTAAGATACCGTACCGTGTTGAAAGAACGAAGGAAGACGTTGAGGAAATATTATTTACTTTCAACAGTCAACTATTCGTGATCACATATAGTACCGGTTCTTATTTCAAATATCTTTCTCTGTACTTGTGGTATAAGAACACATGGAATCCTATGATTTTCAATGTAAGAAATTTGTCTGAATTCTAGATTTATTGATGTGAATATTTTTATGCTTTTGTTCTTTTTGTTTAAGACTGCTGATATTCAATTCGCGATGTCATTCCGCCATGTTGAAATTTCCGTGTCTATTTTTGATTTGAATACTGCTATTTTTGCGACGTCATTTTTGGGAGAAAATTTGGTTATTTTGTCAATGCTTGAAAGAGTGCTTACAGGGTTCTCATACAAGCTCACTCGTATTTATACAGCCTATGAACTACCTCTTCCATCATCGCACGTGCTCTTCTTGGGTTTTACACCTAAACGTTTTATAGCAGTATTGGAAATGAATTTCGGTACCTACTATTGGGTGCCTGATGTGATTATGGAATTTGATAAGGAAAGCCAGATGTTTTTTGCAAAAGAGATCAATGGCAAATTTCCAAATTGGGCATTCAGCGGACCTAGATATGTTTTACAGAGCCGAGAAAACTTGTTGCTTATGGGCGGTACTGAATTGACCGGTATTGGTCAATTGAATCAAAGCAGAGATATTTGGATTTTAAACATCCCCGATTGTACATATACACAACTTCCTGTTCAGTTGCCAGAAGAGGTCATGGCTTATGAAATGTATGCTACGCTTGATGTTCAAAAAAGTATATATTATGTCATCAGTGTCGATGCAGGTATTTATAGAGTTAATTTGACACGTTGGCTGGAATAAGTTGTGCATGCATAGTTTTTGCATTATCCATGATTCAGTATCTATTGATTTATTATTTGTCAAATTGTACGTCTGAATTTACTAAAATTTACCATAATCGATTGTCAGTATTGCTTTTGTCGTACTTTTGAGCTCAACAAATTTTGAAAACTATTTATTTTTTCATCAATGTAGTGTTGCTTGATGAACGTGCAATATACGCTTTTATCTGAACAAAAGCATAAAAACTATTGAATAGAATTTAAGCAAAAAAACTCTTGCACACTTCCAATGCAACAAATTTACACAACAAACACAATTGTTTATGCAAATTCAACTTTCAAATGCTTTATAATTACACTTTTAATTCAAATACACACTTCCGGCAAATAAAACGTTGCATTCTATGTGAATTTAATTGAATTGCAAAGCAAAATGTTTCTCAGCATTTCGATTTCATTAGTTGCAAACATTTAGTTGAATGGTGACTTAAGTAAAAGTATTTGTAAGCAGAACTGATTCAGTGTTTTTCAATGAAAAATGAAAATCAATTAAACAAATTTAGTGCCAGTTTGTTACAGTTGTTAGTGCACATCTCAATGTTCATGTGCTTTTTTCACGTTTGCTGCTTTATTTTCTGTTTAATATTAAAGCAAATTAAACACAACTACATCATTCTTTGATTACGATCATTGTTCGTGAAATACAACAAAAATGCAGTTCAAATCAGATGATAAATGTTTGTAATATATACTAATAAAAAAAACAAAATCTAAAGTGCATTTGTTTGATAGTCCGACTTTTTTAAATGTTTAAGTTCATTTGGGCTGAATTGCCTAAAACACTATTTTTCATGTTCTATGCATTTTCATTACTTCCATTCTACGTAGATTAATTTATAGTTGACGCGCATATACACACACGTATATATATTATAAAAACCAGTGCAGCTATATATGTTTTGGACCTAAATTCTGGCTAGAGTTGTTGTTAACAAAAAGAGCGTTAGCTGCGGATTTGTGTAGTAATAGAGAAAAATATTGTAGCAGTTTGTTCATATTCACCCAGTGTATGTATATATTCAAATAAATTATATATATATATTGATTATTATTGAAAAAAGAGTTTGATAAGTTCGAATCCAATGCAAAGAAAGACAATTAGCTGCAGAACCTAATTATCAACAATCAGTTGTAGTAAAATTCCCCTGTGAACCTTCTGCATATATAACTTTGTGTAAAATAACAAGAAACAATTTTGTCGTGAATAAAAATCAACCAATCACACAAACTCAGTTAATCAATTTATTACTTTTGCTACAAAATAATCAGTAAAAATTATGTTCAAAGTTGCACATTAATTAGTATTTCTTTAACAAATACAACACGACAAATTACAGTATAAAATATAATTCTTAATTTTTATTAAAAATAGCTTTACAGTATGAATGTAAAGTTTCTAATTTTAAAAATGCAGTTGAATTGAAGAGAAAAGAATCTCGTGAATTGAGTTTGATTTTTCCAATTCTTCACTGTTCATTAATATGTTTGTAGTAAAATTTTGAAATGAGTGAAAAGAAAGGAAGTTCAAAAAGACAACGGGATGAATGGAAGCCGTATGCAGAAAAGTATGATCCGATCAAAGTTGGTTCCGTGAATGGCATAGCTACAGTTGCTCACGACAGAGCTTTAATACGGGCAAGTGGGCAACATTACAAACCAAACGAACGTGTAATAGGCAACCCCAAGAAAACATTGTTCGTTGGTCGCCTTTCTTTGGATACTGTCGAAGCGGATATTCAACAACTGTTTGGCCGTTATGGTAAAATTGCTCGAATTCGATTAGTACGTGACATTGTTACTGGAATGTCTAAACGGTATGCTTTTGTTGAATTCAAACATCGTAGAGATATGGATGTTGCTTTGGAAAAAGCACATCATGCTATAATTGACAGTTCTCAAATTATTGTCGACCGGGAATTAGAACGCCGAATGGAAGGTTGGATTCCAAGACGTCTTGGCGGAGGATTCGGCGGACGTAAGCAGTCTGGTCAAATGAGATTTGGATGCCGCGAAAATCCTTTCAGAAGAATTTGCACATCTCGACCAACAAGCAGATGGTAATTTTAATATTACATAAACGCAAACATTTCCGTTTTAAATGAATTAAGATCATCCATTTTATTATTTGAATTAAAAGTGAACTTCAACTGATGAAATGTCAACAGTTGCAATAATTTACACAATTGCAACATAATTTCAAAAGATAAAATTAAAGCGAAATTTAATAATGACAGTTCAAGATATAAGGCAGTTTCCGTAAGCAGAATTCTAAAACATATTGCATTAAAAATTAGTAATACATAAAATTTCATTGCCGTTTTTACTTGATTTGTGCGCTGATTTCGTTGCTCAATGTCAGAAGTTGATTTTTCGCTAAAAAAATATCATTATAAATAACACTAATGATTATTATTATTATTAATTTAAAAATCATCTGTAAATTTTAGTTTTATCAAGCAGTTTTCCGATAAGACAACGGACAACTATCTATCTTCTCATATTCATAAATAAATAATATAAATTAACAATTACATAGATTGGTACTAAATTTATATATGCTTTGATTTTCAGATTAAAAAATACTTGTCGAAACAGTACAGAGCACTGAATATTCAACAAATGAGAAAGTACTAATAACGGATGTGTAAAATGTTATTTACTGCTTCCTTATTTTTAAATTGTATTTTGTTCCTACTTTGACGTCGATGATTGAACAGAGTCAGCTATAGATCGCCGTATCGCTTCTTCTATTGCTTGTCCTTCATCCTGAAATACAAAATCAATACCAGCTGTAAAGTGTATGATGGAAAAAATACATACCATTCCATTCATACTGCGAAGATCTTTATCAGAAGTTTCGCGTTTTCTTGTTTTGAAACCAAATAAATTGCTAAACAATGACGAATCTATTATTCAAAAATACTAAAAAGAAAACAAAAGAATACCAAGAAATTTTTGACAGTGACAAAGCGGAAGTAGAATTAGAAAACGATTGAGAGCATTCGTGATCGGCATTGTGGCGATGTTTGAAGCAGAAATTTTTGTGACATTTTGGGCATTCAACAGGAACAAGCTAAATAAGTAAGTTGTAATTAGAAAATCTTAAAAATTAAAGAAAAAACCTCTCTTTGTTTGCAGTTTTTCACTGAGCACTTGTTCACATATATTTTTCGCTTAGCTAAAGCAGGATCAGATTGACAATCTCTGTCTATGTGCTCACTGACGGCAACATCGGGAGGGAAATCACGCGGACACGAAACCGATTGACTGCACAACGGACAAACGGGAAGACAGTAGTCCTTTAATTTTTTTTAAAATTATTTGCAATATTTAATTAAACGCAACAATCACCTTTCGTCCAGCAAAAGGACATGCATGTCGACTGTATTCGTAATGATCTTTACTAAATTATAATTTATTTTATCAAAGTTTAAAAAAATAAAATTCTCTTCATACAATACCAAAATAGTTGAGAACATTCGTCACATTTTATTGGCAAAAAGTCTAAATTAAAAATATTATGAACAAAATTCTAAAATTATTAAAAAAAAACTTGCCTAATCGCCTACAAAGAGCATAACTGCAATGTTCACCTAAATTAGGAAATTCCATCCTATAATATACATCATCAACCAACTCTTCTTTTCTACAGAAGTGCGTTTTCATTTTATGATTTTCAGGAACAGTTTATATTTTGAAAAATTTTAAATTGTGTTTAATGTATTTTACTCTTATCCTAGACATAAAAAAGTTTTTATTTAAATACATAATGATATTTTTTTAAAAATATCAATGAGATAAACAACAGCAATGTAGATTTTTATGGGAGCAAAATTGTTATAGTAAAATTGAAATCCAATAAACTAAACAAATTAGCTGTGGCATTGAACTAGTTTTAATGAATTTTTATAAGTCTTGATTGATACGCAATTTAGGCACAAATATTTAATTTGTTTATTAAAAAGAATTACTTGTTATTTTAAATTTATAAACAATTTGACATTGGCATTATCACAAAATATGTAATATAATAAAAGTATAACTGAAAAATATTTATTTATTGTTATTTGAACAATGATATTTAAAATGGTAAATAATTGTTTTCCAATCCTGTTTTTCTCATTTACGGTAACTCAGTTTCATCATAGTTATGTTTTAATCTTGTGGTGGTGTATTTTGTAATATGCTTTCTCATACTTGTACGATATAAATAAGAATGATGAATAAATCATTTGTATAGTATATATCTATAGTTGCACATCAGAATGAATCAGTGAAATGAAAAATAATAAAAGTATCCATTTTAATTAAATGGAAAATTGTTGATATTTTGAAATGGAAAACTTTTAAAAGTTGATACAAAGAAGAAAAGATTTTTACAATCATTTTCAATTTATAAAATCAATGAAACAAGTCCTTGATTTTTTTTCCATTATTTTTTTAATTCATCTTTTATTAAAATATGCTGAACATTTGCGAATATTTTTGAAAAAGAAAAACAAAAAAAATTGTTTCATCTGATCATTTTTTTAACCATCTGTGACGTACTGATGAATGAAATTTGATTTGATTATTTTAGTGAATTTTGTGAAAATATATTTTAAAAAAATACTTTGCAAAAAAAATTTTTTTCTTTTTTCTGAATAAAAATGATGCAGACAGAGGAGAATTGTTACTTTGTTTTTCTCCATGAAAAAAGTTTATGAATTTTTCATTTCTGCCGTGATCAGTTTTCAAAATAGCATCAATGCAAGCGATTAACAGCAACATCTGCCAATTGATGTATTAATTTTTACTTTTCAGCTGGTCATATATAAAATGTTACTTGGATCAGAAATAGAATATAAAAGAATGGAATTTATCATTTCATTTTACATGTAGATGTTGTTTGGGGGGAAAAATTATGTTTATTTATTTATTTTGAACATATGCTTGTCAAAGAGATGGTTGGCATTTGACGAGTAGGATGATGCCTGGGGTGAAACTGGTACAAGCCCGTCTTCGAACAAAGCCAACGCCCCCCTCCCAGCGCCACTGTGTTCACGATCTTTGTTCTGTATTATTGTTGCATCGATTGGATTGCATGTTTCACTTTTTAACTCGTCAATTTCCCTCATTCAACCTTGAAATTTTCGATCATTTGAATTTTCTTGAAAATTTATCCATCACAGTTTTATTATAATCTATTCTTAATTTTTTTCTTGATTATCAATTTTGATTATTTTGTATGTATGTGTGTGTGTGTGATTTTTTTATTTTTTTTCTCATCGTACAGTGGACAAAATGGAAAAGGGTGTGGTGAAGTGTTTATCAAGTTTTTTTCACATGTAATCGTATTCGTACTGTGTTCTCAACGTACGTTCTTAACAACATATTATTATTATTATTATTATTATTATTATTATAAAAGCATGTGACATTGAAACCATGTTGACAAGGAGGGTGTGTCGAAGAGTAAACTCTGAGAACAGATGTCGAGGAGGTTTGTTTCTGATAGTTGATAGAAATGAAGTTTCTTCATCAAATGGCAAGTCATGAAGGCGTTGTCATTTAAGAAATTAAGCGCGCAGTTTTCGAATCTGTTCTTCTTCATGTTGTCAATGCTAACAAGACTAGGCGTGGCCGTTCAACGCTTGCCCTCGCATTCATTTTTCCAACTTTTACCATTCACCAAAGCAATAAGCTTGGCAAAATTTTCCAACTGTCACAACTTGTTCATTGAATTGTTAAGCTGAATTCTTTCAACAACGCTTCGTGAGAAAATTATTCAAATGTGTAAGTTATAATTTTGCATTTAAACAATAAATTTTATTTATAATAAATTTGCGCAAAAAACCAATTCATTCTACTCTACCATAATTGTTTGAAAACAACTAATGCTCGTCAAGTTGTATTTTTCAAAACAAAAAAAATATTTTCATAATTTATTGATTTGTTAAATTTAAAAATTAAAATTAAAAAAAAACATTTTCACTTGCTTATTATTCAGCAAAATGTGTTTTTTTCAAACTCTGAGAAGGGAGAATTTTTAGCGACAAAATCGTTTGTAAATTTCAAATTTGAATTCACTGTTTCGTTGAAGATTTTAAATTTTCAAAAACAAAAAAAAAAAGAAAATACACCAAATATTGAATAGCAATTTTTCATCAATGAGAAAAAGTAGAGGTATATTTTCATCAGTTGAATGGAGAAAGAGAGAGTGAGAGAGACGATCATCACGAAACTGTAAGTTGAACATTTGCTCAAGGCAACAACAGTTTACGATGGTTTTCACTTGAAATGGAGTAAAATTAAAAGCTCGAAGCTTTTTTTTTACAAACAGCATCAAACACGTTGAAAGTCAGTGCTCGCACACCAATAATGAGCCTGCAGTGCATGCATGATTCATGATTGTAAGTAAATAATTTGGAAATATTTGTTTTCTTTTGAAAAAATATGTTCAATGAATCGTTAATAATTGAAAAGTGAATCAATTGACATGATAATTCTCTCTGTTTTTTTTGGATTTAATTCAGATTTTTTTTTGCAAATTTTGCATTTGTTTTTTTTAAGTTGCGTAACCGATTGAAATTTTTGCTTGTATTGGTTGATATTGTAATCAGAGGAGAATTGTTTCTGTTCATCTCGGAAGATTTTCTTCTCTTTTATACTGTAGACAAACGGGGCATTTAAAAACTTTTTCCAATACAACGGTTGAGCTTGATGTTGTACATTTTTTTTCTTCAACTTTTCATACAATACACGAACAAGGTCGCCTGATAATAATTTTCAAAATGAATGACCAGCTTCAGATTCTTGGAAATTTTAAAATTTCACTGTTCAACACGGTGTTGAAAGGCAAAAAGAAACAGAAAGAAAATAAAAGTACCTATAAAATGGAAATGTTCATTTCTGTGGAGAAAAAAGTGTTTTTTTTTAAATGACTTCTTTATCTCAAACGCACAAACAGCAACGTAGAGAACTGTTCGAAATTGAATAACTCATTGATGACCGATTTTTTTAATACCATTAAAAATTGCCGACATAAGGCAAATCAAGGACAAATTTAAATCATCACTCTCATTTGGCACTTTTGCAATTGTTTTTTAAATTTTGAAAAAATAATTTCAATTAATAAATATATAATTTAATTTTGAACAAATGACAAAACACGGGAAATTTGAACAAATTTCAAAAATTCAATTGCAATTGATGGGAACGACGGACGTATCGTTGTTTGCCAAATCAACAGCATTATCATTGACAATTTTGTACTTTGTTAAGCAAATTTACGCAAAAAGAAAATGATATTGCAAAATTTCACATTTTGAAATAATGTTGTTTACTTGTGTAGTTTTTTCTTTCTTTTTCTGTTTCTTATTTATAAAATCTATTTCCAAAAAACAACAATAAATTTGAAATTAATATTCTTTTTTTTTTTAAATAATAGTTTCATTTCTGTTTCATTCAATTAAAAGTAAACATATCATCACGCAATTCAATTCCAGTTTTGGTTTCATATTAATCAAGTTGAAAATTTGAATATTCATCCACTGTGCAATGTAAAATGATAATTAAGTGTTATTTTGTCGAATGTTGCAAATTGTTTTATTTTATTTCATGATCGTTCCAATTTATTTTTGATCAAAACAGAGTTTGTAATTTTATGTTAAAAAAATAAATTAAAATAAAATAATGAAAATAATATGATACAGCAAATATTTTTTTTCTGTCGTTTTCTCATTGGCATTCGACGAAAGTTGTGGAAACGTGTGACACGCCCACTGGCCATGTGTTCTCTGAAACTTGGCCGACGCCCCGTCGCCTTTTCGCCATCAGCGCCGCGGCGCACCTGTTCGCAATTTCAGTCTGGGCCGTGATTGTTGGCGGCGTTGGTTTAGCCAACAGATAGAGATGATAGAAAAGTTAACAATAGATGAAACAGAATGGAAAAAGCCAACAAAAGGGGAAACGCCCCTCTGGGCAAGTGGACACTGGTTTGGTTTGGGTTTTTTTTGTTCTTTCTTTTACCCCCAATTCGGTTTCTTCACCATTGGCGCCGGCCGCTTGTCTGGCCAGGCACTGTTTGTACACTGGGTAAGTGCCGGCCGGTCAAAAAGCCCCCAAAAACCATTTTCAGCAAACAAGCTCCTGCCCGGTCGGCTAACAATCGAAAGCTTAAGAAGATTATTGTAATAATAGCAACAACAACAAAAAAAGATTGTTCACCACTCGACCTTTATTTGATTCAATCAACATCGTTGGTAATTATAATTTGTCCTTTTGTTTTTATTTTTATTCAAAAAATTCTTCCATCATGTAATAAAAGAAAAAAAATTGATTGATAATATTATTTGTAAAAATGGAAATTGATGATTAATATTTTGTCGAGAAATATGCGTATATAGATATAGATATGTGTGTTTTGTTTTTTGGTGAAACACTGCACACTGATATGATGATGATGATGATGATGATGATGGTGGTGGTGGTGACCTTGGTCACGCCCGGAAATATAGACGGGCGCAGCTGCCGACCGCAGAGGTCAGCGTGTGCAAACCGGCGCCAACTGTCGCCGGCCAGTCGGTCTGAATCGATCGATCGCCATTGGCGCCGACGCCGACGCCCCGGCCCATCCAGTAGTGCCATTTGTGCATTTTGCATAGTGTGAAGCGGCCAGTGTTAGCGCGCTTGTCTGAGATGTCAAGTTTGAGGATGGAGAAAGCTTTTCGTCTTTGAAAAAGCATCACAAGCTGAAGCTGAAAGCTGAAGAAGAAAGCGCGGCGGTGACGAGCTGAAAAATATATATATATATATATATTATATATTTCATTTGTTTGTTTTATTAGCTGTGCTTTTTGCATTCAGCTTCTCATGCAGTGAAGTGAAGCAGCAAAACGTCGCTAGCATACGTTAGCGTCGTTTTTGCCTTGATCTCTTCCGCACCTCGCGTCCGCGTCTTTTCTCTATTTTTCTTCTTTTTCAAAAACCACACCCACACTCCAACCATCATCTACACGTATAATTGTAATTCATTTCTTTATCTCTCTTTTTTTTAGAGATTCCATTTTTAAAATTAATCGACAATAATGAATTCATCATTGGTCAGGTAAAATTTATTATTTCAACAAACATCACTTAATATTATTTCATTAATAATATTTCATTTTCAGTCCTTTTCAATCTCTTTTCAACAATGTTCAATCTGAAACAATGGAACAACAAATCGACAACAACAATACCACAACAATGACCAGGCGTAGACGACCCAGGAAACCGTTGATACCGTACCGCAGGATTAGCACGATCGAATACGACGGCTGGACTGACGACGATAACGAGGAGCAAAATTCCTGGGGCGGGTTCACGATCACCGTGCCGGTTGACCAGTGCCAAATGGACACGGCCGTACAGACGTTGCAGACGACGGTCAAGATGGACACTCAGGCCGAAGCAAGCCCGTCCGGTGACCAAAAGCTCACCAATTCCCGTGGTCATCCTTTTCTTGCCAACTTGTTGTCGACGATGGAAGCAACGCTGAAGCAAGCCGAGGAACGCAATACCAAGCAGCTACCATCACATGACCAGCCGACATCCGGCATGCGGTCCTCCAAAACCACCACCACCACCACCACAACCACAACTACAACCACCACCACCAGCACCACAACCACCACTGGTACTAGCAGTGCAAGGGCTCAACGACGCTATTCGGACCGCAAACGACACTACATTTGCACTTTTGCCAATTGCAACAAAACATACACCAAAAGCTCCCACTTGAAAGCTCACTTCAGAACTCACACGGGTAAGCAAGGCATGATTAAAATAATTTTTGCATTATTATTAAAAAAATTTTTGTTCAGGTGAAAAGCCATACGAGTGCAAATGGGAAGGTTGTTCGTGGCGTTTCGCAAGATCCGACGAACTTACACGCCACATGCGAAAGCATACTGGTGACAAGCCGTTCCACTGTAAGCTCTGCTTTCGGGCATTTTCACGTTCTGACCATCTGACCACGCATATCAGAAGGCACAACGTTATTTGAACTTAATCAACAACAATGAGAACATCTTTTCTTTTGCTTTTTTTTTTTAAAATACAATCTCTTTCTATATACACATGTTTGCATGATTGCAGTTTTACATTTCCATATTTCGAGAAACGAAACATGTTTAAATTGTGAAATAAAACAACTGTTATCAATGTTATCAAACAGTCGATTTTATTAGAATTATTCTTATTTTTATATTTGCTTGCTGTTCAATTTTGAAACACACACACACAAACAGTTGAAGAAAGCACATGTGAAAAAGTCAATTTTGAAAAATTGTTGAAATGGCGCCACGGCTGTTGGTATATATGATAATAATAATAACAATAGATCTTGTGACATTTGTGATCAGATTGAATCTGAAATGTCATTTTGAATTTGAAACAATTTTGTCATCGTTAAGCTCAAGGCGACAGATCGACCAATCCTCCAAAGGGCAGAGGTCCATCCTCTGGATAATTGCTTTCCAATTACCTGATATACGGTAAAATCTATATATATATATATATATATATATATATATATAAAGTTTCAACTTCAACTATAACAAATAACAATCAACCTACTTTTTTCCCCTTTCCCCTTCTTTCACATCCATCCGCTGTTGATCTGGTGGTGCTGATCAACGTTTCCAAAGAGGAAGTAAGTTATCTTTGATTTTTCAAATGCTAATTATTCATCTTTTCCTCTTTACAATATTTTCCCCTAGCGTTCCACCTATTATAATTGTTATATGTTAATCTTTTTGATTTTTCATTCATATCTTCTCATTTTTAATTTCATCGACAAAATAACCAAAGCAAACTGTGCATTTGATCATCATTGTTGTACAGTATGCTGCATGAACAATCAATTTGTTTTCTTTGCTTTGCTTGATCAAAGTGCAACAAAAAACAAAAACATACTTTATTCAAACAAAATTTAAGTCGAAATTACAAATTTTTATGGGAAAGAAAAAAAAAACATTTATATATATACAAAGATAAAATAAAAATGTCCGATCGTATTAATTTTTTTAAGAATTAATTTTGCATAATATGTGTTTCAAATAAATTTTGAAAATTTGCACTCCGACATTTATTAATTAATAAATTTCATTTTGCCAAAAAGAAAATTTCACAATTTACTGTGTGTCAAAGATGTGCCATTGTTTTTCTTTGCTTTGAAATATTATTTATTGTCTATTTGTTTCATTTCAATTATCCATGTTGAAAAATATGTTAACCAGAGTATCTGGATTGTAGCTTGGTGAAATTGGTATTTTGAAACGGTTCATACATGAATAATAAATAATTTTTATACATCAATCTGTGTTCTACTAACTTTGCCTTTGGTAGTGATATTTCAAAATTGATTTAAATATATTGCAACTGTGAAATAATAATAAATTTCAATGTCACTATACAATTCAATAATATTTGTCTTGTAATTTATTTCTTCTCTGTTTGATATTCAATTGAACGATGACATACGTTGATGAAGAAAAAATAAGACAAAAATTTCGTAATATTCATTTTTGACAATAAATGAAAAAACTTCTTTGCCACCAATACGAGAAGTTGAAAGGGAAACAAACATGAACAAAAAGTACAATTATGTTGCATATTTTTTCATAAAGTACGAGCTTGCTTGAAACTTCAATTATTTACATAATTTTCAATTTGAATAAAACAAATTCAGCCAGTAAGATTGTTCATTTTGATGCAAACAAACAAGCATACTGTGCTCTCAAATAAATAAAGGAAACATCCATTTGTAAAATATTACTTTAAATTTATTGAAGATAAAGTAATTTGCTATTTAAAATTTACTAATTTAAAAAGCTAAAGACAAAATAGCTCTTTACAGTGCTCGTACAAATTATAATATTGTTGAAAAATTAATTTCTTCTCACTATTACAAAGTGTATTTTGATATAAAATTTCAATTATTTCACACAATCGACAATATGAACAAGTATGAATTTTCATTTTAATAGTTCAATCAATAATTTCTTATAACACTCATTAATGCTTCCAGATTTTGCATAAACAATTTTAACAAAAAATTAACGCGTAATTAATATTTAAATTTGTTGCTTTTTCTTGTTTTGGAACTTCAAACTACGTTTTACAAATTTTCACATATTTTCAAAAACAATAGTTTTGTAAAAAACTACAAAAAAATTATTAACAAACGAAACTTTATGAAACACTTTATCTATGTGTAAATTGTACAGTTGAACAATGCCATCATTGGTTGTGCAAATTATCCATTTTGTTTTTAACATAAAATATATAATATTTAATAATTATGTTTTATCTGTGACTAAGTAAACATCAAATGTTTGTTAATCGGCAAGTTTGCTTTTTTGGAAAAGTCATGGCCAGAGTGGGGCTCGAACCCACGACCTTAGCGTTATTAGCACCACGCTCTAACCAACTGAGCTATCCGGCCATTTGACTGCGTTCTTTTTATAACTGGTATATAAATGTACTGAACATTAGAATGTTAAGGTCTGAAAAAGTAAATACGATTTTATTTTTCAGCATTCAGCAAGTACTTTAATCAAAATTAATGGAAATTATTGCTCAACTTTGTTTTTTTCATGTACTGTATAAATATTTTATTGTATTGTTGATATTACTCTGTTAAAGTACTTTGAAGTTGAAATTTTTTTAAAATTGAATTTCTATGACAATTTATTTATTAATTTAATTTAATAAAGTTATCCATTATCCAATTTCAAAATTTTCGAAACGTGTTTTCACTGTTGAAACTTTTTCAACTGCTTTCATTGGTCATTAGCCGAGTGTTGCGAATTGACAAGCTCCTTCAAGCTTCAAGGTTTACTTGTTCTGGGAACCAGGTCAGAAAGGATCACAGTTGCTTATCTGTGATCGATTTGGTGAACAATTTCCAGGAGACCATCGTCCTGTTTGAGACCAGTTGCATCCAACCATTTGTCAAATCCATCATACGTGTGAATAATTGCATTGACCAAAGATGATGGGATTAACGAATCTTCATAAAGTAATAGCTGTCACAGCTGCGTTGCTCTTGTGACGCAACCAACCCAACGGTTGAGCCGGACAGAGAGGTCAGTTGGGCAGAGGCCCTGCTATGCAATGAGTGTTGCTTTGGAATCTGCAAAACGGGACATTGTCTTTTGTTATACGAGAGATCCGTTGCAAATTATGCGATGCCATTTGTTTTCTGTCCATTGCCTTTTGGCAAAACAGTGTGCCGTTTTGGTCAGTTATCCGAGAAAGATATTTGGTCATCTGCTTTTGTTTTTTCTTTGTCTATATCTCTATATCGTGACTTGACCCTGTACAGTAGTACCAAACGATTCATTTGTGAAGCTTATGTCAGTGCTACAGTCGACCAGAGCTTCCGGTGGTATTCAACTGTCTCATGAGACAAAAAAAGATTTCCTTGTAATAAAAAAACTTTTTTCTGCAAATCAAGTATTTTTTCGCAGTCAAGCAAGCTGATCTGAAGTTATTTAATTGCTATTGCCTGGGCTTGTTGAACACTTGCAGTTGACACTGCTAGTTGACAACTGGTATATAGACTTCTTACGAACAACAGTCACAAGACTCCAGGATGAGCTTCTTGAATTTAATACAGTCTGAGGTGCCAATACTTAGACAAGCAGACCCCTGACGTACAAAAATGATATAAAATTGCATTCACATCTTTATTTCAGAATTTCAATTCAACTAATCGTACTGAAAAATATACTGATGACAAAAAATACAGTAAACTGTAACAATAGCAAAATAAAGCGTCATAGTAGAATTGGACAATTTTTTATGCTTACTGTGTTTACTTCTTTCAAACAGTCCACTGGAATTGAATTCATTTTTAAATATATGCTCAGGAATAATTGAAATATGGCTCAGTGAGGTTTGTCGATTTTCCAAGCTGAATTCATTTGTCAAGAAGAGCTTATCAATAAAAAAGTTTTCATGAACGTCCATTTTGCATTGAAGCATAAGTATTCGGCTGGTTGCCATGAAAAGACGAAAAATCAGGTTCCATGCTCGTTTGCCGCATCTTCTTCTTACCGGAATTTTTATACAATTCAAGAAATCGTGAACTAGTCTTTGTTAAAATTAAAATTAGCATAAAATATTTCACTACAAGCATTTGCTGACAATAATAATATACTTGCAAGCTTGTTCAGTGGACGAACGAGAAATTGTCCCTTTGTGAAAAGTTACAGTCTGTGTTGAAACATTCTGCAGACATTCACGAGCGTCACTTTCACTTTCAACAAAAAGAAAACACTCGACATTGTGCAAAAAATCTAAAATTTAATAAATAATTATGAAATACATATATATAATAGCTGTACAAATTACCTGAATATCCTTCATCACAAAGATAACCATATGTTGTGTAAATAAAATTGACCGTTTTATGTTCAGGACAAAATAGTTTTAATGGATCAATGCAGGATTGAAATTTCCAAATTCTTCTGTAATTTTATATTTATAATAATTTTTATTAAACTATATTATGAATTTCAAATTATGCTCCACGTTTCACAGAGTTGGAATTTTACTTCAGTAACAAAACTCACTTGCAAAGTTCTTGAAAAGTATCTGTATTGCTAATAAAAGTTTGCTTGTAATTTTCAACATTAGCAATAAACGTGGGTAAAGTAGTGCTAATTAAATCAACGTATTCTTCTACAGGTGAAGTGCACTGTTTGATCTTAGGTAATACACTTTCTTCACATAATTCATCTCCATTAAGCAATTTTGCGAAACCTAAAAAATTATTTCTATAAGTAAAAGGAAAGAGATATCCAAGTTACAAGCTTACCAATAAAATATATAAGCGCAAACATGTGCATAAGCAATTCAAACATCATTTTTCAAAACTAATTGTTTTCAAAAGTAATAAATGTATCTAATGTAATATTTGCATTATCTTTCTTTGAAAAAAGCTTGAATTATAAAATTCAGATCAGAAACTACAACAATCAATCTTAAATTATAAGCATATTTATGCAATTTTAGCTCTTTTGAATTTTAAGCAATTTAGTTGTTGGAGTGAATTAAATCAAAGTAATTTCTTTTTAATTTGTTATATATTTTGAAATTGAATATTTGACAGCTATTTTCAAGTCCATTTAAATTTCAGCTTTAATAAAAATCAAATGAAAATCAATATTGACGAAATTGGAAACTTTGCCAGCTAAAGTGTAAATAAAAAGTTTTCAATTTCATTCAGTCAAGTTAATAATGAAAATATCAATGAATGCTTGCAACAAATAAATTTTAAATTTCATATTTTGAACTGTTTTCATGTTTCACATTGCATAACATTAATAAAGCACAAAAACATAATATTACGTGTTTATTTTTTTTGATGTTACTAATGAAATTTTTAAACATGCAATAACAGAACAGTTGAAAGTGATGAAAAAAGCAAATTTCAATATTATTGGTCGAAAATATTTGAAAAATTGCATGCAATAAACTTTAACTGGTTGAAATTGATATTTGAAAAAAAAGAAAATGAAAAACATTATTTACAATGCATTTTAAAAGTGATGCAATAATATTTTATTGAAAATTGAATAATAGTAAAGGTAAGAAAAAAAATTCTTTTCAAAAATTTAATCAAATTCATTGTTGTTCAATGATGAGATAATTAACAAAATTTCCAAAAAAAAATAACTGTTTATTTATTTATTTTTAAATAAACAGTTATTGCATTTTGTGGCATAATTTGATAACCCAGTTTGTTGAGTTTATTATTTGATTTAGCATGTTGTAGTTGAATTTCCACAAAATTTCCAGTTTTAAACTATTCATGTAACAACGACTAGTTCATCAAAGCTTTCTCTTTGTACAAAATACAGAAGCAATTAGCATTGCTTTAAAAATTTTCATAATTATTCAAATGTATAAATTGGCTGTTTCAATAATTTGAATTTTAAAGTAAATTTATATTAAACTGCTCGTGCAATAGTAGAAATACAATGCTTTAAAACATGCTTATTAAACTATTTACCAACTGCAAGTAAAGCAGGTAGTATAGTACATGCTGTTCAACCAATTGCGCAACATGAATATTGAGCAAAAGTAGACTGGTTCAAAAATGAAATTAATAAAAAAGTGAATAACAACAATTAACATCAGTTGGATGAAAAATCGGGTGGAATGATAATGCAATATTTGTTGAATTGACTGACCGCGTTTGCTTTATGCAGCAATATTTTTTTCTTTTTTATTTTTTTTTAAATAATAATAATTTTTGTTATTCAGCTTTGTGACAAGGCAAACTAGACTGCCCTCATCAGTTGTTTCTGCTTGTTGTTGTTGTTGTCTAGCCGCTGGCAAAGGACTGAGGTCGAGCCGTCGATGGACGTAGTCACTTGCTTCATTGCTTAGCATTCCTGTGGCCAAGTTCGCCGTTGGCAGTTGTTGTACATTCCCGTTGCTTTCACCAGGCTAGCGTAGCTTATTGAATAGCTTTGTTTGTTGGCTTGATTCTGCTTATCCTGTTCTTATTAATAATAATAATAATAATAATAATAATCAGTAACATTCGTCTTTTGACCACAATGCCATTTTGGAAATGCACATTGGAAAAATGCTTTTACTTTTGGATAATTGTGTTGTTTCATCAATTTTGTTTGTTAAAATCTTTCCCATTGCATGATCCAATTGGCAGTCGGTATCATTCTAACAAAGAACTTGCCGAGCAATTTTTAATTTTGTCACGCCAGTATCCCAATCAGTTGCACCAATTTGTCATTGGCAAAAGTGTATATGGTAAGCAACTTTTATATTTGAGAAAAAACATCATCTTGTATCCTGTGAAACTGTATTTTCTTTTTTTCAAAATTTCAGATCAAGAAATTATTGGTGTGGCCGTTTCAGCTCAGTATCCAGAGCAGCATATCAGCTTGAGACCGAATATTCTGCTCACCGCAAATATTCACGGAAACGAGGTATACTGCTTATTTTACAGCACATATACACACATCAGCTAATATTTATATGAAAAAAAGAGAAGTTTTTAGTGTGCTTTAATAATTACGTAAGAACTAAATTCTTTGAAAGTTTTTTTTAACTTTTGCGTCAATGCGACTGGCTAATAAACTATTGCTTTGAATTCACTTCACAGCTTTAGCATATTTTTTTCTTTTTTTCTAGAATGGATTTTTAATGAACATTTTCTTTTTCACTCAGGTTTTTCAGAAATGTTTTATTATTATTCAAAAGTTAAGATTTAAGTTAAATTTAAAAGTTTCAAATTTTTCAAAATCAAAAAAGCTATTGTTATTTTTAATTTTTTAATTAATAATTTAATAAATGATGGAAAATTCAACACAATTATGAAAACATAAAAAATGGAAAAACAAAAAGTTTATGCTTCAGTTGTTTATAGGATACATGCAAAAATCTCCCGTTTATTAATTTTAAGAATTCAGCAGGATCAGATTTTGTTTCATATTTCCAGGCATTGAATTTGCATACTATGAAATTATTGCAGTTTTAATCATATTTTTATTACTGAGGTATTTTTTGGTTTTTATGTAATATATTATGAATTTTACTATTTTCAAAATAACACCATGTAATTATTCTAATCCATATTTCAAAAATGTATTGCCATTCACTTGCTTTGCTTATGAATTTATAAAATAGGCTATCAAAATTGAAATAGCATTAGTATATGCTTTACAAAAAATATCAACTAACTTTATTAGGTCAAACAGTTTGAATCAACTTTTTGAACAGAAATTATTTCATGCTTCAAATAAAAACTCGGTTAAGCGGATTTTTATTCTATTCTATTCCTTCAGCAAAAAAATAGTACACGCATGTCTGTGAAAATGATTTTCAACTTGATTCTGTAAAGTAATTTTATTCATCAATGTTCATTTATCATACATTCATAATTCAATATCTAAAGATAGAATAAATTGCCTTTTTTTTCAAAAAAATAATCTAATGTATACCATTTCATACTTTGAAAAAAGTGTATAAATATTTAAGCCAGTGGGACGAGAAATTTTGTTAAAGTTTGTCACCTATGTATTGCAAAATTATGGTAAAGACCCTTTGATAACACAACTGCTAAATGAAACCCGCCTTCTGGTCATTCCTTCACTTAACCCAGACGGATTTGATGCTTCCATCTTAGGTGACTGCTATGGTGTAGAAGGCAGGTAAAAAGTGTGCAATTTCAAAACTGATAACTTTTATAAGCTTTTTTAAAGAACAAATGCAAATGGCATTGATTTGAATCGAAATTATCCAAATATATGGAAAACAACAAATGATGCAAAAAACTACCAACCTGAAACGGTGGCTTTTATGTCATGGGTAGAAAAAATTCCTGTAATATTAAGCATGGATATTCACGGTGGATCTTTAGTTGTAAACTATCCTTATGATTCAAGAGGTAAATTTCTTCTTCGATTTTTAATAAAATACTTTAATTTAAATTTAACAAATATGACTTTATTATATTTTAGTGGATGCAAGATCAGTTTACAGCGCAGCTCCCGATGATGATGTCTTGAAGCATTTGGCACTTTCATACTCTCACAACAATCTGAGAATGTCACAAAACAGTGAAACCTGGTGCCCACTGGATTCTGAACGTTTTAAAGACGGCATTACAAATGGTGCTAATTGGTACAGCATCGAAGGTATGATTTAAATTACTGCTATTATTATAACATCTTTTAAAATATTGAATTTTTCAATCACTTCTTGATTTATAATTTATATAATAATGTATTTTTTAAGGAAGTTTGCAAGATTACATGTATTCAATGCGGGGTTCAATGGCATTAACTTTGGAAATGTCTTGTTGTAAATATCCAAATCCGGAAATTTTGAAAACAATTTGGAATGAAAATTTACCATCACTTTTACAATTTTGGAAGCAAGCTCTTACAGGTAAAAATTATATTTATAAAATGGTCAGTTTAAATTATTTATTTTTATGAAATATCGCAGGTATAAAAGGAATTGTCAGAAATGCTGATAGTGCCGCACCTATTGAAGCAACTCTGAAAATTGTTGGAAGAGATATTAGCTTCAGGACGACAAAAAATGGTGAATTTTATCGCATTCTACTTCCCGGAAAATACCGTTTAATTGTAATAAAGCATTAAAAAATCTTTTTACTATCTGACAAAATGTAATTTTTTGATCGTATTTTAGGTTGATGCTCCTTTGTTTAAACCAAGTGTAGTTGATTTTGTTTTGACAGAACAAATTCCATACGTCGAGTTAAACATATCTATGTGGCCAGAATCATCTGAATCTTTTGGTCAGAAGAATTATCTTTCCATCATTAAATAAATTTGTAATTTTCAGGTTTGTAGGACAAATCAAAAAAGATCTGAAAACAGTCTATACGGACCAAAATGTTGCTTTACGTTTCACGTCAAGGAAATCAATGCTTTTTATGATTATTGTGTTACACACGTTGTTAAGTTTCATTTCCAATTAAAAGAAATGATTGAAGTTTAATATTAAAAATTATGATAAAAATTTCTTAAAAAGTTGAAAAGAATAGAATATAGTATTTTCTTAAAATCTGCCGAAGAAGAATCTGATTGTTAGGCGAACTGTTATAGTAGTATTAATTTACAAAAAACAGCTTGAATTAGAAGATTTTTTTCAAGAAAATACTGCATTGAATGTTAATGTTAAAAATGTTATTTTTTAAAAATATTTCATACAATTGTTTGTGTAATTTTATAAATTACTGAGCATTTTAAAGAAACCATAGGAATAAAAATTAATGAGATTTTATGTTTTTTACTTTTCTGTGTTCATTTATGAGTTTTTCATTTGAAAAGACTAAGTAAAAATATATTTTACACTTTAACCAGTAAAAATAATTAGGCATTTCTGATGAAATCAGTACACATCTTTTAAAAAAAATGTTCTTTAAACTTCACATCAGCATAAATGAAATTACTAATTAAAAATAAATCATAAAAAAGCGTGAATATTAAAATTTTAATGTAGACAACTCAATGAGAAATGTATCAAAGCAGAAAGCAATTCATACATCAAAGTATTGAAAATAAAAAAATGAAATATAAATTTTATGAATTAATTTGAAATCTTTCTCAACTGCACAATGTTAATTTTTGTGATTTGTTCTTGATTGTGATATATTACTGTATTTCTTCTTTACATTCCCATGTGCTTAGATGGTGTGTTTTAGTGAATTTTTTATGAAGTCATTTACAGATTTCATATAGTGTAGAAATTTGTTATATTTGGACAGAAATTTAAAATTGAAGCAAAGATGCATCCTCTTATGCAGAGAGCGTTGCTGTGAATTTTCTCGTAGAAAGTGTATTTCGATCGTGCTATTCTGGAAACTTTTATTCGCAGTCGACATGACTGTCACATCGTACAGTACAGCCAAGAAAGAGCGAAACAACTATTTAACACCAGTCGAGGGTGATACAAGCAGTTCCGGTGCTACGGAATCTGATTATCAAGAATTTTCGTCGGTTCGTCCAACGTCGGTTCGAAATTCCAGACAAACTGCACTGGAATTTTTTTTTAGTAATAAATTTCAAGTAAGCAATGCTATTTTTCGTTTTGATCCGCATATTATCATTTGAATATTTATTTAAGGTCTTAATTGTCTTTCTTGTCACTTTGGATTGTATATGTATGTTGGCTGAGGTTTTGATTCATCTGCGAATGTTCGAATTGGGCAACCAGAGCCGAGTGATGATTTGCATTTTGCATTATTTCAATATCTCCCTTTTGTCACTGTTTTTTGTTGAATTGCTGTTGAAACTGTTTGTTATGGGTTTCACGGTTTTCAAGCACCGTATGGAGATGTTCGATTTCACTGTCATCATTTTATCCTTCTCTCTGAGCATCGTTTATGGCGACTGTGATCGAACTGCTGACAGTGCTGGTCTGCTAATCTCTTTTCGTTTGTGGCGCATCTTGCGAATTTTTGAAAGTATAATTTCAAAAAAAATACAAAAAAAAACAATTTAATTAATTATATTATTTGATTAATGTGCCAATTTGTGCATTCAGATGTGATTGCATCGGTGAAAATGGAAGCTCAGCGGAAAATTCGAAAAGAAGGCCGCACAAAGAAAGCACTGCAGAGGGAAGTTTGCAAATTGCGAGAATATTGCTTGAAGCAGGAGTACGAGTTGCAATTTTATCGACTAATTTTACAACAGAACCGCATACCACTGCCAACTGTTTTACGGATACCCCGTAGCCCGTTGACCATGAGCGTCACTGCTGAGGTGAATGAACACTGTTTGAAATCGGTTCCAAATGACGAATCTCATATTTGTGAAAAATCATCCTCAAATACGGAAGAATGAAAAAATTTCTAATAAGTTTCACCATATGTTTTTTTTGCTTTTCATATTTTCCAATTTGATGATTTATGTTTATGCTTTACATATGCCAAAGATGTGATGATTCATTGATAGTGAAGGTTTCTTGTTTCCTTCACTTCAAACCTGCTTTTGCTTTATTCCAAATGCTTTAAAAAAATATACAAAAGAAAAATAAGAAAATCTCTCATCGGATGGATGATCACTTGTAACACACGGTTAAATCAATTGAATAGAAGCCAACGTTGAATGAACCCAGATTGATCATCTGCTCAGTGCTGACCGTTTTGAGCTTCAATTCGGACCAATCGTCCGGGCATTCCACCTCACAGTCGGTGTAAGCGAAACAATCGAATGAACCTGAAAATTGAAAATTATTATTCTCAATCAAATCAAATTTTTAATAATAAAATATTCATGTGATACAATTTGGAGGCAAAACTGGCAAAAACGGTGCTACGGTAGAAATTTTTCGAACAATAATCCGCAACTGCTCCTCAGCCGATTCCATGTGCTTTCTTTAAATATGGAAATAGAAAATAGAATTTTAAAAATAATTGAATTGCACGCATACAGCGTGTATGGTAAGTCACTTTTCAAAATTTCCCGTCGCCAGTACAGATACTCGAAAATGCCAACATTCTAAAACATCTCGATCTTCTATTTTGCAAATTATACACGTGATCTTTTTTATGCAATTCTTTTCGAACCATACTAAAACTATTCAGAATGTAAAAGTGGAATATGGAATAGAAAAGAGAAAATAAAAATTTTCACCACACAACAATTCATACATTTCATCTGTGAAAGAAATGCATGGAAAAATTTGTCAACGACATCATTTTTGCATATCAGCACTGGCAAATCATATTTCAAATTTCGTTCAAAATTTGAAATTTCATACAAGCTTCTTTGGTATAAAATAACATTTAAGGAAAAATCTGAAAATCATTATTTTGTAAAAAATTCATTTTATATTATAACACGAATTTTTTCTCAACTCTTTTAACAACTTACGCAAATTTTATTAAGATCAATTAAATATTTTTATTTTACGAAAAATAACTTGCTTTTCAATAGTTCTCTAATACAACGATACATTTAAAAAAAAATAAATACCTAACATAAATGAGACATATCAATTTCAACACTTATTGCATTGCTTCGTGAAAATATTATTACGATGGTACTGTTATTTCAATGAATAAAAAAAGATGAAAAGCTTACAAAAATAATCACAGATGATTTCTATAACTTTCGAATTCATTTTTTTACAAGACGACCACGATGACGACGACCAGTAAATAAATGCTAACCAAAATTGAAATACATAACACACATAGTATAAATGATTTTTAGGTTCTAACTTTTATCAATTAACAATAGCATAAATAAAAGAGCAATACTGTGAATTTTATAAAAGTTAATTTTTCTCAAATATCAAATTTTTTTGAAATAATTCTACTGCTATTGATAGCTAATATTGAAGCATGTTCGAGCATTTTGAATTAGAAATTTATTTTCAAGAAAACTTCCATTGATCAAAGTAATAATGAAGTAAAACACTATACAAATACTTCACACAGACTGTAAGGCAGAACACATAAAAGCTGCAGGGTATTATTATTATTATTATTACATGCACACTGAGTAATAATAATTCTTAACAATTTTCATTTTTTTATATATGAAAAAAAACAATATAACTGCTTATCGAAAATTTTTTAAATAGAAATTTATTTTAAAACAACGGTTGAACATTTTTTTGCAAACTGTTAACATTACTAAAAATTTTAACAATTGATTAACAAAAGTGACAATTATGTGCTTGCTGCCTGGTGAGAGCAGAAATTTATTCGGCATTTTCTTCTGGCATAAAAACGTTGGCATATTTACGTAAACGATCTCTGACGTCCAAACGATGCCGCACCTTGTGAAAGCAGACTTCAGCCGTTGTTAACGTATTTCCTGTTGCCATCAATAAAAATACCAAAGCTAATACGCTTACCTAAAAGTGCAACACGATTTAGAAAAAACTTTTTTTTCAAAGAAAACTATAAAATAAAAACTTCAATAACCTGCCATTCCCGGCAATGGTATGTCTGGCTCAAATGGTAAAGTAAATATGCATTGTAAAGCTGAAACACGTAACCAATGATCAAAAACGGCAACAAAAATGTCAAACCTCGAAACATCCATGTATGGAATCCTTCTAAAATGGGTTAATTTTAGTTAAATTGCAAACCATTCAAAACATCATTTTATGAATAATTCTACAAAAATAACAAATAACCACAACTACAGCAAAGTTAATAATAATCATAATAATTTGTAAAATAATCAAGTTGAAACTTTTTTCATAAATTTTAGAAAATCCTAAATTTTTTACTCGTAAAATTTAAAATTTACGTACTTTGTACCAGATTGCTTAAAGAAATGAAAATTCTGCTTACCAACTGTTATATCCATTGAATGGCGCCTGCCTAATGCTTTCAAACGATATAAACAACCTCTTTGATACTGACATTGCAAAAATGTGACAAAACCTACAATGCAATTTTACCTTGTTGAGTAACACTGTTTAAACCAAAACTGCTTACTTATGTAAAATGAGAAAAACAATAACTGCTTTCTAGAGTTTTGATAACATTCACCATCCGGCCAAGTTAGCATAATACCAGAAAGTACAGCAGACGCGTAATGATGAAAAAGCCACCATCCTTTTATTCTTGAATAAAAAAACTTTTGTGAAGTAAACAGCATTCAGATGCGTAAATAACTGTCTACCTGGAACCATTGCATCGCAATATGCTTTCACGAATTGTTAGAGTACAATAATACCAGACTAAAAAAAAGTTGTACGCTGCATCCAAAACTCTAAAATAAAATCTTAAAAATCAAGCGAAAAAAGCTACATTTCTAAAATACTTACCTCAAATGAAAAAAATATACAACTGGTGCAAATACAAATAAAATAAGATTGACTCTGAGTTTGAATTTTTCATAGTCTTCTTTGTATCGAATCCTTAATATAAGTTTCTTAACTTAAATCTATTATTAATATTATCATCTAATGCTATACCTCTGCATTCTGTTTAAAATTGAAACGCTGATATTGCCAAGAATAATGTTTAAGTAGATACTAAAAAAATAATTTCATCGAAACTGATAAAATCAGGAGACATAACCTACCCGTTATTTTCACAAGGCAAATGGCTTAGCATTTCGTCAAAACGCATTTCATAGTTATTCAGTTTGGAGAGCTCTTTTTTGCATTCTTCTTCATCCAAAATTGACCTGAAAAAATATTATTTTTCATCGTAAACCTGCAAGTTGTACAATGTGTATTCGTCAAAAAAAACAAACAAACATTTTAGTGATCTTTTTCAATTCCGACACTTCATGCAAAAAATGTGTCAAAGTTTTTCGAGCAGAAATTTGAAATTGACCAATACTCGTTCGCATGGACAAGTGATCTTTGAATGTAATCTAAATCCTCAAAGTATAAATTCAAAATTACGCAACAACTCATTTTCAAGAACATACTTCAAAATCTGAAACTCGAGACTGAAAATTATTCAATGCAGTTCTGCAATCAGAAACTGACATCTGTAAATCCATCACAGTACCACAAATTTAAAAAAACTTACAGTTCTTAACAATTCAGAAGAACATTAATTTATACTGTAAATGTAACATGATAATTAAGTTAAGCCAAAATTTTGTACATGCATAATGCAGTTAAATTGTAAAATTTTTTTATTATTAATAATAAATAATTTCATTGTTTCAAATAAAATATTAACAAAAATGTAATCTGTTTAGTAATTAAAGTTTTAGAATTTTCATTCATTTAAATCAGTAAAGAAAATTCAACAAAAGCTTTTACTAATAAAATACATGGCAGTCTTTTTGTGAACTAGATGTTCAAGAATGTTTGGTTTTGAGATTTTGATTCAAAATTTTATACGTTTATTGATATAAATATTTCAAACAGAAATATTTATTGAAATTTTTTAAATTAAACAAGTCAAAATAGATTATTTTTAATTTAACTAGTTATTTAATTTCAAAAAGTTTTAATTTTACAATAGCCATATAGATTAATACATACTGATTTTTAATAATGACAGTATGACAAAATGTACCAGCTGTTGGAGAAGAGAAAATTTTTCCCTATTTGAACAATTTGACAAGTTTATTAGATTTTCTAATATGTTTTTGAAAATTTTTGATTATTTCAAAAAGATGTATCTTATTTTCTACGAAATAGCACTAGTAAAAATGGAAATATTTTATATTTTAATTTCTTGAATATCTTGTTAATATTGTTGAGCGCATGAAAGTTGTTTTTCATTTCAAATTAAAATTATTTATAGTTTTTTCTTTGTTATGAAATTTTATTGTGTTTTTAAGAAGCAATTTTTGATTAGTGTAAACTGAACATTTCGTATTTGTATTTCAATTTGTGACATTTGTTTGTTTTATGATCAAGACGGGAGATTTGTATTTATGAATTGCATTTTGCTGCATTATTATTTTCTTTTATTGATAAATTTTAAAATGATTAAAGATTTTTTTGATTTTAGCGCTATGGAATCCCCAAATGTTGTAGAATTAGTGACAGTGTGGTTCCGCCAGGTGAAGTAAGTCATTTTTATTTGGTTGTGGTTGTTTGGATTGGAAAAATTGCTTGCAGGGACAAGTTGAAAAATTTCAACGAAATGGACAGTGCTGAATTGGGACGCTGCTTGCGCAGCCTGCGTGCTCGTTTGAAAAGCCACCACGAGCTGAGCTTGTTCTCCTTTGGCGACAGTGTAGAATTGTTCGTCTACATCTGGCGTTGTTATGTGACCAGAATCGAAGATAGCGTCTTTTTTGGTAAGCAGTCGTCGAGTGAAGAATATCCGGATTACAAGGTGGTCAAGGAACTGGTGACCATATTTTCCAACACTGTGGCTTTGAACCGCTACGCAGCGGGTCAGATATTGAACTACGACGAGTCGGTGTTCACCAACTCGAGACGGCTTTTGTCGTTGAGTTCCATTCCAGCCGGCGTGGTTGCCAAAGTGATCCGTCTACTGGCGGTACTGTGCGGACAGTATCCGGCAGGGGTGACCAATCTGTGTTGGTCGTACAAGGAAATTTTCTCCTCGACCCTCGGTTGGCTTTTGGTGATGGACTTTCCCGCTCATTACTACAAATTCGGTGTGCACTTGTTGCGCTTTGCCGTCGAGTTGAACAACAATCAACTGCTTCTTTACCTCGAACATGCCGGCTTGGCTCGGGTTTTTGCCACCTTGTACAGCTTGGTTGATTTGCAGTTGAGGGTGAAAATTTCGAAAACGTTCATTTTGCTCATTCGTGCCAACGGTCCCAAGGATTGGATCCGAGAAATTGTCGGCGACGTCGGATTCTTGCCTGCGTTCATGGAAGAATTGACCAGTGGTCAGTGTGAATCGAAACAGCTGCTTGAGACCAACCGCACGTTGTTGCACCATTTGATGATTTACGACTTGGAAGTTCGAGTCGAGTTGAGCAAGTGTGGTGCGATTGAATATTTTTTGAAAATCTGCCAACAATCAGACAGTAAGACGTCGATATCCGAGAATGCACGCTTTTTGTCGTTGTTCACTACATCAGCTATGGGCAGGCTCAAGCTGCGTCAATCGAACGCTCTGGATTATTTGGCCTGCACATTCGAGCAGACCACTGACTGCGGTCTGTTGGAATTTCTGGTGCACGCATTTTCACGTTTGGTCTACGACGAACAGGGCAGTGCGGTTCTGTTTCGACGGTCGAACTTTCGCCAGAAATTATTGAAATGCGTCCAGTTGTGCATTAGCAAGGAAATTTCCAATCGTCTTGAGTTGAACGCAGGTCGACCGGCGGACAGTCAAGGAGAAGTGAGCAGCGGCAAATGGTCATCTTTGTTGTTGGTCAGCAGCAACAACAACGACACAAACAACAACAACACTAGTTATTGTACAATGGTGAATCAACTGTTGAAGAATGTGGACGAGGAGGAATTTGTTCTCCAACCGTCGCCGGCTTTGTCACCGTTGTCCGACACGATCAGCTATCCGACCACGCCCGATGACCAGTGCTATTACAGTGACACACCGGGCACCGGAGACAGTTCAGAAGGTTCCTCTGATCAGCTCGACGAGACGATCATCGCTGTCGAACAGTTGTCCACGCACCGACTGAAAGAGGAAGAACTTTACCTGGGCAAGTGCACGCACAACGTGCAACTGTTGCACGATGTGAAGCAACTGTACGCCTCGGAGCCGGGCGTTGGTCGCAATTTGAGTCTCTCGGCGGCGAAGGTGGAGTTCAACACCGACCGGATGTTGAAGTCGTCGTTGGAGCTGCTCTCCTGCGCCTACTATGTCGGACCGTACGCGTTCAGCTTGTGCAGCGTGGCCGCTTGGCAAGCTCTGCTGTCCGTGGCCGTACTCAGTGACTCTGTACCCAAAAGCTTGTCCTGCTTGATGCGCAGTATCCTGTCTGATCGCACACTGCTGGACGCGTTGGTGGAGAACGAAATTTACGCTTTGGTGTTCAGATATTTTTGCTTTCACCGCGACGAACAATGTCCACGCTGCTCCACCCTATGTGAACTGGGCAAGACGTTGCTGTACGTGTTTGGAGAAGATTCAGAAACGAACTTTGTCTCGAAATCCTTGATCGACTTCTACTCGTACGGTAGTGACAAGATGAAATTGTCGGCAATGCTCGTCGTGCCTTACATCCGACGTCGCAACAAGCTGCTTCGCAAAACTTGGCAACGGCCGGACAGTTTGGACCTCGTCTGCGAGGCGTGGCTGGTCAACGTCGACCGTCCTGAACGGTTGAAGATCATCTTCACGTCGATGTCGTTGCTGGTGAAGCAACTGCTGCTCGACACTGCCGACCATGAAGCTGACCAGAAGATCAATTCCACATTTGAACTTGAACACCGCAAGCAAAGCCAGCAGCAGTTTTCTGGTGGTGCTGGTGTTGCTACTGCTTGCACGTTTCCGTCGATCACGGAAGGCTTGACCAAAGTGCAATTCCTGCATCTTCAGTCCGGCCGGACGGTGTCGGCCAACAAAGAAATTTTGTCCAACAGATGCCAGTACTTTTTTGCCATGTTCGGCAACGATAACTTTTCCGAATCGAAAATGTCGATCGTCGAGCTCGACTGTCTCGACTACAGTGTCGAGGCGTTCGAGCAGTTCATCCACTTCTTGCATGGTTGTTCGAGCTGTTCGAAAATGAACGTCGACTCGGTGACACGGTATTTGGAATTGCTGCATCTGGCTATATCGAGGTGCTGTGTGGATTTTGCCGACTTTCTGCATCGCCAGCTTGGCAAATTTTTGGATCCGGCCAGCGTCTGCGACATCCTGACGTTCGCACTGCTGCACTGCGACACCAACATTGTCGACCCTTGCCTGGAGCTCTTGTTCAAGACCCATTTGAATCAGGATGCTGATCGAATTGTGACCGTTGTCCGTCACATGCGGGCCTCTCGGCTGACCACTGAACTTGGCCAAGCCGTGCGTCGTTATTTGCAGATGTTGTTGTTGAACGCTTGTTCTTGACCAATGGCTTTTTTTGTTTTCTATCATTTCTCAAAGCTCTTTTGCTCAAAGACTTTATTCATTCTTTATATCAACGGGTGATAAGAGAAGGTAGATGGATGCATATATATTTTTTGTTTTTTTGATTTAGCATATTTTAAAAGTTAAAAACTATTTTTGGGTGGAAATAATTATATTAAAAATAACTATTTAAATAACAATACCTGGCTTGCACAGGTAGACTTGCGGACAACAGCTCTGTGAACAACAAATTGAAAATTCACTGAGCCAACTAACTGACATTTGCAGTTTCAAGATTACGGTCAATTGAAGGATCTTAATTTTTTCGAAATTCTCAGCTTTTGATCTGAATGTAAACACACACACACACACACACACACACACATATTAAATAATTAATTTATTTATTTATCAAATAAAAACAAATTTAAAAATAACAGCAAATTCAAATTAAAAATAGTAAAACAAAGTGCAAAAACAATAACTTCAATATTATAACGTTGATTACATATAAATGACGTATAAATATTAAAAGTCTTTCAAATTTGTTTCTAATAATGATACAGAGCAATCTTATTCTCCCTGCTCTGAGTCACCAGAAATAGAAGAATGAGAAATCAGAGACAATACTGGCAAAGAAGGCTTTTTATCCTTCTTGCATTCTGCATTGTTCAAAATCGCGTAAAGCTGGACAAAATATTCAGGCTTTTCATATCGCACCATCGTGTTGCACATTTGATAAGGAGGTCTTAATAATTTGAAATTTGCATATAAAAATTCAGAAATTTTTTTCAAAGTTAGCTTATTGTATGGAACATCAGAATGTAAAGCTCCAGGGATTATTACTGGCGAACATGAATATTGACAGTTTTCAGCCAGCTGAATTGAATGCCTGACATCGAACATTTCATCTTTCTCACCGTGAATAATCAAAGTTGGCGACTTCACTTCTTTTATTTTCGATAAACTGAAAAATAGAAAATAAAAAGAAAATCATTTTTCACTCTTTCAAACTGCAAACCTACTTGCAAAGTCTATCCTTAAAACAGTTCCATTTTTCATTTAAACAAATCGTACCGTATGCCGAGGTAAAACTCGACATAATAATTAAACAGCCTACTTCTTCTTTTGATGCCAGATCCACTGCTGGCACTGTTCCAATGGAAACTCCAATCAGAATGATCTTCTTTGGTGGTATTTTTAATTCGGTTGTCATATATTTGTAAAGTAAATCATGCGACCGATACATGCCATTTTCACTTGGGCGACCTTTACTCAATCCGTAGCCTGGATAATCGTACATAAATACATCCAGTCCAAAATAGCGACACAGCAGATCACCATATTCCATTTCTAAAGCCATGTCGCACGCATTTATCTGAAATATTTATTTATTAAATTCATGAAAGAGCAAAAGAAAAATGAAATTTTCAAAAGAAGAAGAAAGTATATTGTTTCTTACGTGGGACATGATGATGAACATGGGCGACGGTTGACGAATAGTATTTTTCATATGGACACATGCTACAGGTGATGAAGATTGAGATTCTAAATAGAAACCCTCGCTTTGAAAAAGCATTCTTTCCACCTTTGTAACATCGATGGTCGCTGCGATGGTTGGCAATATCGTGACGAAGTATTTCAACGAATTTTCTTCTCCCTTTTTCACAAACTCGTATTGACTGATTACAGGTGGCCTGAAATTGCATCCAATTTCACAGTAACTGATGTCATCAATGAAGAAGAAAACGTCGACCACAAATCACATACACAAATGCCATACAATTGATTAAGCACGACGGAATCGGTACCCGCACTGCTTTGATCGCGTTGAAAGCATTCCTCAAAAATGAGGCAAATTTAAATTTCCTCTTACTGCATTTCTTTTTTTCAACTTCTCTTGACTCATTGGCAGTGCAAGAAGCGGTGG
Organism: Trichinella pseudospiralis; assembly: GCA_001447645.1. Lineage (NCBI taxonomy): Eukaryota > Metazoa > Nematoda > Enoplea > Trichinellida > Trichinellidae > Trichinella > Trichinella pseudospiralis. The sequence continues at coordinate 410,046 of JYDV01000013.1, forward strand.
CATTTGTTGACGAATTTTCTCCAGCTTTTCGAACTTTGTCCATGCTCATCGCACAAGCTAATGTCAAACACTGAAATTAGTGTTGCTGATTTGAATATTGTTGAAAATAAATTTTAAAGTTATATTGTTAAACAAAAAAAAATTTTTTTACTTTTTGTTTAATCTACTTTACATTTTAAAGTAATTTTGTAATACTTTAAAACGTTGTTTGAATTTAGAAAATTTGTCAATACAGTAAGAAATTTTGAAGTTCTACAATTATTCAAGTTACATTTTTCTTATTAATTAAATTGCATAATTTTACACGTTTAATTATTTTGTTTTTATAATGAAAAATAAAGCAATTTTATTAAAAATAAAAGTGCAATATTTCAGAAAATTGCAAAAAATGAAAAATTGTACAGAAAATTTTCAGTATCATAAATGAAAAAAAAAATATGTATTTTATTAATGCAAATTTTTTGTGAAATATTGATGACATATTTAAAATAATAAAATAAATTGCTTGAAATTTATTGTTAAATTCAAACGTGGAAAAGGCATGAGAAGATGTTTGCTTTTCAAACGTCAGCAAGTATGATGAGTTTAGTGAAAATTGAAAGAGAAAAAAAAGAAAATTTTTTTTCTTCAGCTTTCAAAAGTAAAGCAGAGCTGTGCAATTGTTCATTAATGCTTGGATGTTGCTAGCTGGATGTTTTGAGCTTTCAAATTTGAAGAAGAATGAACTTGCCAACATGCGGAGGAGTTCAATCTGGCCGTGACGGTAAACAAGATTAAAGCTTTATCAAGAGTGCAGGAAAATTGTTTAGCTCAAATCTTTCATCAAATAAGTGTTACAAGCTTGATCAATAATGAAAAAATAAAAAAGAAATGAAAAAACCAAATGGAACAAGAGCAAAATTGTGAAAATTTTTTTGAAAAATTTGTAACAAAATTCTAGATACACAAATGTAATTTAATTGCAATTGATAATTTATTACTGGTCAACACGGATTATATTTTTGTTCCAATTTTTCAAGCATCATCGGTTGAAAGCAGCTTTTTTTAAATAGCTTCTTCACTTGTAAATAGTTAATTTGATATTCAGGAAATTGCCAAATTGATATACTACCATTAAGAACAGTGCATTAAAGCAGAAATTGCTGCAATTTGTGTGTTCAAATTTGAGCAATAAAATTTAATGGAATTCATTTGACCATCTCTTGCGAATTTTAGTACTAATTCAAATTTCTCAATTTTATTACGACGTCAAATGCTGATCATCATCTTTGATGACGTAAAGTGCAAGATTGGAAATGCAATATATTCTAGCAAAGCAAAGCAAAATAGAACAACAACAACTTTTTCTCTTTGAAATTTTAGTTTAATAAAAATTTAAATTTAATAAATAAATAATTTTGATGTTTTCATTTAGGATAATATGATAATGCATTTTGATGATTTGCAGCGTTAGAATATAATTGTTCTAAGCAATAGTAAAACGGAGCAGCTGTCAACTGCTCACACATGCATAACACGTCAGCGATGAACAATTTGTTTTCTATTGAATGTGAATAAAAAAGATTGAAATAAATTAGCATCAAATTTAAAATATTACTTTTTCAAATTATTTGCAATCAGTTTATTTATTCTGGATGAAAATTTGAATTGAAAAAGTTTTGCAAAATAGGCCAAAAGTATGAAGTGGAATTTCACATTACAAAAACAAGCAAATTGCATTCTGAGATTCATTCCAGTTGACAGTATGAACTTGTGCTTACAGAATGCTTAGAGTTGTTATTGTTTACCGACTTAGCCCGTTAACGATTTGATGATATTCGAGAAAAGAGCAACGGCCCGTGCTTCAATTAGTCATCGTGCATTCCAAACTAAACCAAGCTGGTCAAGGTTGTCACCTATGGCTATCATCTTAGGTCAAGGCATTGGTCATTGTAGCATAATAAAAATTATGCATTTTGTTAAATTTTAATTTTTACAATTGCAACTGCTTAATTAAAATAGCATAAATAAGAAAATGAATATTTCATTATTTTTGTGTTATTGCAATTGCCTATTGGTCTCTCAATCCATCTGCATGTAACAATGTTTATAAAAAGATGTAAATAGGCGCGCGCGTGTGTGTGTGCACAGGTACAAATATATATATATATATATATAAATGCATATACATGCATATGCATGCATGCATGTATGTATGTATGCATGTAGATGAATTTAAATCATCAACATGCAATGTGCATGTATGCATGTGTGAAATAGAGGAGCGCTGTTGTTGTTACATGACGAAAACTCGTTTGGTCGCTTTAGTAACACACGCAATTGGCTGCAGCCAGTCGTTGCCAGTTGAATGAATTGACGATGCATTGCTTGTCTTTTTCAAAAATCGTTCTCTCCGTTCTCTGACGCGTTGCGGAACAATTGCACAATTGTTCATTATAAGCATATACATATTCATTAACATAATTTTCAATAAATTCTTCAGCAAAATATGCCTATACGAGAGAAACGGATACCAATCCAACGAAGTGATTACAATGTTGTGGATCGAGAATTTGACAGCATGCGCGAAAGATTCGAAGTCGAGATGCGCAGAGTTGAAGAAGAGATGGCAAGATTGAGACGTGAATTCGAAGGATACACTCCAAAAATGTCGCCAACAGGCAGAACTGAACCGGATGCATTTTTCCCAAGCCCGGGCGAGGACCATGCACCGGCTTTGAAACGCTACGATCCGTACTTGGAGAACATCAATTCGCCGTTGATCAAGGATGAATCCGATGGTAAAACTTTGCGTTTGCGTTTCGACGTTTCCCAATATAAACCGGAAGAGGTGAATGTGAAAACTATCGACAATCGTCTACTGGTCCATGCTAAGCACGAAGAGAAAAGCCAGCAACGTACAGTATACAGAGAATACAACCAAGAGTTCATGCTACCCCGTGGTACGGATGCAGAATTGATCACGAGCACACTTTCAGTCGACGGTATTCTCACTGTTCAAGCCCCTCTACCGGCTGTCGAGGCACCACCCCCTTCTGGCCGTCGTGTACCAATCACTCACAACTGACCAACAGTATGACTGTGGTAATTTGAATGCGATGATTTGCATTTTTTTCTTTAATTCTTTTTTTTAAAATTCTTCTCCGCTCTCTTTCCCTTCATTTACATTTATTTCATTGTTCATGATGTTGTGCTTTGATGTGACCAATCGTGTTCAGCTAAGCTGACCAGTTTTTCAATATTTATTACTTTTTCCTCTTGCTTACAAATTTTTCAGATTTGTAATTTAATATTTATTTAACGTACAAAAACATGTAGAAGATTTAGATTTATATACTTCTTGTCGGACTATTGTGAGATATTTCTGATACAACAACTAACTGCTTCGCCTCCTCTTCCTCCCTTCCTCCCGTCTCGATTAAATGAATGTCCGAAAAGCAATTGTCCAACAATTTGCTCAAGCTGAATCTGAACGGAAATGACTAAGATCGATTTTCTTTTGCACGGTTATTAAGCGCTAGAATAAGCGTCAATAATTTCGAAGCCATTTTCATTTTCCACTTTGAACATCATCCCTTCAGCAGCTTCAAGAGTAAACAGGAAAACAAAAAGTAAAATAACAAACAAAAAGCAAAGCATCAACAGCTCATTAACATAAAATGTGAAACAAGAGAGAATGAGAATGAGAAAAATGACGAACAAATATTTTTGCCATGCCGCAAGAGTCTGCGGTGCGGTTGTTTTGGTTGGTAGCTTTGGGAAAAATTTTGCTCCCCAATGTTCTCTGACGTGTCGCAGTTGCATCGGCATCCAGTGACGTGCGTCCAGTTTCTTGCGGCTTTTGATAAATATATTATCATCATCACCTGTGCCAGATTTATGAGCATTTTGACATTTCGCGAGCAAATTTCCCCCCTAATTTTGTTAAACTTCAAGCAATGAGCATTATTTATTTTCTTTATCAAAAATGTATTTTAGAAATTAAAAAAAATTTTTTTTCTGTTCTCTTCTTAATTTTAACTTTAGAAATAAAACCTACTTTGCAGATTGAATTTGCAATTCATTTTCTGTACCAAAGGAAACAAGATACAGTAATAATCAATAAAAATGCTGATCAACGATTGCTTAATTTACACTTGAGAATGCGAGCTGTTCAAAAGTGAGAAAGCAAATGAGAGGAAAAAACAAGCCAAAAAGCTTCTTGTTTACGACAACATTTTGCGGAACAATGGATGGAAATTTTATTTTTAGAAAATAACAAATTCAATCAATTTTATCTCAACGTTTTTTCAAAGTTATACTGTAGCCAAAGAACAAAAAAAACATAAAAAAGAGTTTCAATTGAATTGTTGTTTGCTTGTTTGATCGGTGACTTGAATCAGTTCAGCTAGTGTTATTTTTGCTTGAGTGTATTACGTTTGGTCGGTTGAGCAATTTTGATTTTGTTTAATGAAAAATTTTTATTGTTTTCCCAAAATCCATTACAATCAGTTTTACCTGCTGAGAAGAGAAACTGTCAGATGTTTCACTTGTTTCAAAGTATTTTTTTAAATATAATTTTCAAAAGCATTTCAAATTGACTTTGAAAAATCAATTATCAAAGCCCTATTTGAAGTGTAATAAAGTGTTTTGTTTTGAAGCTCGTCAATGCTAAATATTGATTTGTTAAGACAATAATATTTGAGTGGCTCTTGCGTATGAATAACATTGTTCAATTCTACTACTTGTATGAAATATATAGAAAAAAAATAAGTGGTATTTTTCTTCACTTATCATCAGTAAAGTGCAATGAAGTGATTGTAAAAGTTTAAATGACAAAAAGGCATATTTTTATATTAAAAAATACTTGTTGACAAATTTAAATTTTATTTAATAACCTCTGATGCTTGTCGTTGGTTTGCTTGTTTGCAGAACACGTTGAAGCTGTAGTGGTAGCTGCAAGAGCAGTTGTAGTGCAATAATTTATTGATGCAAAGGTGAAATTTGAGCTAACATATTGCAATATTTGATTTTGCATAATGCTTTTGCTGTTTTATCTTCGGCTGTTTGCGTTTCTGTGTTGATTTGCAAAAATTGAGAACTTTTCTTTGTTCAAGCGATCATTTTTTGTGTATTTGAAGAAGATGTAGAGTTATTTAAGCAGGTGAATTTATTTTATTGATCAGTTAAACAAATTTGTTTGTTTACCAGTTAGCTGCTATGATTCACACAGAAGAAGCTATTTTCCAAAAGGCAGGCAAATTTTGAAAAAAGTTGAATATGAAACTCCAAATGTTGTCTTCATATTCAACATTGCATATTTTCCAACAATAGCATCAATCGTTCCAGAAATTTGAATTTTGTTCACGGCAATATTCATATTTGATGACAATAAAAATGCCAACCAAAAGGAAAAATGCATAAATAAAGATTGTTGTTATTGTTGTTGTCAACAAGCATTGCAAATAAATGTCCAATCTTGACACTGTCACGTGCGATTGACTGATGCAATTTTATTATTTTCCGGTGGCAGTGCTTTTAGTTTTTCTGCTTATTTCTATTATTATCATCATTGTTCAGTTGAAGTTGGCAAAATTTCAATAACAACATCACCTTTTTGATGTGTTAATTCCCCTGTGATTTCACAAAATATTATTTCATTCACTCCAATACTTCCAATAATCTATGATCTTATCAAATTTTCAAAAATTTACCAAACAAATACGGTAAGTTTGAGAACATTGTATGGTAAATCATCTGTTGGGACTAGTAATGTGAAATGTCGACGTGGAACATTTCTCAAAGTGCTTATTATTCCATTTTCCAGTTGGTAAAACCTGATAGCATGACCCAAAGGGCTAATAATATTTGATTACACAATTTGCTTATTGTGCAGTTTACGCTTCAACTGGTGACAACAATGAGCACAATGAAACTTGTTTTTTGAATAATTTGTTATGCCATTTTTGGAAAATTCATACCCAAAAAAGCACACACACACACAGAAATTCTATCACATTGTAAGAAATTTTAATTAATTTGGTAGATTTAAAAAGAAAACTAAAATTTATTGAAAATGAACTATTCAAGTAATTTAAAATTATTTTCAATTTGAAAAAAGCTTTTTATTATCTTCGTCAAAACAAAACGAATATTTTCAGCATTTTATTTATCAAATAGCCTAAGATACCGTATTGTTGTTGTCTTCAAGAACAATGTCATAAATATTTACTTTTCATCTTTAGTTTATTCTAGTGCAATAAAAGTGATTCATTTTATTGATTCTTAAGTTTAAACTTTATTCAAACGACAAATTCATTCAAACAATTAAAATATCAAATTTAAAATAAAAGTAAACAAAATTTTTGCCAGCATTCAATTTAAATTTATTTATTAACCTTTCTGACAGTTTTCCATTTGATATTTTCTAAATTTGTTCATCAATTTGATTGAATGCAGCAATTTATCGTATTATAAAACATATATTTTATTGTATAATTTATTAAGTTTTAAATTATTGTTATTATAAAATTGAAATAGTCTAAAATTACAAAACACAATTTTTATCATTTTCATCAGTAATTAAATGGATAATTATTTATTTTATTGTTGTAATATTTTCTAAAGTGAATATATATTACAAATGTTATATGTTTGAAAAGATGAATATGTGGAATATATATTTTTTAATTTATTTAAAATATTTAATAAACAATTTATCAATGGCAGTTTTGTGTAGTAAAGCTTCGCTTCAAATAATTTGAATTTTTTTCAGAAATCAGTTCAAAGTGATTATAGCACATCTACGGATTGTTTTTTTATAATTATGTTTGAATTTTTTTGAGAAATTTTCCAACACATGTCGTATTTGCAAACACCATGATCTTTGCAATCTGAAGATTTTTGGCAAGAAGTATGCATTGGTTCAGCTGGCTTGCATTGTCCACGGTCACAGAGTGACTGACCAGGACAATCTTCTTGCTTATAACAACGTTCTTGAAAATATCCTTAAAATGTGTTCAAAATTTTTTTTAAATTTAATGTAAATTAAGAAATAAACAATATAAAAAGGCAGACTTTCAAATTTCCAACACAAGTTGTGCTTGCATGCACCATGGCGACCGCAAGTTGCATCTATTTGGCACTTCACAGTCATTGGACTTCTTCGACCACTGGTACATATGCCTTGTGCTTCACACAAATTATCTCCGGAACATTCTTCATGAATATTGCAGTAATGCACTGCAAGTTTACATTTTTATTCAAAATGAAAAACTGTTCTTTTTCAACTGTTATTTAGTATATTAAATTTTTTTCATTATTCTATTTTATTATTATTAATGAAAAATATGAAATGAATTCTGAAATAATTGAGATGTCACATTTGCTAATAAGTACCTTGTTGATTGGAATTTTTGACAAGTGAGCAGAAGAAAATAAACCCAAGTATGCAAACTGATTTCAACATACTTTATTTGGATGCTTTGCTTATTTCTTGCCACCGAAGCTTTTAAGCTTTTCATAGCGTTTATATAAAATTGTCGCTGACGTATAAGAATAAACAAATATGAATAAGCAAATTTAATTCTACAACGTCTAAGAAGTGTCTGAGAGAATTTAGAATTAACCAATATTAAAATGTAGACAATGACTATTTGTAGAGCATCCCCAATACAATAATTCAATGTAATAAAATAAATAAAACATTATCAATTCTAATGTATTCTATTTAATTAGATTTCCAATGTAGACAGAATGTTAAATAATTTTAAATAAAATTTGAAACAATGCAAAACAAAAGTGTGATTGGTATTTTATTTATTTTGAACATAGGAATTGTAAAAATATTAAATACAAACTTCATTAAGGACACATGTTAAAAATCAGCTTTGAAAAATTAATATTACACGTAGACTAACAATTAAAAAAAATGTTTATTTTAAATTTACTGTAAAAAGGTTTATTGCAATTACTGATAAAGACATAGCACAAATAATGGTAAAATTTGAAAAAATTTACCACAAAATGAAGTCCGCAAACGAAGAACAAAACACAGCATTACAATATATTACATTTTTATAAAATAGTGCACAAAGACAGAAAAATTCAAGTCATACAAATATGTAATACCTCACTTGTTAAAATATTATTAATAAAAAAATTTCAGATATGAATTCAGTTTCAGAAAGAAATGTTTTTTTACTAGTAAATACATTGAATTTCCAAGTTTTGTTTTATAAATTAAAAAAGACTGTTCTTTATCATTCATATTTAAGAAACATGATTTTCAAAATTGCAAATTTTACTGCGCCGACCGGGAATCGAACCCGGACCCCTTGCGTGGGAGGCAAGGATTCTACCATTAGACCATCGACGCTATGGATCTGTTTTGTCAGATGTTTGTATATTAAATAAGGCACGTATCAAAGAAAAATTCTGTGCTGTGGATTAATTCTTTTTATCTATTTCAATAACAACATTAAAAATAGGCTAACTTTGTTATTCTTTACAAATTTTTCTCTTTTCCATTACTTTCTATGTAATTATAATGCAATTATTATATTGTTTCTCTGCTCACGTCAGTTTTCGCTTGTGTTATTACAGTTATTAATTAATTAATAGTTAGGTTAAAGAGTACATGATCTACTTACACGTGAGAAATAATTTTTAGAAGCATGCTCATCTTTCTTGTCTACTGTTGTATTGTTTATTTTATTGAATTATGAAATATATAAAATTTATTATTTAAATGTACAAAATTGTTTAATTTTTTTTAATTGATATAATGCAATATTTTGTATATTTTAAATAAAATTTTAAAATGATCATAAATAGAATGTGTTATTATGATTATTTAAAAACATCACACTATAGAATGTTTCTGCACGTTGAAGCTGTTTTTATTGTTGTGCAAAAACGTGTTATGCATTTTGGTTTATTTTATATTTTTAAATTATTTATTTTAATCAAATAATAAATTTTTAAGAAATAAAAGTAAATCAAATATAATAATAAATAAAATAATCAATTTAATCAAATAAATAAAAAAATTTCAATGATATCTTGTGACCGCCTCAGCATTTGCTTCATTATCTTGTTTCATAACTTCCTTGTATAATAATAAATTAGCGTGTTTACTATAATTTATTTTACTTCTTATTAAAATATGAAATCAATTTAATTAAATATTTGAAATGCACATTTGTGTCTTTATATTTTTTTAAAGGTGATAGAGTTGAAATCTGATTTACTTACTATAAAAATTTTTATTTTTGAAATGCTGAATATGTATCTAATTTCATACTGAAATTGTAACTGAACTTTGTAACGAAATGAAATTGAAGCTGATGCTTCAACGAATGCATCTCATTTTAAAAGTGTGGTTCAGTTTGAAAAGCCAATTTTCAAATGTTACGGTTTGTTATTGGTTTTCTTTTATGTTCTTTTTCAGAAGCTGATTACAGACATGCGGTTGAATCATTGATAAGTCATGTTGTAAAACAGTCTAGACAAAGTCGAACTTCAAGCATTACAGATTTTAATGATTCTACTAACATTGGATTCAAAGTTTACATTCGAGCTATTGATGAGATTGTATGTGCTACATATATTTATACATATGTACGTGTATATAATATGTGATAATTTTTTTTACATTTTAGAATGAATTTTCAAGTTTGATGACAATGCGTTTTGCTCTACAAATTGTAAGTAAAATTATTTACACACAGTAACAAATTAATTTTAGAAAATTATAAAATCGAAAATGATTATGTTAAACAAAAACATTGTTGTAGGGATGGACAAATACAGATCTGCGATGGAATCCTGAGGAATTTGAAGGAATTCGTTTTGTCAATGTGCCTAGAGGATTTATATGGATACCAAAGTTGAAAGTGATAAATGCGTATGAATAATTTATTTTTTTAATTATCAGAATAACTTCAAATAAATAAAAGTAAACGTTTTTTTCAGATTCAATGACTCTATTTTGTCGTACAGTTCTCGTACTCCTATAAGCATTTGGAGTATTGGTTACGTTTTCATAACGCCTGTTTTGCAGACTACAGTATCCTGTTTAATAGACGCCTCAGATTATCCAAAGGATGAGCACGAATGCTCAGTAATTTTTGCAATATTAAAAGACAATGACAAGAGACCACTATTCAGCTTTCCACTGCCACCGGAAATGCGCCTGTATTGGCCGCATGAGAAAGTGAACGATTCAAAACTTTACATTGGAAATTGGAAACTGACCGGCCTTTCACAAGCAGAAAAACTTTACAATCCTGTAACAACAGCTTTATATGAAAATCATGAAAACAAAACTGATGACAGTCTTTTAAACGTTATGGAAATCAAAATCAAATTCCAACGTCACATTGCTTCGTTCAATCTCACTGTAGTTATTCCACTTGTGCTTGCAACGCTTTTGACAACTTTTCTAACAGCAAAATGGATTTCAAATCTTCTTGCAATAGCGGTGCTTGTTATTAATTTATTTATGCAATTTGTTTTAATGAACTATATGATTCTTCACTTTCCACCTGCCGCTACAAAATCTCCAAAAATAGGTTTGTCTTAAGTATTGTGGTGATCAATCTAAACAATAATTGTTTGTTTAATATTTCATTTTTCCCAATTTCATTTAATATGTTTAATAATTTCAGAAAAGCTATACTTTACAACAATTTGCATGACGTTCGTTGCGATCAGTTATCGAATTTTCAAACAGTGGCATGACGTTCACGTGTCTCAATTTGATCAAGAGCACAAAACTGTTGGTGAACAGGAAGGCAGGCACATGTCGTTGGTTGTGGAAAATTTCAGAAAAAAGAAACTAACAACACTTTTTAATTGGACTTCAGTTATCATTTATTTTGTGTTTTTTGTGATTTTCATGATTGTATGCTTGACGTGATTGCTTCGAAATAACTTCAGTAATGAAATCATTGCATTGGCATGGGAAAAACATTTGATACGCTAAAGTTTCAAATTTTAATGCAATTTATTAAAATTAATTGTAAAATAAAAAATGAAATTCATAAACTTCAGTCAAATATAAATTGATATACTAAAATAAAAAAATTAAAAATACTACATTCTAAAATGTTACGCATACCATATTGATTTATTTAAATTATCATGCATTAGTATCTTATATTATAAAATTATAAAATTAATGCATATTCTTTTATGTACAGTTTATTTCATAATTACTTTCATAATTTCATTACTTTTTTTTTATTAAAAAAATTAAGAATTAAAAAAAAGTTGAATAGAAGTGCTTTTCAGTTTAATGGACAGCTGCTGATTTGTAAATGAGTTAACAAATAAATTAATCAACTTCTGGAAGATTAAATATTTACAATAATCATTTTCCATAATTTAACTTTAAAATGCTAATTTCATCATTGTTAAATTAGCTTTTAGACTCAGTCTTCACGTATTAACTCACCAAACAAACAAAGTTTATTTATTATATTATTATTTTTACAATTTTCATGAATACACACTGTATGAACACAGGATTTTATTTTTTAAAAAAGTTTAATGCATGATTGCCACTGTTATTTTGTTGCATAGTTTATAAAACGAATAAAACAGAAATTGGATAAGTTCATAAATTGCCAACATATTATTTAAAAGAATTATTTAAAACAAAAATGCAATTCTTGTTTTAAAAATAATGTTTCTTTAAAAAATTGCTAGACAATTATGAATAACGTGCAATGTTCATGCATAACGTATGCAAAAAATTGCAAGAGTTTTACTAAATAATCTTATATGAAAAAAATAGAATTTACTCTTTAAATAAATAGTATTTATAACGAAAATGAAAAATAAAATTGACATTACTTTTTGCACTTTTTATATGCTATATAAAACAGAATAAATACGGTACAATTTTAAATATAAGCTTGTAATTCCCAAGTGTTTTTTCTTGAGATTAAGATATAAATTTGCAACACATCTGAGTGCAAAAAATATAGATAAATAATGTCGATGAACAGTTTTTTTAATGACAACGTGAAGAGTGGAAGCAAAAAAAAAGTTTAATGATTTTTACATTACAGCTGCTGCTAATTTATTATTATCAATCAATAAATAATAACAGGCTGTGTGGTAAAAAGATGAAGAATCATAAAACTTAAACGTTGAAGGTGTTATTTTATTATTGTTATTTTTTATAAAATAATTTTTTCATTTTGAAAGTTCCAGCACTAATTTTAAACAATTTGCATTGTCATTTGCAAATATCAAAATATCAATAGATGAATGACTTGAATTTAAAAAATAAATGAAGAAACAACACAGTTATAATGTAAATAATACGTGAAGAATTTGATCAACCGCTTCAATATTTTTTCGACAAACATGTAAGTTTTCATATAATTTAGTTTAATTCAAACAAAATAATTACAAAAAATTAACACTTTCATTTTATATTAAACTAAAATTATCCATTTATTAAAAGTATCATAGTTTAATGGTGGTCAGGAAATAACGCTGAATAACTAAGAAGAAGAAAGGCATTTAATTAAATGAACATTAGAATTTCTTTCCTTTCACACTTAATAAGTACCATCACCGGTAATAAGATGGAATGTTGTAATTTTTTTCTCAATTTTTCTATTAAACTGCGTCATCTAATTTAATAATTCAAAAATAATATGAATATATAAATAAATGGATGTGAATGCAAAAACACCTGTACGCAAATATACATACATACATACATACATGTATAAATATATGCGTATGCATTACGCACTCTGAGGTAGATTTTTAGGTGTTGGCTTTGCTGAAAGAAGTTGTAAAAGATTCCATCCTGTCTTGCTGCATTGCAGTTTAAAATTACTGAATTTAAATTTCAAAGTATAGTTTGGCTTTTTTATTTGATGCCTTACATTATACATTTTTGTCTGAAACATATACAATTAGCATAATAAATCCATAAAACTGCAAAATAGAAGTTAAGTTTTGATAAAACAGAAATGATAAAATTTCACTTTGAGCTTTTCTGCCATATTAAACAACTTCTGTATGTTAATTTATATGTTTATTAATTTGAAGTAAATAAGCAGTATTAACTGAAATGTAATGTAATGTAATAAAATAATTTATATATTTCAATGCTGTTTTTTAATCCAATTGACTCGATACCTTTCAAACAAAGACTATTACCTACGTATGCATAATTTGGAAGCTTAAGAAAAAAGAATGCTCATATGTTAACAAATAATGAAAGAAATAGCATAAATTTTTAATTTAAAAAAGTAATTTACTACAGTAGATATTTCATGTAATAGATGGTAAAAATAGTTGTCTGAAGATTGTAGAAATTGATTTCTATTCAGTATGACAGGATGATTGCAGTTTGAATTCTCTCTTAAAAATTATCCAGTATCCTCTGAATTAATTATGGCAGAATTGTCACAAACTAATTGATGTATAAAGTATGAATTTTTATTATCCGTAATTATATTTTTATTCATTAATCGACGACATGCAGCAACACGACGACTGTATAAAATGGAAGATTTTCTGAAAAGTTTGTCAAGAAATGCAGACAACTTGCTGCTATTAAAAATCATTTCATAATATAATTTGAATGTTTGTTATTTGTATTTAGTTGTATGCTGAATTTGAAAAGAAAAATGAGCTTGTTGAAAGTGAAAATCTACAACTCTACAAACCAAACTGCTAATTCACTTTATCATTTGTTAGTGAGTATTTCTTTTTGTTTTGTATTTTACAGTGAAATATTAATTTCAAAAAATAAAACCTTCGTGTGACTTCCCTTTTTGGACGGCTTAACAAGACATATATTTGAGATTATTTTAATATTCATTAGAATAATTAAAGTTTAATAAAATTTTATATAAATAAAACGGAAACAGACAAAAAAAATAAATTTAACAGGAGAGTTCTATCTACTTTTAAATGACCACTGATAGATCAGATGCAAAATTTTTCAAAAATACTATTCATAAATTTGTTTCACTACTAATAAATAATATTTAAAAAATACTTTTAATCTTTGTTAAAAACCTCTTTTAAATGTAAATTTCATTTTACCTAACAAATGCATAATTTTGTTCTTAAAATTGTATGCTTATCCAGTTTTTCTTCAACAGAAACAAAAGTTAAATTTTAAACTTCGATTATTACATACAGCTATTGTTTGTGCTATTATTGTGGAAGATTGATTGAACTGCAGAAAATGAGCGCCCAATAAATACTGCATTATTAGAAAAGCAAACCAAATAATAATATTTGAAAAGAAATTAGTTATTTTTTTTGTTTAAGCTTCTGTGGATTGTTTTAACTTGTGGAAATGTGCACGCAAACAAGGAACCTCTTTGCAGCAGTTACGCTAAACAGTGTCCCTTTGCCAACGGGGTAGAAAGTGCTTATTTGGAATGGATTCTGAATCGCAACGACACATTCGCGATGCAACTGCTGACGCCGGATAACGTCAGGTTGCGCTATTTTCCACCAAATCTGCTCTGCGATGGAGCTCTGCTATACGGTGAACGGGCGTGTCCGCAGCAGTTGCTCGACGGAGGTGGCCACCACCATGGAATCAACGAACGCTCCCTCTGCCCCTGGTATTGGACGGTCAATTACGATCCGCTGAGAATCCCGCCCTCGTTGCCAGAGGCGAGATGCGCCTGTGACCGGGCAGTGCTACCGCCCAACTTGTCCTACGAATGCGAAACGGTCACGTACAAATTGAAAGTGCTCCGCTTCGACCCACTGTGCGAAAATTACATCCCTACAGTAACCAAACTGGCCATTGGTTGCACGCCGATCCAAGAGACAACGTACAACCTTTTGCAAAGACCAATCAGCGAGACACTTTTCGCACCGTACGAGTACTGACAGTTGACCAATTAATTCAAAATTTTCACACAAAAATCTAATCAGAATTTGTTTGAACAATTTGTTTTATAAGATGGAAAACAAAAGAACATTATTACATCTGCAAATTATCATTATTATATAAATTGTAATTCTTTGTAAAACTAACTAACTGATTGGTGATTTCATTTCAAAATAAACAATAACCATTTTATCAAATCAAAATAAATAAATCACCATAAAATAAATAATTCCAATCCAACTACAAATAGAAAATTTGCACTAATTCTGAGCATATTCTGCATTTCATTCAACAAATAGTAACTCTTTATATTAACTTCTGCATCATCTGCAGTCTGAAACTTACCGTAACACAGACACACAGACCTGACACATCAACTTTGTGGATTTGAACATTTTCTTCAACAATAAACTGCAACAAACAAATTTTACAACAAATAATACAAATAAAAATCAATCAAACATACGCTAATTCTCACTCAAAAAAGGAAAGCTATCAAAATAAGCTTCACGCCTAAACTACTACTTGATTGGTTTAGCCTCAAACAAAGTATATCAGAATTGAAAACTATATACACTGACAAAGTGTGATTGAGTAATTCAAATGCAAAAAAAATAAACATAAATTAATTCATTCCACTTATTTACATCTAATGTAATTTAAAGCATCAAAAACAACATCATTATTTAAATAATAATAATAATAAAATAAACACAAAGATACATTGCTTCCTAAACTTTTCGAATGTGCAAAACATTCAGTATCATTGTATTGTTTAAAATCAACTTTATGATATTTCATTACCCTTTCCAAAACAAAAAATAATTAAACATAATAGCCAAGTTTTTGATCAGTCTGTTTGAATAATAATTTTGCTTTTTGTTGTCATGGAAATTGTTCTACCAACACTTTAACAACAATCATACAATAAAAGTAATCAATTCAAAAATAATTATTAAGTGATACGAGTAAAAAAATTTTTTAAGGGGAAAACAACAATACGCACCATCATTCTTATGTTTAGCACAAAAGTTTCCTGCCTTCAGACGAAAAAAAATTATTATATTATTATAATTGTTGAAATTGCATGCTGGTTAATTTTACATATTTGTATTTTATCTACTTCAATGAAAAAAGTTATTTGCTCATGCTGCAGTGTCATTTATTTCAATGAATGAGCAAAAGTTACTGGAAACCTCCAATAATGTCCAAATTGTCAAAGTAGGAATGAAATTTGGAATATTCGACAAGACAAACTCTTCGATATGTGACAGTACAACGGTGTTCTTCTTCATCTTGAGTAGCGTGTTGCGGGCACAGCTTGAAAGAATATTCAAAGCATATATCGGCAACCTGAACAAACAAACAAACAAACAAACAAACAAACAATAAAATACAAATAACAATTAAATATTTCAAAAATAATATCAACCTCTTTCAAATTCTCTTCTTCTATATTTCGACATCTGTAACGAACCGGAGCCGGTCGCTTGCCATCGTACATTCCCTGCATGCGACTTATGATCACGTAATGTGTGAAACGTTGCAAATTCGAATCCGAAGCGTAAAACCTGAAAAAAAAACATATAACCAAACAATAAGAACAAATTATTTTTTGAATATGAAATATTTCTTTTACAAGACATATTTCATTGCTTCAAGAGCAACTGATCTGGGCAGCAAGTCGATTCGTTCGTTAACCAGATAACCAATTCGCCTGGGCAACATTAACATGTTGGCAAATTGTTGTTTCTCTGCATCGCTTAAATTGGACGATTGGCACTTTGCAATCAAATACTTTTCCAACTGTACCACTGCTGAATTCTAGAAAGACAAAAATAAATTTAAATAAAAATAATAACAATGCTTGAATTGAACCAACTTACTCTTTTTGTCATATCGATGCAAGCTTGAAAGCTGTATATAGCTGATGGAGTCATTTGGAAGATGTCATAGTCCAGTTCAGCATCCAAACGACCCTGAGGTCTAATTCGAAAAGTGGAAACAAAACTGAGATGATTGCTCAATACAGTATCGCACAATTTATTAACGTCAACGGCGCCGCATCCGTAAAGCTGAATTTTTTTTCTTTTAATACAAGTCATATATTTAAGAAAAAAAACTAACAAATACAATTTTCAACTGTTTCCAAATAAAATTTTTAAAAATTATAAATAAATAATATTTCTTTTTTTAAAAAAAGAAACTACTCACTTGTCTAAAAGTGAATGCAATTCCATCCACTTGAATACTGCATGGTACTCGAATATTGAAATACACTTTCAAACTCTGGTTGAAATATATAAATATAAAAAAAGAAAAACATCATCACTCACATTATCGTTGTATTATAAATAAATCTTATGAATATTAAATAAAAAATACAACTAATAAATTTTTCACCGGTAACAATTGGTAGATTGGTATAGGTGAGCTAATAGGTCTGGGTGTCCTCAGACGAGACCACAACCAGGAGAACGTCGACAATGGTTCCTGCTGCTCTTGAACGTTATTCATCGACGAAATTAAATAAAAAACAATAAAACCTCAAACAGATCAGTAATTGCATTGAATATATCAAAAGAAAATTGGAAAAAATCAAAACGTAACAAAAAAAACAATACAAATACTGTGATAAACAGAGAAAAACAACACAATCATACATTTGTCACCAATGCTAATGATGATGATGTTTATTTTCACTTTTGCATTGAAAGCAATGAAATATGCTTTCTTTTCTCTTGTTAACAAAAAAAAATTAAATTAAGAACAAAACAAAACAAAAAATAACAACATTGCACAAGTGTAACGTGTAACAACCAATCAGGCTTTTCAACCGTATTCATCTTTGTCTTGCGAAGCAAATAATGTGTAAACAACAAACAAACAAACAAACAAACAAACAATTCAAAATAAAAATCTTTTAAAATCATTATTCATTTTCAGGCGGTGCAATCTGGTACGTGATCAAATATTCCGGATAAGCCTATAAAATGAAAACATCATTTCAACAAACAAACAATTATGCATAATCAAGAAATAAAAAAAATACCTGTTCGCCTCTGTAGATCACATACTCAGGATAAGTTAAGCCATATCCGGATGGTTTTCCAATTATTGAATGATGACCCGGCGGAGCATGTGCCAATTTCATCGCAGTTGTATGGCCAAACGATTTTCCCAAAATCACTCGACACAAAAGTAATTGCCTAATTTCGATCAGAATAACAATTAAAATTAAAATTAAATTCAACAATGTGACCTTCTTACCTGTGGCAAACGTAACAAGATTTATCTTTGTGAGGCAAACATCCAGTGCCACCTCCAATACCATACACGTACTGATTGCTTTTGCTGGAATGTTCGGCAAAATAGATGCCTATTTAAATATAAATTTTCTTTAATTCTTTTTTCTACTCAAAAAATAATTTTCTCAATTTCACCATTTTACCTGCCCCAAACATGCCACCAATGTAAGCATGCCGCTCGTCGAATCCCTTCTGAACAATGGCGTTCACAAACGGAGAACCGTGGAACAGTAATTTCTCGTTGTGTTGACCATTGTTCTCTTCGGCTATATCGTCTCGTCTGCGAATATAACGTTCCCAAAGTCGTCGATTGAATACTTTTTGCACCTGACGTATGATTGTGACAATGTAAAATTGTATTAAGCCAAAATTATATTCTTCACACACATATTTGCAAAATTATTATTATTATTATTATTATTACAATCTTTCTCACCTTTGAAATATTGTACTTCGTGAAAACACCACCCGCTCCGGCCGGATCACTGTGAGGCACTATTGTACTTTGCATCTAAATAAAATTCAAAAATAAAAAACATAAATTTATTAATTTTTCATACTGTTTTCTTCTATATTAAACAATAATTATACCTCATCTTCAACAGCCAAAAATTCTAAATGATCAGCAGGCAGTGGTACCAAAACAGCACCGTTAAAACCAACCGGTGTAGATGGAAATCCAGGCATGCTGCAGCCGACTACAAAATATGAAAATATTTAACAACACTGAATAATACAGATTGAATAAGCTTCAACTAAAAAATACTCGGTTGGCCGATGGTCAACTTTTCAATGCTTCGAATCAACTTGTGACGCATTCCATACGTACTAACACCAATAGCTTTCAAATCTTCGTGCGACATTTCAACCAAAACATCCAGTGTAATCTAGAAATATTTTTTTTGAAAACATACTAATAATGAATTATAAATAAATAAATAAATAAATAATACTTGTTCTTTGTAAAATAAATCTTTCAAACATTCGAGACCGATGCTTTTCAAAAACAAAGGTACGCTCATTTCAGCCAATGGTTTGTCTCGTTCTTGATGCAAAAAATCCCTGGCACGACTTGGCTGCTGCTGCTGCTGCTTAACTGGATACTGCAAAATAATAATTATTTGTTCGTCAAAAAAATATTGCATATAAAAATCACTTTTTCCGTCGATTGGTCGGCAGAATTAGAACTGGACGTCGTAGAGAAACTAAAAATATTATTCAACATTAACAAATAAGTGAACAATAAAAATATAACTTCTCCACTTGCTTACTTATCAACAGTGTTGGTGCAATTTTCGCCTAAAGATATTGCAGTAAATGAAGATAGCACCGGCAACAGTTCATCGGAAGATGCAATCAAAACAGTATCCAAACGACTAGTGGACGGCATGGCATCTTGCAAAAGAACGCGAACATCTTCAGCCGTTGCCAATTCCAAAGGAATTTGATTTTCTTGATTGCGAATTGTTGGATCGGCTCCGTGATTCAACTTCAAAATAATGCACAACTTTAGCATATAAAATAACACATTCAACGACAGAACATTTCGCAATATACCAACAAAGTGACCAGATGGGTTCGACCTTTCTGCGCAGCTTCGTGCAACGGCGTAAAGCCCCACAAATCTTGAGCATTAACGTCGCCATTGTTCTCAATCAGCAGATGCGCAATTTCCAAATGCTGAAACAACAAAATCAGCAAAAACAAGCATTGGATGCATGCAAATTGCAAATGAATAATTAAATTCGATCATTTACGCCATAAGAGGCAGCGTTGTGCAACGGAATCAAACCACCCTTGTCCTGAGCATTGACATCAGCTCCCATGTTGATCAAATACTCCGCTACGTCGTAATTGTTGTAGCCAGCTGTAAATTAATTGCACTAAATAATTTTGAACACAAGAACAACAGAGTATCCATTCATTACCAGCCAAATGCAAAGGCGTGGAATTTCGACCCTGACCATCTCGACAACTCACATTTTCTGCAGTGACAAGTTTCTTGACTTTTTCCAAAGATCCCGTTTTTGCTGCATCCAAAATAGCCGAATCTCCTATAAATAAATAATAAAATTGAAAACATATATATATATATATATATATATATATATATATATTGCATTTCATTTTTCAATTCAATCGTCATCAAATACCTCGCAACAAATCGGCCACGTCGTCATTTTCATTGTCTTTGATTAAATCTAGCGGGGTGTGGCCGTCTCGATTAGTTCTCGTCTTGTCCGCGCCGTTCGCAAGCAGCAACTTGCAAATGTCGAACTTCCCTTTGGCAGCTGCCTCGTGCAATGGGGTAAACTTCCACAAATCGGTAGCATTCACGTCGGCACCTTGCTGCAAGAAGATGACAAAATTAAAAAAAATAAGCATTTCAAATCAAATCAAATCAAACAACTCTGATAAAGCAATTCACCTGAACAAGAAACTCTGTCACTTCGTAGTGACCGTATGAACAAGCATTGTGCAAAGGAACCAAACCGCCTTTGTCTTTCGCTTGGATATCCGCTCCGGCTTGGACCAAAAATTTTACCACTTCTAAACGATTATAACCCGCGGCAAAATGCAGTGGAGTAGAATGACGACCCTCCACATCACGACAGTTGATCAAAGATTGTTTATCATCCGACTCATTCAGTACAACTTTCACCATTTCCAAATCGCCAGCTTTAGATGCTTCCAGTAAACGATGCTCCAAAGATTCACGAGTTCTTCTATTCACAACTGTCGGATGTTCTTCTACAAAACAGAAAAATATAAAATAAAAATCTCAATAAAGCAACAGACACTTTTTATTCAATTTCCGCATCGTTCATTATTTAACTTTACCAGCGCACTGAAAGTTAATCCAATCTTGAAAAATTTTTATATCACAATTTTCTTTCAAAAATAACATCGATAAATTATTTAAAAAAGAAACACCTAATGTACAAAAAACTGAATTCAATTTTTACCAAAAACAAGGACTTAAAATTTTAATAATTTAATTACCTAAAACTTGAACGGTCATGCCAACTGCCAACTGTCTGGCAGTAAGTCCATGCAAGTTGACCAAACTTGCATCAATGCCACGGTCAAGCAACAATTTGCACATCGCAACCAAACCCTTTTTAGCGCATCTGTGCAAGCAGGTTTGTCCTTCCCCGTCAAATAGGTTAATCTAAATTTTTATAATAAATAATACATTTAAAAATAAAAAGAAAGGGAAAATAACAAACGTTAGCTCCTCTGACAAGCAGAAGCTCCACCAATTCCAAAGCATCTCGATCGGCAGCGATGTGTAGTGCACCAAGCAGATGTTTATTTCTTTCATCTATATTGACTCCAACTGAAAGTACAGCTTCAACCATTGGTAAACAATTTGCATGAGATGCTTCGCATAAAACGTGCTTTAAAAATGAAAAATTAACAAGCAATAGCAACGCATGTAAACAAAAAAAACCAAAGCGTGTAAAAATACCAAAGCATTCTGGCCTGTATAAGGATGCTTGAAACTGGCCGTTTCAGAAGAAAGGAATGTACGAAATTTGTTAATATCACCCGAAGTACATGCATTCAACAAACTGTGGCCTTGGTACTCTTCTAAATTGAATGAGAAATTTTACTTTCTGATGAAAAAAATTTTATCGTAAAAAATGCATACTTGTCAACAATTCGCGCAGTTCAACAGTAGAAGCCAAATCAATGGGAGTTTTTCCATTGGAATTTTTCACTGTTGGATTGGCACCGTGTGCCAGAAGGCAAATACATACTTCAGTTCGACCTTTAACTGCGGCTTCATGTAATGGTGTAAATTGCCAAAGATCAGTAGCATTTACATTAGCACCATGCTGATAAAGTAAAACTCGAATAAAATAAATTATAAATTAGATTAATTAAAATCAATTTAAACCTTTATAAGCAATTCTGTAACTTCCAAATGACCATATGAGCAAGCGTTGTGCAAAGGAACAAGTCCTCCTTTATCTTGCACATGTACATCAGCAAAAAATTGCAATAATAACTGCACTATCTGCGTTCGATTATATCCGGCAGCCAAGTGAAGTGGAGTAGACTACAACACAAAGATTAAACTAAAATAAATTCATACATCAAAATATTACGTACCTTTCTACCATCATTAGCATGAATATTAACACTAAGAGGTGTTACGAGAGAAAGCAGCACCTCTTCGTTGCCATTTCTTGCAGCTTCAAGTAGTTCTTCTTTGCGATATTCACCTGAAGCATCATCAGAAATGTTTTTCATTTCATTTTGAAAGATCACACAGTTTTAACCGTATATACCTGTTAAAACCTCTTTTACAGCAGAATCTGCAATATCGAGAGGTGTCTTTCCATCCAAATTTTGAACTAACGGGTTAGCACCATTCTGAAGTAAAACTAAAAATAAATAATTAATTAATTGCATACATACATACAAAAATAACAAAAATACAAAGAGGAATGCATACAAACCTATGCAAACATCAACTTTTCCTTTCAGAGCGGCTTCGTGCAGTGGTGTATATCCCCAGTGATCGACTGCGTTTGGATCAGCACCATTTTTAATCAACATTTTGGTCACTGCTGCATGGCCAAACGAACACGCATTATGCAAAGGCACCAGACCTCCTTCGTCACGCACTTCAGTGTTTGCGCCAGCCAAAAGAAGAATCTCAACTACATCCTTTCGTCCAAAACCTAAATCAGTATGATTTATTAATAATACGTTCAAAAATAAGACGCTCAAATAATTAATTCTCAAAAATAAAAACAAACAACAAAAAATAAATGTACAACTTCGTTCAAACAATAATGTTAGACATAAATGAATAATTTCACGCAATTATTTACAAACATTGAGACTTAAAAATGTTCATATCAAATGTTTTATAAAACAAAACTGCTATTTTCATCAACTATACTTTCTGAAATATTACACAAAATATGTTACCCTTGCCAAAAACAAATAATAATCAAATAATGAAGGCAACATAAACAAAATTTAAATATTCTTAAATAAACAAAAAAAATTAAAATAATATAAATTAAAAAAACAATTTGTAACGTAATTTTGTTATTTGCACTTGCGCATCAATTTCAATTACAGTTGGTGTTAAGGTCAGAAATGTTGGCAAATTTTGTTTTTGTTGAAAAACATATATTTGCTGCAAAATTATCACGTATTTTCACGTTCTAATAAAGTTTTAAACTACCTTTCACAATATAACAACAAACTTTGAAACGATCAAACCGGAGTCATACTTTCATGTTTTTACAAAATGCACTAAATGTTTTATTTTTTTATAAAGTTACTTTCCAATAAAAATTTTCAAATTACAAGAAAAAAATATTCTCTGCTTAACGCTAAATAATTTCTGCTTACGTTTAATTTTCACTTTCGGAATTATAATAGAAGCATAAATCATACTGAAAATATTAACTTAAAAGTTTTTGATTATTATAGAATTCTATTTTTAAACACTCTTTTACATTTCATGAAAACGGCGCTGCCTTTATAAAAAATTATGATGCAATTAACAGAGTAAATATTTAAAATCTCAAAATTCGCAAACCTGCCGCAAAATGTAGAGGTGTTGATTTACGGCCAACAGTATCATGGCAGTTCAAATTTTTAGAATTGACAAGTTTCTTCACACGCCCCAAATCACCATCACGGCAAGCTTCAAATAAGTCACGATTTGAATCACTGATGACACGGCCGACAGTAGAGAGACTAATTTTCGGGCGCTGGCCACGATTAATTCTGCAAGACATCTTGCCTAACAGGCGAAGTGAGTATCGGCCTATCAACAAGACAAAACTTGTCTTAACATTAACAAAATTCTGCTAACAGTTTTAATTTCTGGATAGCTAAAGAAAACATGCAGTACAAATAATCTCACTTTAACAAGTTGCAATTATAATACAGTAAAAATATGATTTGTAAGATGATTGTACATGATTGTGGTCAAATTTTTAGCTGCTAAATAATTTGTAAATTTAAATAATAAAATAAACATTTATTAAAAATTTAAACTAATTAAATGCACAATTTTAAATTTCCTTATACTCACAATTTTAAGGAATAATATTTCTAACTACAGTATACTGCACATTGTAATATTGTAATTTCATGCCATGATATGTTTTATAAATTGCACTAATGATAAAAAGCAGGAAAATTAAAAGTAGTTCCTAATTTCACAAAATATAAAACGAAGCTATTCACTAAACAGAATAAGTTGTTTACCATTGTAGAGATTAAACAAATAAGAAAATATAAGTAGGATGTATTTCTCAAAGTGAAATTTCAAATATAAGTAGGGCATGTTGATATGTTTTAAAATGCAATATCGTGCTAATTTACTTTGTTGATAAAAAATAAAATAACATCTATATACGCATTTTAAATGCTTTTTATAAGATTAGAAATATTATTACTTATAATAGTTTTAAAATATATCAAAAACATAAATTGTTAAATGACTGAATAATTGACTTAAAATGTGATAAAAGTATTTAATAATATGCATAGGACACAGAAAATAAGCAAAAAGTATTATGTAGACTACAGTACGTGATGTACCTGAGCGCCCTCACTACAGTAAACGTTGATCTGATATTATTTATCGTCAGTCTCTCTAATCGTTGTTATCCACGATGTCTGGTGACTCGTGAGTGATACCTGCGGCGATGCCATTATGTCGCAACGCGAACGAGGCAACGGAATCTCAACTATCCCAACCTACAACGCAGACGACGCTGGACTGTGGTTGCTGCGCCTTGATGTGTTTTTTCAACATTAGCACGTCGTTGATGAAGCCAGAAAGCTGCACATGGCTCTCAACGCGATGAAACGGTCAACAAATTTCGAAACTTACTGTTGACCGCCTCAAACCTGCGGAACCCGTTCACAACTTTCAAACAGCTGTGCCTGGAGCGCATCACGCAGACTAAGGGCCAGCGCATTCTACAAGCGCTGACGAACGAGGAGTTAAACAACGACAACCCAGTTCCTACGCCAGATATAACGGCTCCTCGGAGACGCTTTAGTGGATGTCGCTGGACATTTGTCGTCAGCAAAGTGCCGCAGTCCATCCGTACTGCCTTCGTGCCTTTCCAAGATCGACCCTTGTCGGAACAGGCAATGTTGGATCAGCACTCTAACCTATGACAGCACTCAACGCTCTAACCTATGACAGCACTCAACGCTATCAGCTCGGACATCAGCAGCTTCACAAGCTGCGTGGAGCGTTTGGAATCATTATTCCAGATATTCTTCAAATGCCAAGACCAGCGGCGACTAACGTGTTTTTATCACCGTCGTTTTGGCGACAAGCCCGAAGTGCGCCCCACCCTGTCCGTGGGGAAACGACACCGGCACTCGACGCTAACGGCTGTCGTTTTGCCAGAAATTTTTAGCCGTTGCCTGTACACGACGGGCAAAATATCTATCCCACGTTTATTAATTAACATTGGCGCGGCGGTAAGCTTGCTACCGGCCACGACGTCGGAGAAGCAACAAGTGCCTCCGGCGTCCAATGAACCAATATTGCAGGCAATTAACGGGACCCTTGTTAGCTTTGTCAACGGTCGCTGTCCAAAAACTGACCTCCCAGCTTTGACCGACGTGCAAGCCGATATCATGGGCGCTGAATTTCTCTACCATTACGCGATAGCGGTCGACATCGAACGATCAAGACTTATAATGGCACCCAATAATGCCCTTGCTTCATCAAACAATAGCACACTTACTGAATAGTCGCTGAAAAATACTAGTCGCTGCTTGCGCCTTTTTACCCACATTAAAAGGACGCCACCCAAGATGCAGTAAAGCAGCTTGAATTCGTCATCTTGCATGCAATAGAGCAACAATAGAAACGGTCCCTATCGTTTCTCGACAAGCCTCGGTGCCCAAGCGACAAACCCCACAATGGCGACTGTGTGGCGACTATCGCGGCCTTAACTGCTGCATAACAACGGACCGGTACCCACTCCCAAATTTAGCCGACTTTGCACACAACCTACACGGTTGCACATATTATCCAAATTTAGCTTAGCACACGCCTGTTACGACATTCTGATGCGGCCTCAAGACATACTGAAGTCCGTGATCACAACACTCTTCGGCCTTTTCGAGTTCCTCAAGATGCCTTTCAGCCTGCGCAACGCGGCCCAGAACTTCCAACGGTTCATCGACACCGTCACCAGATGCTTTGTCTATGTCGATGACTTCTTGGCTAGCGTTTCACAAAAAGAATATATGAAAAAGGTGCTGCAACGCCTCCAAGCGCATGGCATCCAAGTCAACAAGGGCAGTTGCATCCTGGCCGCACCGTCGCTCCCTTTTCTCGGCCAGATTGTCGATACCAACGGCATCACAAAGTCCAAACGGTCAAAGCTTTTCCGGCACCCACAACCGGGCGCGAGCTCCGCCGATCTTCGGCATAGTAAATTTTTACAGGCGTTACCTTCCGCACATCGCGATCACATTGGCACCCTTGTGCGCCATCGCATCGGCCGCAGCATTGTCCAAGATCACCCTCACGCGTGATCAACTGGAAGCGTACAAAGCGACGAAAGACGCATTGGCCAATGCCTGAAAATGAAAGTGATATGCCCTCATGGTAGACGCGTCTGACCACACAATTGGAGCATTCTTCTCCAGACGCTTCACCGCGGCACATAAGCGCTTCAGCGCCTTCGGTTGCCAGTTATTGGTAGCATATCTTGCGGTCAAGCATTTCCGTCACGCGGTGGAAGGATGAAAATTTGTGATCTAGAACAGACCACAAGCCACGTTGAAAGAAGACCTCAACTGCTCGGCAGCGGAGATATTGTATCACTTGGCTAAAAGGTGGTCACTATTGACAACGAGGGAGTTATCTCAAAGGTCTCTGTTTCGGACGGGACGGCAGGGCTACTGTGGCTACGAACTTGCAGGTCATCAGTTTGGAATGCTGCCTGAATGCGCCGGAAGCAGCAGCATTGTGATCCATCTTACTAAATCGGCTCAGACAATGGATCATTGCCCCGGCAAACCAACCGCCAGCAATGTCCGGGTCAGCTCAACGCTCCAGTCCAGGAACCTTCGTTCGGGCCTCCAACGGCGCCTGCTATATAAACCTGATGTTTGGCAATCAAAAGACAGAGTGTGTTGGATCCATTGGTTGTTGGATCAAGCAATGAGGAGGACGTGCCCTGACGAGTCGTAGGTGATGAACGTTCCGTTGTGTTTGTTGTGTTCATTTTATTGTGTTGTGAGTTAACCTTGCACGGTTGCATCTGCTCCTAAGATTGCACCTTTGTTCCACCGGTTTTGTTTTGTCTTTATGTCACGTTCAGAAACGAACGTCAGTCAGATTATGGTTGGGCGATCATTGTTGATTTGACCTACCGCTGAAGCCAAAATACTGTCCGCTCAACTTGAGGATCAAGTTCACATTCCCTCAGTCACAGCAGTCTCCATCGACAGAACAAAGATGGCGTTCATCGCATCGGATCACGCCAACGTAACACCAGCCTGCCCGGAACGCAAGCGGGATCATCAAGATCATCATCAAGGAACCGCTATCTGAAGGGGAGTGTATAGGGACTACAGTACATGATGTACCTGAGCGCTTTTATCTACAGTTCTACTTTTGATCTGATTATATCATTTTCGTCATTCTTGACACATGCACGCACTCGCTCTCTTTTTTTGCTAATTGTTGTCATCCTGTGCAGTATGATTTAATAAACTAAACGAGTAATGGTGAATCGAGTGATTTTTTATGAGGGGCGTAATTGATGATGACTGTAAAACTTTTTCAAAAAAAACTAATCATAATCGTTCGATAACTCGTGAACATGTATTGTTCATTACTTTTCTTCATCTATACAACATCACAGTGTAGTTTGTATGTATTGCCAAGACTGAACATCAATAGTAACCAGAGAATGACCATCTCTTCAATGCTGCAATGCTGGATGGTAGTGTAATCAATTTCAATGATTGTGAAGTATGAATTTAAAAAATAAATTTAATTATCTTGCATTAATTGTTATCATATGCAGCATATGGCTGACCACTGTAACCTCTTTGCGATGATTCATGTCGACATGATGTAGCATTGCTTTAGCATGAATTTCAACTTTGGAAAAATCGAAGTATCATTACAAAACGCATCATTGTTATCTTTCAAGTCTTAAAAGTCAATTAAATATAATAATACATTAGATAAGAGCATTATTTATTTGTCTGATATATCAATTCGAAATACAACCTTTTACACTTTCAGATGTCATGAATTGACATCATGAATTCAGATGTCGTGCAAGCAAATACTTAAATTATTTTCATGTCACATGGAAGTGTTAGTTAAAGCTACAAAACTTACCATTATTATGTCGCCTGTTCATTGCTGTTAACTTATATCTGTTTCATTCGTTGTTTCAATGACAACACCACTGACATTCAATTTTGCAAAATTGAATTTCAAAAGTGCAATCGGTTTATTGCTTCTTTTCTTGTTTCTTTTTTAACTCATATAATATAGACTGGTAAATAATGTAATTTTTTTCAATAAACAGTAGCAACATGCATGTGACTGCTGTTCATTGTAACAGTGCCGTCGAATATCATCGATAAAAGTGAAAAAAAGTAAATTCTGATTGATTTCACACAGGATTCAAATTTCACAGGAATTATTTTGGTTAATAATTTTAAAAATGATCACAAAAAGAAAAATATACTCTGTGGGCCAAGTGAAAGCATATCAAAATACCATTGTTGCTGTTGTTCAGCATATTTTTCTTATGTGACTGACATCTATTAACATTACTTCAAGAAAAATGATTGCGACTAGGAGAAAGACGATGTGAACAGAGGAAATTGAGATGCAAAAAAAATCGAAAAAACAAACAAGCAAAAAAGAAAGAAAGAAAGCAATAAATTCGTTCAAATACTTGTGAGCATTGCTTCGATAGTTCTAGCATTGTGCTTGTTGTTCTCGTCAGAAACGCAGTCCTTCACTTTGGATACCAGCCGTTCTAGATGGTTGGTCTTGGCCAAGTTGACCAGTTGCCTATCACCCCAGAGCAGTGTCAGCATGAGCTGCAAAATGCCGGCCAACTCAGCCTCCTCCATGAGCCTGAACGCGGCTCCAAATTGCTGCTGTAGCCCTTGGATGATCAAGTTCAACAAGTTGCTCTTCCGTTCATAGCGTAACGTGTGGTTCATCTCCTGCTGGTGGTAGACGTAGGCGTAGTTAGCCAAAGCAGCGACGGCAGCGATCCTGGCCGACTTCTTCGCACCTTGCAGAGCATCCACCAATACCGGCAAGCAGAGGTGCTCGAAGTCGAGCATCGACTGCCGGGATGCTTTGTAGAGGAACGAGTTGGCAAAGAGGCGGCAGACGACCGTCTGAAATTGGCTGTAATTGGCGGAGTGTTTGTCCGCCACCAGTGAGCAGGAGAAGCTCAACAAGTGCCGGTCGGCGTTGACGAAGAACGCCTCACATCCGGCGCCATCCAAAATGACAAGTCTCAGCAAGTCAATCACCGGAACCAGATGTTCAGTCGGCCAGCAAAGCATCTTTTCCACCAACAGCAAGTGGTCCCTGTTCGGTTTGCATGGTTTTGTGCTGAGCAATTTTTCCAACGAGTCCATCTCTGACGACCGGATTCGATCCTCTTCTAGCACCGCTTCGTTGAACTCTTTCAACTTGTTGCTCAGCTGCTTGGCGCTGAAATTGTCCACCACTTGGTAACGTCGAAGCGGTATGTCGTCACCGACCGGCTTCAACGGGTCCAACTTTTCGACCACATTCTGCATGGGCACGTAACGAGCGGCACCGGTCAGCGGATCCGAACCGTCTTGGTCAAAGTTGCCAGGAGCCGGGCGTGGCTGCTCATTGCGTACAGTGTTCTTTTCGATGAAGTTGACCACGTCGTTCAAATAAGCTTGCGGCAAGTTGTGCTTGCGAATGAACGTCTGCGCCACGTGATGCACATCGTCGCCAGTGTTGTAAGGTAGCTTGATCGGCGGCTGACCGTCTTCGACGTCCACATCAAACACATAGTCGTACTGTTTGCCGAGATAGGTCGGCTTGGCTTGTTGCTGACCGGGCGTGCCAATAATATCGCCGAACTTCAGCCAACGCTGTTCAACACTGGACCACTGGTACAATTCGGCCTGGTTGTTGCTGCGGTTCAGTATCATCTTCTTGGCGCCCTCCTGCTTGCCGGGTTCGTTCAACGCTTCCAAGCCGGGCAGCTGGGTCTTTTTCATACCAGCAATCATCTCTTCCTCTTGGCTCGCTAAATAGAAAAATGCCAGCTCAGTCTCGTATTCCACAGTTTTTGCCGGATCGATCATGGTTTCCTCTTTGTTGGGTGTGAAAATGCGAACAACGCCGTCGTTGCACGCGCAAGCAACATCACCGTTCGACAACGCGCACACTGCCCAGACAGTTTGACAAGGCAACCGGATAGTCTGCAAGCAGGTGCCACTGTTGGAATCCCATATACGAACCGTGTGATCTTCGCTAGCGGAGGCGAACCAGTCGGACCAACCGTAACTACAGGACAGTGAATAGACGTAGTGTTCGTGAGCGTTGTAGACGTGCGTGCACTGACCAGTGTCCACGTTCCACATGCGACAGGTGAAGTCGTTCGAACAAGATAAGAACGATCGGCCGCCGGTCAAGACTGCCAAATCTCGAACACAGTCCTCATGCCCGTTGAACGTGGTTCGGACAACGCCGTCTTTCCAGAGCTTGATCGTCTGATCTGCCGAGCCGGACAGTAAGTCGCCGGAATCGGAACCCAAGAAAATGACCGCCCAGACTGGCAGCGTGTGGCCGAACAGTGCAGTCGATTGGCCGTCCTGTTTCCACAGTCGAATCGTACAATCCCAAGAAGCGCTGGCGAACCAACCGAGCGTCGGATGACAAGCCAACGAGCATACTGTATTCGTGTGACCAATGAACACTCTGATCAACTCCAGACTTTCTGGATCGTAAGCTCGAATAATTGCGTCTTTTCCTGACGCTAGCAAAGCCCCGCCGGCTGACCAATCGTTACCAACGGCCGGCATCATCGCCATTGACGAAATGAAGCCGTCCGATTCTTCGATTGTGGTTTGCAGTTCAAAATCCTGCATCTCCACAGAACGACGCCAAATTTTCAGCTTGCAATCACGAGAACCAGTCGCCAGTGTCAGGCGACGATCATCGCCGGTAATCAACTCGCACAAGCAGCGCACATCTTTCGAATGGCCACGCAACGCACCGCGATATACAAAAAGCTCTTTTTCGAGAGACATAATTTTTTTGTCTAAATATTAATCCAAATCAGCAATCAATTAAAAATGGAACTTTTTTAACGAAGAAAAAAAATTATCAGATCATTTCTTTACAACATTCCAATAAATACAACATTAAAAAGAACAACTATCGTATATTGAAACATTCCTTCAATTCCTGTTGGTCACCTTCATTCACATTTCCAATGTATATTCAACGTAATTGTTGAAAAAATTCAACTTAAAACTTTATCTATTTAATCAATGAGAAGAATTTGCTGAATAAATTGAAAAAGAAGCACTGGATCAAAATTCTTCTGGATGAAAAAAGTTAAAATTAACAATACGTCAAGCCAGTTAAAATTACGATTCTTCGTTTCAATGTTTCCAAATCGGAACAAAATGTTCAAATATAATAGTCAATTCAATTTAAAACTGCAACTGTCGTTTTCAACTTTTCAACTGTTTTTAGTTTTCAAACTGAATTCAAAAATAACAACTATTGTGTATTAATACATTTTTAAATTTAAAAATGTGACAAAATGGAATTTAAAAAATTAACTCCTTTTATATTGCTAATTTTAAAAGAATCTTTAAAAATAAGACAAACTAGGACATTTGAGCTGATTTGAAAACACCAAAATGAAGTAGCGCAAATAAATTTAAATAAAAATTTTTATCTCACTTGACAAATTTCTTTCTCGATCTCCTCAAATGCGTAGCAAAGTTGTAAAAATTTTTCCAAAATAACAAAACTACAGTATAATGCTGTTTTCTGTAAAAGAAAAACTAGGTAATAATGTTCTACATTTTTCTTATTTTGTTTTTGTAAATGAAATTTAAAAGTAAATTTTACATTTCATCACTTCAGATGCAATTTTATAATTTGATCATTTCGTAAAGTCTATTTCAGTATTCGTCTTACAATTTAGTTCTCGTAAGGTTGTTAATTCAAAACGAGTTTTTCAACTTGTAATGATTGAAAAAATTCTAAATTTAGTAAGAATTGTAAATTATTATTAATTTTACATTTTTTTGACTTTTACCATCTGTTTCAATGTTGAATTATATTTTTGAAATTATAATTCATTCAAAAAGTTTTGAAAATTTGTTTAAAATTTTAGCAGTTTTTGAAAGTTAATTTCTTGTTCAAAGTAACTTTGTGAAAGTCAAAAATGAAGATTTTAAATGAAATTGAATAAAATTACATTTCAAAAACGTTAATTTTTTCGGAAAATTTTCTATTCATGTAGTATTTTACAAAAGAGAAGCCTGCTTCCATTTAATTAAGATATTCTACTTTATTTTAATTTTACTGTATTAAATTATGAGCTTTATTAAGTTGCTTTAAATGTAGAAATATGTTTTTTTAATTGATAAAATCAGTTTCATTTATAACATAATAAAGCTGAAGCGAAGCACTTATTTTAAAATGTATTTTGTTAAAGAAAGTTAAAAAAAGCTGCTGGTTTACTTTTTATAATAGATGATTTTGGGGTTGATAATTTTGAGATTAGTTTTATTTATTTTTGTTTGCATTTTTAAATGTTTGATTTTCTTTTTTGAATTGATTGTAAAAGTGTTCTGTGGGAATTCAATGATGAATTTTATTGAAATGTTATGAATCTTCTCGATGTTGCATGAAGTTTCATCTATTTAAGCAATTTCCATCCTTTTGCTACCAGAAGTGCCATGTTTAAGCTGTTCAACTTGTTACCGAAATGTAAGTTGTTTCTTAATTTTGCTGAATTATTAAGCATATTTAATGATTTTATCTCTTGAAATGCTGTTCAAGCTGTTTAATTGTATGTGAATATGATGCAAATTATTTATATCAGTTGTTTTAAATTGAATTTTGTTCTATTTTTAAATTTTTAAAAATTTCTCTGTGGTAATTTTATTTAAATTTTCAACCATCAGGTCAACGTTTTACATCTATTCGTTCGTCGGTGCTGTTCTGCAGAGAGAACGAAGAGAATGCAGTCTGTTTAAGAAAGTAAGCAACTTGTGAAAACGTTTATTGTAATAAAAAAAATTGCTTCATCTCTTTCTGTACTTTCCAGTGAACATTGCAGCATTGTCACGGCAAATCATTTTTATTCCAATTATTGTTTTGGTTTTTACAATGAAAAATCCAACTCTGGCAATGGATCCTCCGCAAGAGAAAAGCACTGCGACGGTACCAGTTCCAACTGCTTTCCGAGAACTCTTTCTAAAGTAATAATAATAAATTTTATTTATTTATTTATTTATTGTATATCTGTTTTTGAATGCTTCAAATCTTCTTGTTATTCATATATACAGTATGCGGTTCTGTTGCTTGGCTATCAGCTCAGCAAGTACATTGAAGTGTATCGTTCACGTCGGAATCAGCATTGCGTTTGCTTGTGTTTTGTCAAAGAAAATTTGTACAATTTGTTGAGCACTATTCTGTGTTCAAGTCGCACAATTGCTCATCGTGTTTTACCTCTGTCTTGGGCAAACAATTTTGAACTGAAGCATCCCAACATCAATGCATCTCCATCCGACAGCTTCCCACAGCAACGTTGCATTGTTCACGACGTGGCTGTACAAACGGATACGAATACGGATACGAATTTTCTTGTAATCGAAGACAATTGTTTCTGTGTATACATTTGCATTTGAATTTTTTTTTTAATGTAGAACATCGATCGTTTGATCAGTGAATGCAGTGATTGCTTGAATAAAGAACTCGAAGCGAGACTTTATTATTTGATCGGTCTGGACTTGTTGCATGTGAATTTGTACGAAAAAGGGTTGGATTATTTGCTAAAATCTTGCAAGCACAATTATTCCAAAGCGTTGTACAACGTCGGCTTGTGTTATTACAAAGGATACGGCTGTGTTCAATCAGACGAAAAGGTTTATTTTTGTTTTTTTTAAATAATATTTGTAATTTTAAAAAATTAACCTAAAATATTTATTTTTAAGGCAGTCAAATTTTGGAATTCTGCCGCGGAGAGAGGTAACGGTATGGCAATGTATCAACTCGGTGTAGTGTATTTGAAAGGTTTAGCTGGCTTAAAATGCAACGCCGAATTGGGATTAGCTTATATGAACAGAGCAGCCGAATCGGGGGTTGTTGAGGTGAATTTATTTTATTTTATTATATTCAATAATTTATTAATGTTATTGTATTATTTTCAGGCCAAAACATATTTGGGCGCTTTGCTTTTCAAATCCGGCGATAATCAGGGTGCGTTGAATTTGTGGAAAGAAGCAGCTTCGTGTGGTCATGAAGAGGCAAAGCATTTTTTAGAATCAAATTTTTCTACGCAATGCTGAACAGTTGAGTTTAAAAAAAGAATTGTTTTGTCTTCACATAGGTTAATTTTTTTTCTCTCAGCTGGATGTTAAAGTAAAAAATACCTTTGTGAACTCGGTGCACCTTAGTTACGGTGTAAGATTGATTGCTATATTCTTTTTACAGCTTTCAATAAATATGCATGTGTTTGAAAATTAAAGAAAATATCTACCATACTTTTTGCACTTTCTTTCTTTCGAATAGAATAAATTAAATAAATAATATTTATTATTACCAAAACAAATTCAACTTCGTGCATGTGGACAACACGCGCACGTTCCATGTTCATCATTCATGATGCATGCTTGTAAAATTTTGTTATTCCTATCTGTCTATGCCATACTAATAAAATAGTAGCAATAGCAGTTGCTGTTGTTTAGCATTCGAGCAAAAAGAAAAAACCAACGACTGCTGCTCTCCTCGCCAAACAAACTAATGGTATTAAATGGCACATGTATGAAAAAAAGAAAACAAACAAAACATTTAACAAGCAAACAAGCAAATAAATAAATATAAATATATATATATATATATATATATATATATATATATACTAACAAATAAACATAAAAAGATGATCAAAATACACAGGCAAGTAGTTTATATATATATATATATATATATGTATATGTTCAAATAAAGGTAAATTTGCATTTTGACAATCTTTTTACCATTCAGCCTAGTTGAAGAGTTTTGCTAAATGTAGCTGCATTGAACGCTTTGTCGTATTGTTTTTCCGTAGATTCCAAATCATCCGTGCTGTTGCTGCATGTTGATGCGGTCAGACGATCCTTTGCCGCCATGCTGCGTCGACCACGACTACTG
The DNA here is from genome assembly GCA_001447645.1 of Trichinella pseudospiralis. NCBI lineage: Eukaryota > Metazoa > Nematoda > Enoplea > Trichinellida > Trichinellidae > Trichinella > Trichinella pseudospiralis. The sequence goes on from JYDV01000013.1 coordinate 445,654, forward strand.
CCACCAATATCTGCAGGGCTAGTAGCTGCTGTTTGCATTTGATCATCACCATTTGATATTCGACATGCCGTCGACTCCGCCCCTCTGTCCAATGTTAACAGATCGATCAGCTGATCCGGAGCCATGGACAGCAGGGATTTGTTCTCGTCGCCGATCACCGTGTCGGCCATGAAATTTTTGAACTTCTGAAATCGCATAATTTTCTCTTCCAAAGTGCCCTGGCTGATCAGCCTGTACACGTTCACCGTTTTTGTTTGACCAATCCGGTGCGCTCGGTCCATCGCCTGAATATCCCGACACGGATTCCAGTCGTGGTCGAAAAATATCACCACATCCGCCCCGGTCAAATTCAACCCCAAGCCGCCAATTTGTGTGGTCAAAATTAACAAATCAATCGACGGATCTGAATTGAACCGCTGCGCCAGCTCTTGCCTGCGTTCCGGTTCCACTGAACCGTCCATTTTCAAAAACGACATACCCTTACCAAAGTATCCTTGAGCGAAAAAAGTGCACAGCAAATTCAACGCACTTTTGTACTGACAAAATATCAACGCTCGGTGTGCACTTATTCCATTGGATTCCTGAAAATATTTTAAAAAACAGATTTACAAAACAATACAAAACAGATATGAAAAACATATCACTACCACTGCATCACAGTCTGCTAAATTTGAAATGCCGATGCTACATTCGGACAAAAGTTGCTTCAGTGCTTGCATTTTGCCAGAATAGCAAACGTCGTTCAATTGTTCCACATCGTTCAATTGGAGCTTGTCCAAAGCCGACCGCATGAGCTCAGGTTCGCTGTCCGCGACCAAAAGTGGATGACTGCACAACTTTCTCAAATAGGTAAGAATGGAAAATGTGATCCCTTTTCTCGACTCTCTTCCAGCAGCAGCCGATGCCACTTTCTCTTGAACTGCATCCGAATACGCCTGGTACAGTTCTTGTTGCACTGGCGACAGAGAACAGTAATAATCTTGTATAATTTTCGGCGGCAAATCACGACAAACATCCACCTTTTTCCTTCGTAAAATGAACGGCAGCACCTGTGAAAAGAAAAATCATCTTTTATAAAGTTATTCATCTTAAATTTATCAAATCAATCCACCTGCTTGTGGAGATCTTCGAGCGCTTTTTTACCAGCATGCGCTTCGGCTGATGTTGCTTTGGAATCTCGACTCTGGCAAATTGGTTTCAAATAACGCTGCTGAAATTGGTGCAACGTGCCCAAATAGCCGGGCATTAAAAATTCAAACAGAGACCACAGTTCACCGACACTGTTTTGCACCGGCGTGCCGGTCAGTATCAATCGATGCTCTGCGTGAATTTGTAAAGCCGCTTTGAACAGTTGGGTTTTATGATTGCGAATCACATGCCCTTCATCGAGAATACAATAAAGCCAGTGTTTGTCAAACAGCAGCTCATTTTCACGTCTCAAACTTTCGTAAGAAGCAACAAGCACGTTGCATCTTTTCAATTCCTGCAAAAATTTGTGTTAATGTAAAAAAAAATTGTTTTTCTTCAAAACTCACTTCCACATTGTCAAAATCCAACGTAGTGACGCAAAAATCCGCTGTACAATGGCCGAAAAATTTGCTCGCTTCCGCTACCCAATGCTTAACCAACGTTTTCGGACAAAGTATCAAAGACATGCTGTTTGACGAATTCACTTTCTCCTTGTTGTCGTTGTCGTTGTCGTTGCTGCCCATTCGTTGAGCCATGTACAAAATGCACAACGTCTGCAACGTTTTGCCCAAACCCATCTCGTCCGACAGTATACCGTGCAAGGAATAATTTTTCAAAAAAGCCAACCACGTCACACCTTCTTTTTGATACGGTCTCAGTTCGCCTTCGAGAATCGATGGCAATTTCACCAGTGGTAAAGCTGCCGGATTGCAAAGAAGAGAAAAAAACTGACACCGCTCTTCTTGCAAAGCAATCAACTCCGGACAAAGACCCTGCAATGCCCCTTCACCGCCTTCCAACGGCATCAATTGCACCAGTGAACCAAAGCATTCACACGCGCATTCTCTGAAATAAATTTCAAAAATAAATATTTTTTTTTCAAGAACAACAAGAAAGTATGATGCAACAATATGAAATAAAATAAAATAAAAATGGTAAATTTATTTTTCAAACCAAACCTGATCGTACGGTGCGAAACCATCATCTTCGGCAAAATTGCAGAAGCCAAAATGCGAATCACCCCGTTCAACCGGTGGCCGACACTCTGAACTAAGCAATAGATCACTTCCACCGATCCAAGGCAAGCTTTCAACAAGCCTTCTTGGGCACTTTCCAACTTGGGCAAGATGTTCGGCAGCAGTAAATTCAACGTCAAAACTAAATCCGATTCCGCGAAGACTGTCAAACAGCTGCAAACTGTCTGCCGGAGCACGCAACAATTCCACGACAACAATTCACAGCACACCGGCACCATTCTCTGGCACAAATCTCGACGGATATTCTCTTCCAAACATGCATAAACGGTTTTTATTGTCTGAAAGAAGAACGGTTTATTTTATTTATTGGAAAAGAATAACTAATCGTAAACAGATGGAAAATAATTTTCTGTTACCATAAGCACATTCATCAACTGGACAGATTGTTGCTGCTCATGCCTGGGTTGCGGTTGGGGCGGCGGCATGGGATTGAACAGAATATCGTAAAGCGATGTCGACACTTCGGCCAGTCGATGCTGGTGATCGTTGACAACGCGAAGCAGCACTTTCGATGCGTTGGCGGCTGCCTGAAAATCCACAGCTTGTTCTTCGAGTTCTCCAGCGGAATATTCCAACTGCTGTCCAAAATCCCGGACCCGTTTTCTGCTCAAAATACAACAGCATCGACAACTACCGCCAGCGCTGTGCCAGTAAAGCCGCTTTTCCGCACCTAGCAGTGTGGCCAAATTTTTGACAATTTTCATATTCGGAGACGGCGTTCGGTCCTTGCAAAGCAACAACAACCGTGACAAACAACAAGCAACCTGGTCGATCAGCAAGCAGCCGTCATCTGACTGGCGCACATATTCCATCAGTGGTTTGATCAACGGGTTCAACCTCGCTGGAAGCTGGCCAAACAGCACACAAGCGCAACAAGTCAACACTTTCACTTCTTGCAGCATGCTCTGCAAGTCGGCGGCCGTGGACAAGATCTGCTCTTGCAAACTCTCTCCGCGGTGCTGCAGGTCCGAATACATCGAAGGCAAGTGGTTCAAAGTAGCCATCAGACTGAGACAACGTTGCACTGCTTCGGTCGGCGAAAAAGCAACCAAGGTCGATTGGACAGCTGGAGACTCTGGCCTTACTAGGCCTTCTTCAACCAGAGTTTCTAATTCTGAGCACAGTGAATTCAGCTGAGTCAACTTGCCAACTGTTTCGTCGTAGACCACCAGCTCGGTCTCGGCAAGCAGATGCAGCTTTTCTCTCAAACTGTCGTTGGAAAATTGTCCAAATTCATCATCCACGGCTGCCCATTCGCACAGCGTCAAACAGGCAGCAGACTGTTGGTCAATTGAATTGGATTCCAAGTAAAACTGAAACAGCATCGGCACGCTTTGACGAAGTTCTGCCGACTGCTCGTCGCCTCGGACCCGTGAGATGCACTTCAGCAGCACAGCTAACAAGCCGGCAGCACGACGTTTAACCTGAAATAACAGAACAATTTATGACGGATCTGTTTGCTTTTGCATTTATTCATTCACTAAAATCCACACCTGCAGCACAGCACAACGGCGTTCCTTAAGCGGAAGAGCCAGCACCCCGTCGCCAGCGAGAAACACGCACCGCTTGCTGCCGACGTACTCTTTGGTCAGCATCGGATTCGTCCACGGCACCATCAGCATCGCCATCCAATAGCTGATCATCGGATAGACGACGTTCAGCAGCAAAATTGGATCCATTTTCTCCACCAACGAGCACCAAAACTGGCGAAGCGTCGCGAACACTTGTTCATCCGGTTCAACCAAAGCCTTGGTGAACAGCGACGGCAGAAAGGCGCCCAAAATTTGGGCCGCATTTTCTGCCAGCACAGTCTCCGGGGTCATCTCCACACTTTTCACTGCCAGCGACAAGTACAAGCGCCGAATGTCGGCAATGCTGTGATCCAGAAATGAATTGTAAACGGCCAACGACAGCAAGTCGATGCGAAAAGTTGGACAACAGTGCAAAATATGCAACAAGCCCTTCAGAGATGCGTTGCTGTCGTCGTTGATGTAGTTGGCCAGTCGAGACTGGCACCTGCTGACCAAATCGGAGCTGAACACAGGCGCCGTCTCGAGCAGCTTCTCCACGACGCCGGATATCGCTTCCGCAGCCGCGATCACCACATCCTCGTTGTCATCGTTCAGGCAGTCCAACAGAGCGCGAATCAACTTCTCCGGCAAGGCTGGCACCGACCGCTGCCCCTCTCCACCGTTGCCATAATAAGCGATCAGCATGTATTTGGCGGCCAGAAGTCCGGCGTAACGACAACTCCACTCGTGACCAGTGTCCAATTGTAAAAATTGCAACACAACGTCGAAAAACTCGACTCGCATTTCGACCGGTGCCTGGCTGGTCAAAACTCCCACAGCTTGACAAATGGTCTCCCTGACCGGGGCGACAACCTGACTGCCGACAAAATCGCTGAATCGATCCAACGCCAGAACAACAAACATGTGCCTCAAGATGTTTTGGTGCAACAGCGAAAACGGAACCACGGTCAACAGTTGCCTCAAACCCAAAGCAGCCCCGTGGCGAACAGTCCAATCCGGCTTGTACAAATCCGAGCACAGTGTTTCACAAAATCGACACACAATCGACAAAAACAACCGACCCTCTTCATCGACACAGCTGAACACTACCGGCTCATTTACGAGGTTCACATCCAACTTTGGCTTCTTCACAACGGCAACAGCTTCAGCATTTTCCACGCTTGGAGAGGTTAGTTCGAAATCAGAAGTCGACAAAAACTCCGACACGTTCAACTCCCCCACCGCCTCGCCGCCAATCATCAACTGCTGCTTCACTATGCGCATCTGATGGTCTTGACTTTCCCTAACTGCACAGTTGTACTCACTTTCGTCACAAGAAAGAAGCGCGCAGCCCTGGGCCAGTGTGCTCTTCAAATCGAACTTGAACTTATTGTCCAGCACATTCGCTCCGGCCGGTGAAGCTGAACTGCACTTTCCCAACGAAACTCTGGCCAACTGGCGAATCGCCTGTGCAGCACTTTCACGCACATCCCACTGCTTGCCAACCAGCAACTCGTGAATACGCTTGAGAAGTGATTCAAAAACGGCAGCATCGTTCACACAAGCATCTCCAAGATTGGCGCACGCAAGCTCACGCACTACTTCATTTTTACACTTCAACAAAGCTAACAATTTTTCAACCCTACTCTGCGATTCTTCGTCTCCCATATTTTGTACTCTGTATTAGCACCTAGGAATAAAATTTACAAAATTTAAAATAAATTATATTTCTAATAATTGAAGGCTGTCGCGATCATCAGTTATTTATTATTTGCAATTTTTCGAAAAATATTTTTAAAAAATTCTTTTCAAAAATCATAACAATATTCAAAATTAAAATATAAACTTATCTGTCATTATTCTAACAAAACTAACAAATGAAAACTTCTACCTTACTTTTCATTAAAAAATCAATACTACCATACTGTAGAATGGACGTAAAAATGAAATCAATCATTTTCACCGTGTATAATTTGTGGGAAATGTGTACGACAATTATAATTAACAATAGTAAAACTGCACATACTTATTGATCATAAGATCTTACAACATTTGATTAAAATTTAAAATATGATTATATAAAACAAAATTTAAACAATAAACAACATGAGGTAATTCAAGAATCTTTATGAACTGTAATAAACTTTTACTATTTAAAATTTCCTTTATATTATAAAATAGATATTCTATACATCTGTAAAACCTTACACACACACACACACACAAACATATATATATGTTTGCTTTAGAAAGATTTAAAAATCAGCTAATGAACAATTTTTGAAAATTTACAAAAATACATTGAACGGCTCAAGAATATGAAACTGGATTTCTTTAATATGTAGAAAAGGTAGCATAAATAGAACAGGTTACACAAATAAGCGTCACTGAAATTAAAATGCAAAGCACACAATTCACTAAGTAAATAAATTTTCATTGCCACATTTTATAAAGTGAAAAATAACTGGATTCAACATGTTATTTAATTGAATAATGCCTACGTCACCCTGTAAACATCACGACAACAAAATGTGTTCGAATAACCTCGACATAATTAAGCTTAACCATCATTTATAGCCATTCTTGAAAAAAAACAGAATAAAATAAAACAAAATAATGCTTACAGTAGCACAGGTATTTTGAGTAAACGTAACGTCAGCTCACACAAACCTACCACACATTATTAAGACAAAATAATGCTTTATATAAATTTTTTTCAAGCAGCATTTCAGTGACACAAATTTTCACCATATACTAAACAAATCCTCTGGCTATTGTATCATGCATCAGCAGTACCACTAGACAACTGACATGTAAGAGCAATTTGCTATAATTAACAAACAGATATAAAAGATTCATAAAATTAGTTTTATGAAAGTTTAGCATTGATAACGAAAAAAAGCAAAATTAACGATAATAATCAGAATATTATGATTATTATTAAAAGCATAACATTACCAGGTAAGTTTCAAAATAACTGTTGTTAAGATTATATCCTATTTTTCTTAATATACAAAATTCATTGAGCAAAAATATATTAGATAAAAACAAACAAAAAATAGTATATCCTTTATAAAAATCAAGTTTAATTTTATGAATGAGTAACCTATAAAGTTTTAAATTCAACTGCAAAAATTATTATACTTATCCCAAACAAAACTGAATTTATGGTTTATTTACAAAGTTTACTTATTACACAAAATATGACCTTAATACCATAAAAATAACAGAATTAACTCAATGTTATTCAATTGACAGTAATGTAATTTTCAAAAAATTTCAAAATTAAAGCTTTACAGTTACTTTATTTAAATTTATAAATAAAAAAATTCAAATAAATCATTGAATTTTATTTAAATTTTGGATATAAAACATGAAGTTATGATGAAGATAAGGAAGAGTATTACGATAGCGGATGCAGTAATTAAAACTGAAAAATTATATTTCAATTAAATTGCGCTTAGTTATTTAAAATATTAAATAAAATTAATTAATCATAACATATTTAACTTTTTTTCATTATTATTAACACTGTCTCAACAAATATTTGTTATTTTTCATTCAATGGTGCAGCGTGTAGCATGGTACAGTAAGAATGCAGTGTGTCTAATCGTACTTGAATGTATTTAGTTGATAATTTTGGACAGCGTGTTTTCAGTTTCTCGTTTTCAATATAGCTGTTCGTTGAAACCTGTACAGAAACCTCAACAATGACTGCAAGTGAACAGATGCGGAAGATGCTCGATGAATTAATGGGAACAAGTCGTGACGGTAAGCGGTTTTGTTTTTTTGTTGAAATGACGTCTTCCTTTTTCTGTATGCTTTTGAAATGTTTAATACTGAAATTTTAGTTTTCAAAATATTTTTTTGTACAGTTTAATGCTTTTATAATTATGTAATAGGTGATGGAGGTAAAAATACACTTCCGTTTACTGACACTAGAGTTTGTCGGAGCTATTTGTTAAACTGCTGCCCGCACGAAGTCTTAGCAAATACAGTAAGTTTCATTTTTTTTGTTGGTGTAATTTTCTGCATGTTGTAAGTTGTGATAGTGTAGTGTATATTTCAAAGTAAATTTATTATTGTACGTGCAAATATTGAATATTTTTTAGAGAATGGACATGGGAATTTGCAGTAGAGTACACGATCCTGCTTTACGAGCAGATTATGAGAAAGCTTCAACCGATAGAGACTATTTTTACGATGTTGATGTGAGATGAGTTTTGAATTTTTTTCAGTTTCTGACATAATGATTCACAATTTTATTAGGCTTTGGATCATTTGGAAAGATTTTTTCGTGATTGTGATAGACGGATGGAAAGTGCGAAAAAGCGCTTAGCTGAAACTCAGGAAGAATTAACGGAAGATTTGGCTGAAAAAGGGAACAAAGTGTTAGAATTTAATGAACAAATTGGTACCACTTTGGCAGAAGCGGAAAAACTTGGAGAAGAAGGAAAAGTGGAAGAAAGTTTAAAACTTATGGAAAAAGTAGAAGAGCTGCGAAAATTGAAACAGGAAGCAGATGTTCGTTAATAATTTTGTTCGTCTGTATGGGTGATTATATTGTGCACTAATTTTAGTCGGTATTTCGTTCTTCAATGCCACCGAGCAGTTACCAGCAACAGAAATTGCGCGTTTGTGAAGTGTGTAGTGCATATTTGGGTATACATGATAATGATCGGCGACTTGCAGACCATTTCGGTGGAAAACTGCACATGGGATTTGTTTTTTTACGTGAAAAGTATGCTGCTCTTCAGGTACGTTTTTTTAACAGAAATGCCAGTTGAACAGAGTTTTTATTTAGTTTTAATGAACAAGGATTTATTATTTTTAATAATATTTAAAAATACCTGATATTTGATTGGTGAGTTGTAACGCAATTGCTTTTATTGCTTGATATTTTATGTAATGCTGTTTGTTTGTTTAGAAAATGGTGAAAGATCGTCGTGCAGACCGTTGTAATTCTGACAGGCGAAATAATGATCGTTCATATCGTGATTATCGTTCTAGTTCAAATTATGGAAGCAGAGATAGAGACTCAAGAAGGTAAAGTGAATGATCCCATTCACAAAGTGAACGTTTTAGGGCAATGCCAATTCTGTGTTGATTTCATTATTTTATTATTATTTTTAGATCCAGAAGTCGAAGCCGTGATTGTCGGTCTATTGATGGCCGTAGGTACGTATAATACCATTGCATGGAATTTTCTTTTGTTGATTTATGGGAATTGTCAATTAGTAGTGTAGTAGTTATGTTGCCACGCTGTGCATTTTTAAGTCTGATTTTACCACAGTTTTTGTGTCGACCAGAATCAGTTTATCTACCTTGTTTATATCATCATATGATTGAAGACAGGTATTTTTTGAATGTGCCTTTGCAGAACGCTTATTCGGGTACGTATGTTTTGGATGCATAGCTTTTTGAGTAAGTACATTTTTGCTGCATTGGTATTGCTGCAAATAGAACATTGGATTGGATGGTTGTATATGTATAATGCAACAGTGCTTTTATTTTGATGGGCAATTCTTTCCTGCGCTTAATTTATTACAGTAAGCTTTTCTGAAGGAACATTTTTTGTTGAAAAGCTACAGCACAGTTTTACTTTGATCCTATCATTAAGCACAGTAAATTTAAGAAAATGTAAGGAATATTTCATACATGAGGCAGTATTTCAATATGAAGTGAATATTAGCATGTAAAATAATGCATGTTACAAACTCCTAGAAATGGCTTGATGCTTAAATTTCTCTTTTCACTTGACATTTCATATTTCTTTCTTTTTTTTAACATTTTTTGCTAGATAGTTTGTTTTCTCTCTTTTTGGGATCTATGCACAGGTTGTTGATTACACGATAGTTGCACTTTTTTAATCATATTTTAGACCCAAGAGCTCAGAACTAAAAATTGATACAGATAAATGGAAAGTGAAGTGAGATAGATAAGATCATCATTATGAGTGTGAATTGTTCTTATTATAAAAAAATTTTGCCTTCTTTTAAATCAAAGTCTGAAGAAAATTCGGTAGCGATTTAGTTATATGGCTTGAAATAAATCGTAAGTAGCATACTGATATCAAGAGTGCTTTTATAAATAATGTGCAAAATTGTTGTCAAAAAAATGAAATGAACAACTGTGCACATGCTGACTGTGATGATGTTGATGATAATGGTGAAAAGTGAATTAATTGGTAAGAAATTGTGACTGATGACGATGGCATTTGCGTTGGTTTAGATGTTTAAATGTTTTAAAGGCATTAAAATAAGTGCTTCTGCGACAGTTTAGTTGAACTATTTCGTTGATTGTTTAAGAGATGATTTACATGCATTTATAAATTTTTATCATCTCCGTTTAAACGTTGGACATTACGCCGAAAATATTTTATTACATCAGTGTAGAAAAATCTGCGTATTGGAATCGGTAAGCGAAGCTGATGCAGTACGATTTTATTTCTGCATCTAAAAACTAATCAGTTTGCATCTTCCTTCATTTATGAACATCGATTTTGGAAGAAATAATGGAATTATCCATATTTAAAAAAATAATAATGTTTTTTCTTGTTTTTGTTTTAGGCGAGACCGTGGAAGCCGTTATTATGATGAAAGTCGAAGTAATAATCGTTATCGTGGTAGTCGATCGCGTAGCAACGACAGAAATCGAGGCAGTCGTCGTTCCAATGAGGAACGTTCACGAAGTCGTGATTACAAAAGTCGCAAACATGAATAAACATCTTGAACAAATAAAAGAACAAAAAAGAGACAAAGCAATAATATTGATAAGAAGATTTTCATATTTGGTTTATTGTTGCATGTGTTGCTAGAAGTAATGTAGAACATAATGATAATCTTGTAGGCAAATCGGCATCAGATAACACCTTTGGTTTGTGCACAATTTCCAAGGCTTCGTATTGTATTTTTATTTTATTTCATTTCATATTTACTGTTTTACACCAACGGTCTTATTATATAAATGTTCGGTAAATTGAAAATGAATTTATTGATTATTGATATGGTTTATATTTATATTTCAGTGAATGATTCTCATTGATACAAGTCGCACTGCTTCTTCACATAAGCGCTAGCAAACTTTGCTGAAAGTATGTCGCATGCATTTTTATAACATTATAAAAAATTTACTCATTTGTTTATTTTTCGATAAATATTGTGTTTTGAATTGATGTGTTTTTGTAAAAATGAATAAGAACGTAAATGCTATCCAGAATTGTTATGCACTTTTTTTTAAATTTCATATATTAAAAAGTTAAAAAATTATTTTTAATATGAAAACGTTGTTTTAAAAAGTTATACTTTGATAATTACAAGTGTTTCACACTGCAGTTCGCATTTTATCATGTGTTATGCAGTTCATAAAAAACGCTCTTCTCTAAATGTTTTATCAGACATGTTTGAAACAATTTATTCTTTGCTTGTAACACATTTATTATATGCGTTTGTAAAAAGTTATGAATTTGAAAATATTTTTTAAATTAAAAATTTTCTTATTTCATGGACCCATTTAAATATAAATATCATGAAAATTGCAGTATAGAAATATTCTACTAAAAGTAAAATGTCAAACAGAAATACATAAATAAAAAAATACAGTTTTAGCTACATAAAAATTATCCATTAAGAAAGAAGTAATTTAAAAATATATTTTGCCTGATCTACATTTTGAATCGTGCAATGTAGATTTATAATAAAGCAATGTATATGTTTTACTGTGTATTACAGGAATTCAACTATTTTGACAGCAGTTGTGTGCAGTTTCTCTTAATTTGCATCGTATTAAATTCGGATGTAATTGATTGCAATAGTTGGTTATATTTGCTTTATATTTTGTGGTATGTGGTGAATCTCAGTTTTAAATTTACGATATTTCTTAGTAGATCTCCATTCAAACCAGTCAGTCACTGCATGCATATCTGTGAAAGAACATTCAGGCAAGTTATTTTAATGCTTTTCAGATTATTGATATTGATATTTTTTGTTAAGCAGTTGGCTTTAATATAAGAAGTGTTCTTTTTTTCATAGTTTGAATTTTTATTTTTTTAACTACATTATGGTCTGCAAAATAATGAAAAATTTTAAATTGTAAAAGAGTAATTGCATTTTTGATTTATTGCGAATGCAGGTCAAAACTTTTGATTTGCGAGTTATTTTGAACTGCATTTCTATGATATCGGCATCTTAATTTGAACTGGCTGACTTGGAGAAGTTTCTGTTCATCAACAACAGGGTAGAACAAGCAGCTATTTACCCTAAGATGCCCACTGTTAGATAACACTGAAAATTTGAAACAAGTGTGATGTTGGTAACATCTATGATGATTTTTGGCTGATTGTTTTGGCTCAGAAGAAACAAGTCGAAGAAGAAATTTTATGCAGAGCCGTGCAGAAGCTTTAACTTTATACATACATAAAAGCTGCAAAATTTTATGCGAATCTTCTGAGCAGAAATCATGTTTGATATCAACGAATAACTTTGTAAAAATTTATTTGATTTCAATTAATGGCAAATGTCTGATTGTGAATAAACAAAGAAGAATAAATTCAAATAAAATTAGCTGAAAAAAAGAATTAAGATTCAAATGTCCAGTAGAAATATTCATTGAACGTTTAACTCAGTGCAAATACCTTCTGACTGCTGGTATAATGGAATTCATCTTATAACAAAGTCAAGCATAAAAAGTTCAATAAGCTGTTCTGAAATAAACTGTAATTTTATATGATATTTCCGTTTCAAGTTAGTCCGCAAAAGAAATTAGGATCAAAAGAAATGAAAGAAAAAATAAAAAAGAAATGAAAAAATGTTAATATATTAAATGAAATTTTACTTGTGAAAATTGTTATTGTAAAAAACAAGAGAGTTTGGCAAAGTTCACAGTTTTAAACATGGATACAAATGAAAGGGTTTTATTAATGTTGCCATGGATATCATTTTTATAGCTTGATTGAATTGTTTAACTGAAGAGAATTGATATTGTAAAAATGTTTCTACAGACATGTGGCTTCTTATTTGATTTGTTTAAAGCTATTCGCATATACAATTTGAAATTAATCAAACAAAATTTAGCATTTATTAAAGCATTTTCGTACTATTGAATGTTCAATTCACCATAAAAAATGCCTTTTTGAACTGAATTAAAGACTTATTATTAAAAAGCAATTTGTACTTTCATTAAAAGAAAGTTAAATTGCAGTATTTGGTTTCAAATGCAGAATAAACTTTTCAGTCAATAAGTTTAGTTTCTAAAGCAACAGAATGTGAAAACTATATAAATTTCACTTTAAACTTCTTTTTTCAAAATGCTCCCATTATTTGCTAAGCTAAATTTAAAAAATTTATCTGATAAAACCTGCTTTTCAATTTTACTGTATTAAGGGATGCTGCATGCCTTGTACAGAAGCGCTTCAATGAAAATTGCTTGTTCCATTAGAAATACATTTATATTTTTTATAAAAATTATGCTATTCATCAGATATTTTTATATTGCGTGTGAACATAAAAATTAATTTTCATTATTATGCCAAAAAGTTACTGTTAATATTGGCTGTGAGAAGACTAAAAATTATGCTATTCAAGCATTATTTAATTTAATTAGTAGCTAATTTAATTTTTTTTCAAACAATGCATTTATTGTGCTCTTAGAAAAATTAGTAGGTCATTATGGTATTTAAAATTATACCTGCGTGTCATTAATAATTCAGCGCGAACAGCAGACATACTGTGGTTTAAAGTAAAATCGTAATTTAATCAAGTTGCAAAGTTTTTATTTGATGTGTCAGATTCGCTTGTTATTTTCTTATTAAAGAGCTTAAACTAGCGTTTTGATTTCCGTTTAGTTTTTTGTTGGTGATCAGGTATTTACTTCATATTTATTTGATTATTTGCAAATTTGAATTTGCAGATTTTTAAATTGAATGCGAAGAATTGTTTTTTCTAAAAATATTCTGCTTTTTTTAATATTCAGCGTTGTATACTTTTTTGATTGCATTGTTGTTTGAATTTGATTAGTTCACTATTTTTTCGTTTATTTTGTCAGAATGAGTCGTATTCCCAAAGCGGTTTCAACTGGAATTGTCAAAGACCACTCCAGTGATGTTAAATTCAGTGAAAAGTCTTTAATTGCGACCCCTGCTAAATCGGTTTTGGCCTCGAAAACGAAAGCGGTGAATCCTCCCAGAAAAGCATTACCAACCGCTGTGCGGAAGTATGTTTTTCACGTATATTTTTATGCATTTGGGAACGTTTTTTCATTATTTTTGTTTAGCAAGTGTTCTGTGGAAATAGTGTGCATTTTATTTTTGAACATTTACAATTTAATTGGAACATTTTTCTGAATGTAATTTTTGAATTTTGTCAACGACAAACTGTAAAAGTGATAGTTTGCATGGATTTATGTACGTTAAGTGTAAAAAAGTAGGGCAGTTGTTGAATAGATGAAATTTTTTCTTTGAGCAGTGTGGTTGGGTACTGGTAAGAATGTTATTAATTTAAACACAATGTACATGCAAATATCTATGTGATTGTTTTCAGTTTTCATTTCACTATTTTCAATTATTAATTGAGATGATAACCAAAAAAATTACAAGGATAGTTGAGCAGATTTGTGTTGTGATATTTTATAGTTTACTTTATATTGAATAGGCTTTTTATAAAAGATGAAAAATGATGCTTTCAAAAAATAGGTTAAGTGATGCGATATGTGTTTATTTCAGAGTGGAAAGCAAGCCACCATGCACTAGTTTAGGTGTAAGCAGGAAAATAACTGAAGAAAAAGAACCATCCGGTATATTAAAAGAATAAAATGCAGGTTTTCAATTTAATGTTAGATATTTAATTTTCAGTGAAGAAGAAACGGCCGAAATGGGATTACAAAGGTCGCATAGATGATATGGAAGAAATGTTTCGAAAAAAAGAGATGGAATATACAAGTTTGCAACGTGATGTGGAAATGTTGAAAGATAAGAACAACTTGTTGCAAGTGAAAGCAGCAACTGAAGGCGAAGAACATCTTGCTGAATTGAATCGTCAAAAAGCATTCTTTGAAGCTGAATTGGAAAAGTCGAAATTAACAATACAAACTTTGGAATCGAGCGTGAATCAGTTGGCCTCTGCCCAAGTGTGCATGAAAGCGGACAAAGAGGCATTGCAGGTGATTATAATAATTTTACTTTTATTCATGGGAAAAGTTGTAAATGTTTGTTTGTTTATTTGTTTATTTTCAGGCAAAAGTGGATCTTTTGTCGAGTGAGAAATTGAATTTGGAACAAGAATTGCAAGCTTGTCGTAGACAGTGTGAATTTTTGCAAGCGGAATTGTCCAAAGCCAACGATACTATACGTCTTGATGAAATGGAGCGTCGCAAGTTGCACAATTCTCTCATTGAACTGAAAGTTAGTTTTGAATATTTATTATATTTTTTTTCAAATAATGCTTTTTTCAAAAACAGGGCAATATACGGGTATTTTGCCGTGTGAGACCGTTGCTTCCGCACGAAAAATTGCCTGGAATGGACAACACTACGATGATGATGTCCAATTTTATTCATTTTCCTGATCGAGATAAAAAGCAAATAGAAATAGTATAAGATATTTTAATTTGTATTTATTATTTGTGTTTTGAATTGATAATATTTCATTTTAGAAAAATTTGCCAACCAGTGCTATGGCTACTCCGAAATCTGGAAGCATGTTGTTTGAATTTGATAAAGTGTTCGATCCGAGCGCAACTCAAGCTGAAGTATTTGAAGAAATTTCCCAACTTGTTCAAGTAAACAATTATTATAATTTATACAAGAAATTGAATAAATAAATAATTTTTAATAAAGAGTGCACTGGACGGTTACAACGTTTGCATCTTCGCTTACGGTCAGACTGGTAGTGGTAAAACGTACACGATGGAAGGGCCAGAAAATGATGAAAATTGCGTCGGCATGATCACACGGGCCATGCGGCAAGTGTTCCAGTGTGCCGCGGACTTGCAAACTCTCGGATGGACGTACAAATTTCAAGCCAGCTTTGTGGAAATATACAACGAAAGTTTGCGAGATTTATTGGTGGTCAACAATAGTAGTAATGATTCAGCTTCGTTGAATGGTGGAAATTTGGAAATCAAGCTGGTAGCATCCAGTGTCCGGCCAACTGCGACAACCAAGCAAGAAGTCACCGTACCCGGATTGACCATTGAAGATGTCGCCAGTGTTGATCAGGTGAATATATGAATTTGCATATTATTTCAATATCCTCTACTGCTAATGGCGGTGGTGAATTTGAATAATAATCCAACTGTATATATTTATTTCAAGGTTGAACGATTGTTGAAATTGGCCAGGAAGAATCGTGCTGTTGGTGCAACGAAGTGCAATGAGCGCAGTTCCCGCAGTCATTCGGTATTTCGACTCCACATCCGGAGCAGCAATGAGTCGTCAGGAGTTTTATGTGAGGGAAGTTTGAATTTGGTCGACCTCGCCGGTTCAGAACGCTTGAAAGAAAGCTGCGTTGAAGGCAAACGTTTGGAAGAAACGAAAAACATCAACCGCAGTTTGTCCTGCTTGGGACAAGTATTCCAGTCGCTAGCCAAAAAGGTAGATTTGAAGAATTATTTATATGTTTATTTATTTATTTATTTATTTATTATTTGTTTGTTTGTTTGTTTGTTTGTTTGCTTGTTTAAGGAAAATCATATCCCGTACAGGAACAGTCGTTTGACTTATTTATTGCAAAATTCGTTGGGTGGAAATAGCAAAACGTTGATGTTCGTCAACATCAGCCCTAAGGAAGATCACTTTCATGAGACGATCAACTCTTTGCGATTCGCCACCATGGTAATAATTATTGATGATCACTTGGTTGATTGGTCATATCTTATGCAAATTTTTTTATATTGATCAATTTCAGGTGAATCAATGCAATATTGGAACGGCAACGAAAAAAATTGCAATTTAACAATTTCACATTGCAATATATATATATATATATTATTTTTTTTCTTTCTCTCCCTTATAAATGTAATGTTGTTTTATAAATATTGTAAATTAATAATCAATCATTTTGTTTTCAAAATGAAGCTTTTTATATTTGCTTTTTGCATTGTGTGATGATTTATTTGGTTGTCATTTTACTACTTTAAATACAACGAGTTGATTATTTGAAAGGTAAAGTTTTTTTTTAAAATATTATTTCCAATTATTATTCAAAAATAAAAAATTTTATCTTTATACTTTTTTTCCTCATTTTTGTTTGTTCAATGAATGTTTACAAAATTTGTGTGGTAGAGATTTAGTAGAAGATTTTTGAATAAAATTATTATCAAAGGTTATTTCTGATTAGCTAGTCGAATTTGAACACAGACAGACGGACAGCTTAATATCAGTGGCGCTTGAAGCGATTCTTGCTGATTGCAATCATTGTTTTGCTGGTAGACGACGAACAGCAACAATTTGGTGTTGTGCAACTAGCAAGCAAGCCTCTACATACATATATATATACTTTTATTTATGCATATAAAGTGCTGTTCATACCTTCTGGAACACATTTCATCACATCAGATCGACGATTTTGTTGCTATTATTTATGAAGGTTTGATTATTATTTTTTCTTTTTTGCATATCATTTTTTCGTTGTTTGCAAATCAATAGCATATTCAAGTTGATTGTTGTTTCAATTTTTATTATTTTTTATTATTCAACGTTTTGTGTATACTTTTACAAAAATTATGCTTATGATAATTTCAATTTTTCTTAATAATAGCTTTTTCAACATTTCAAACAAATTGTTCAACATCGATGTTTTGAAATGGTCATTCATTACCTTGTTACAGTAATGGCGAGTAAGATGTTGATTTTTAATTTGCATATGATAATGCAATTCCTCATCATTGCTCAATTGCAATGCTTGATTAGGAAAAAGCTTGGGCAGTTGAAAAATGAATAAATGTAAATTGAATATTTTCATTTTTGCGTAGTTTTGTTGTATAATTATTTATTGTAAACTTTTCTTTTTTTAAAATAATTTGCAACAAAATTTTTGTTTGTTTGTTTTTTTTTTGATTATTTACACTGCGAACCAGTAGAATATTTTTTTTAATGATTTTTGCTATTTTTTTAAAACGGAATATTGTCGTCATTTTTCTAGCACAATCGCGGTGTTGTTTGTTGTAAAGACGAAAAGCAAAAACAGTACCATGAAATTTGCATATTTTAATTATCAATCAACAGTTAATATTTAAAATTTTATTTATTCTTCTATTGTTGCATTTTTAATTGTTATTTTATTGGGTTGAACTTAATTTGTATGATTGGCTTCTTTTTTTTATTGGTGTGTTTATATTTAAATTTGTGCTTAAGTTTGCCTTTGATTATAATAATTGATGCCATTCAAAGGGCGTTTCCTGTTTTTGTTTGACGAATTTGAACGTGGCGGATGAGAATATGGCTCGTTTGAATTTCCGCAGGCGGGAGGATAAGTGTGATTTTTATTGCTTTTGCAGAAATAAGCTGAATGATTTAGAAAACAATAACGGCACATTTATTTGTTTCTGTTTCAAATTTCACGAATTCAATTTGCAATATTATAAATATTAAATATGGGGAGGGGGAATAATTTTGAACAATTGAATATTTTATTTCAAAACAGAGATGAATATTATTTATTCAAGTATATTTCATTTTTCTTGAAAAATAAAAATTATTCATAACTTTCTCAAAGGAAATAGAAAAAACAACGAGTAGGAGAGAATAGGAATTTTTCTTTTTTGCTTTTTCATTAACGAGGGCAAGATTTCTAAAAATTTTCCACATTCATCCATGCGTAGCTAGCATATTCAGAGCAGAAGCAGAAAAAGCCTGAGGAGGTGCGTTGATTTGAATATATATATATATATATATATATATATTTTTTTAATCAACAAAAAGAAATCAATATTTCAAATTTATCGATTGATTTATTTCCTATTTTTTCTTTTCTTTATTTTATTTTTTTGATAGATTGATTACTTTATAGTGTTAAGCTAGTGTTGAAAAACCCCAACGGATAATGACAGGACAGAAAAGCAAAATATTAAAATGAAATATAAAATAAGAATTTGTAAATTGTTTGTTTGTTTTGAAATAATTTCTTTTTTGAAGAAATAAATTTATTCTTAAAAATAATTTCACTTTTTCAGGCTAGTTTTCTTTAAAGCTTTTTTGCATTTTTCTTTTTGCTATAAATTTTCTCAGTGTGTTTGTTGCTTGTTGTGCTTAATGCTTAATTTATTAAAAAGCCTGAGGAGATTGTTACAAATGTTGACAACAAATTTCAGTTTCTGTCAGTTTCTCAACTGGCAAACATTTCTATCATTTCTGTCATCACATTTTCCCTTTTTGCACATTCACTTTAAAAATGGAAACGTTTCTATAATTATTGCTAGTACAATTTTGATGAGATATAGAAAAAAAGATGTAAGCATCATTTATTTATTTAAATTCAAATCTGAAACAACTTTTCACAAAATAACTCATGATATCAAATTGGAGAATTTTTTTTTTCTTTTTTTTAAATCAATTATATAAATTGTATAAAATAATTTGTGAATTGTAATTAATTTCCATTATAATAATAAACAGTTTGATCAAAATTTTCCACAAGAGAGAAAGTTCCAAAATTGTTTAAATAAATATATTTTTCTGACGTCATCTTTGTTGAAGCAGTGCTCTGAAATTGCACACGTTGATGATAAAGTTGTGAACAGAAATAAGAACTGTGCAAATTTTGTTGTTGCTATATTCAAGATGAGGACTTTATTCTGCCATTGTATAAAATGAAGTAGTGGAATATTTTTTTTTTTTTTTTATTAAACGAATATTAATAAATTTGTGAAAAGTTATTACAATATTCATTTCAAAATTTTCATCATCATCATATTTTATGATTTATAACTTTTGCAAGCATCTTGCTGTTTCAAACTTTGTATCCCTACCTACTGCTGTTTGTCCTTGGCATTGTTTCCTATATCTATATATCTATTGGCGGTGCTTTTTCTCATTGTTTCAACTTTTGTCAAATTATGAAAATTTCTTTTCATCTTTGCGAAGCATATTTACATACATAAATATCTATGTGTATATCAACGATAAAACAATAATAAATATGATGTTTTTGCTTCTTAAGCTTGACCTAAAGTTTGTAATGATGAATGATAGAATTTTTATATAATTGTCATCATAGAGGTAGGTAGGTAAGTGGAAATTTCCATTCTTCTGATTCATTACCCTAGTTATTGCCATAGGTGCTTTGTTAATGTGCTTTGAGCTTCAACTTTTGCTTGTATATAACGTTGTAAACAGAATCCGATGACGTGAGCAAAAAGAGAAAAAGAATTGAGGTGCCGAATTCATCCATGAATTCGTTCATTATTGCTTATTTGATTAGCTCTTTTTTGCTGCTTCAAACTGACATTTGACATTTCTTTCCTCTTCATCTTATAATATATATATATATATATATATATCCATGCTTTTATACATTAATTTTATTATTATTTATTGTTCTTCCATTTCCATTTTTTTGACAATACTTAAAATAGGTGAGGCTCAATTCCGTCAAAATGTTTTCTTCAAATCTTCTATTTATATTTTCTATTATTCTTCAACTATCAAACGACAGATGGTCTGCATCTGTAAGCTAAGCAAGCGTTCTTTATTATTATTTATTAGCTGTTTACTTCGTTTGCTTGCTGTCTATCAGCTTTCTTTCTCTTTCTCTCACTTTCTACTCTCGGTGATAACTTTGCGTCAGTCAGAGTTCATTCTCTCTCTTCTCTGCCTCTTTCTTTGCACAGCAACGTACATAATTCTATACTTACCAACATTAAATTAACCAAATACAAATTAGATTTTTTTTGAAAAGTAAGCAATTTTTTCCTTTTTTCTGTATATAAATTAATTATAATAAATTGCATCACCAAGAATTATTTGCATTTTTTTTAAATGCAAAATAAAATACAAAGTTGTTATATAAGCAAGTGTAAAATTTTGCAAACATTCTGATTTCTGATGGATGATCAACGTTGGTTGGTAAATGATGACAAAATAAAAAGTTGCATAAAGACGAAAAGCTCATTTCAAACATAACAAAGCGCGAGGAAGAATGGGTGAAATTAACTTCTTTTTTTTTTTTTTGATAAAAGTAAAACACAAATTTTAAATCGAATAAAATCGGCGAAAATTGAATGAAATTATAAAAGAAAGATTTCATTTATTTGAAAATTTAATAATTCTCAGTCAGCTATAATTTTTGTGTTTTTAAAATAATAATTTTTTGATTTTTCATTTTGTTTGAAAAAAAATTGTTATTAATAATCGGTTATAATGAAAATTTGTGTGTCCAATTAATTGGATTGTGTAGTGTGTGTGATATAATATTACATCTACAAAAAAATGTTTTACAAGCTAATAACTGATAACAGAAAGTCAACATCAAATGTGTATATGAACAATAAATTCTTCAATCTGGTATCATTTTCTTAAAATTTATTATTCTTCCTCAGATCCAAAGTACAGATGGAGAATAATTTTATTTCAAAAGACATAAAAGCTATAAATAAATAAATAATTGCTTTTGCTTAACAACAAAAAGCTTTTGTATTTTTTGAATTAAAATTGTTTTTTTTTGGTTCTAAACTCAACATTGGCTATTCAATGCATAATTGTCAATGGATGTTTTTTGTTATTTTTCAAAAAAAAATTGATTGCCATTCAAATTGCCAATTTTCATAAACTTAACGACAGTTTTTGTTTTGCATTAGCTTATTGTTAGTTTTATTCGTACTGTATAGTGGTGTTGATATCAATTTTGATCATCGGTACTATTTGTTTTTGTTCTTCTCCAATATCATCCATATTCAATAATTTCATCAATTGTACAATTGTGATTGGACAACTTTTGTTTGTTTGTTTTTTTTTTATTTTCAACAATTCAATTGTTCTCAATTGAAGACAGACAAGTTTACTCGTTGACATCTTGAATCGGTAGATGTAAACTGAAAGTTGAATTTAATATTTAAAAAAATTTTTTTCAAATGTACTGTACTTAAACTTTAGGTACAGTTTATGAACAATCAAAAAAAACAACAATAAATTTAAAAAAATTGCATTAATTTGTTGATTAAAAAAAATTTTTTTTATTTTTGATTTGCAAGTAAGTTGTTGTTCAATTCAAAGTGGTGAATGGAGTAGTACTGTAATTGCTGCATGTGCAGTGCAGTGTGTATGTATGTTGCTGATAGAGGGCGTGCCGGTTGGTTGCAAAATGCTTGCAAAAG
Source organism: Trichinella pseudospiralis (assembly GCA_001447645.1). Lineage (NCBI taxonomy): Eukaryota > Metazoa > Nematoda > Enoplea > Trichinellida > Trichinellidae > Trichinella > Trichinella pseudospiralis. Next base: position 467,692 of record JYDV01000013.1, read on the forward strand.
ATGCGAGATGCAGTGAGATGAGATTTAAAATCAATTTCCCAGCTTGCAGAAGGACCAGTTTAAAATATATTTTTAAACTGACCCAAAAGCTAAAGTTGAGACAGCCTCTGCTGGTGGTCGGCTGCAGTTGTCAAACCGTTTGGCCGTGGAAAGATTTTCATTGAATTCAGAGCAGCATTACACAGTTTCAGCTCCAAGGTGCCCTTGGCAACTTTGGACAGTCTGGTTGATTCAGGGGGGTCGTCATGCCGCCTTTGGCAACCGTTCACCCGGAATGCAAACATTTTTACCGGTTGTTACCGAATTCTCATTTTCCCTGTCTCTCTTCCACCATCTCTTCTTCTCTTTGCTTCTCTTCTTTACCAATTTGCATGCTATTTGGACGATGACAATTTTGTTTATTTGTGATAATTTTATTTAAATTAATATATATATATATATATATATCCAATGATTTGATTACTTGTACTTTGTATTTTATTTTATTTTTTAGATTTTATGATTGTGGTGGCCACGCTAGTTAGTTGAAATTTCTTTGGTTGACAATCGACTGGTTCAGTTTTCTTTTTGTTTTCCAACAAACAACAAGCAGCATAAGAATATTGTGCAGTGTTTATTTATTTATTTATTTATTTGTTTGTTTGTTTGTTTGTTTGTTGTGAAGTCGTTATTGAAGTTGTTGTTGGTGTTTGGCAACAACGTGCGTGAGAGATGTCAAGAAACTTTCGTCCGATGATTATTGTTTCACTTTTATTACTACCGCCGCTGCTTTGGTCGTCGTTGATCGTTGCCGCTGGACAGCAACAACAACAACAACAACAACAACAACGCTACGTCAAACGTTCCGACATTACAGGTGAGATTACTGTATTTAATTAATTAATTAATTAATTAATTGTTTGTTTTTTTTTAAAAAGGAAAACAATTTTTTCCATAAATATATTTCTGATCAGCGTTTCAATTGGTGACCTTGAATTTTTGAAATTTGTTCACCTGATTGATTGTATTTAAGCAATATTTATATATAAAATGCAACGACGACACTTCTGTCCGATTTTTACGCCTCGTTATTTGCTTCATTGAACCCAAGCGTGTGTGTGATGTCATCAATTTAAACTTTTTATTTAAAAAATTTTCAACAGAGATAAAAACCAAAAAAATTTTTTTCTAATTAATTTAAATATTATTATTATTTTTGTTTTTGTTGTTGTTTATGTTATTTTTTTTTCTCTTTCTTTTTCTCCTTTTTCTGAGAGGAAATTTGTCAGTTGTGAATGAATTGAAGGTGAAGAGATGAATTTTATAAGAAAAAAATTTTTTTAAACGACATGAAATTGAATATTCTTTTCTTTTTTTTATATGAAAAAATTCAATCCATCACCTTTTCTCTTTTTTATCTGAATTCAAGGATACAAACAAAATTGTTAAAAAATTTTCTTCGTTCCCATCAGCAGTAATAATAATAATGCTTGAAATTGGAATTCTTTCTTTCGTTTTTTTCTTTATAGGTGAGATTTTCAGCAAAGCAAACAACTATCTATATTTATATAAATAGTTCGTTTTGATGATAATAATGATAATAACTTTTTTCAAATGTGTTATTTTTAATTGAAATATGCGAAAGTAGTTTATTTTGGCTATAAAATCAATTTCAACGATCATTATAAAAGCTCTGTTTTTGTTGTGTAAAATGTTGTTCCATTTTAAATGTTTAATTTTTCAAAAATAAAATAAAAAAAAATACATCAAAGCTATTATATATATATATATATATATATATGTATGTATGTATGTATGTATGTATGTATGTATGTATATATTTCATTCGCTCTGACCGGCAATGAAGAAAAAGAAGCATTTGTGTTTTCTGTTTGTTTATTTGTATTTGTGACCTGACAGTATGTTTAAATTATAAATTTCAAGTTTAATTTTTTTTGAAATTATCATTAAAAATTGTTGATATTTTTGTAAATTAATGATTTCAGATTTTGTTTTGTTTTGTTTTGTTGTGTTCAATTTGAACATTTTACTACAACTAATGATAATAGTGTAATAAGCTATATATGTATTTCATTATTGTGGGATTTTCACATTTTTGAATGTTTCAGAATAATTTTTTTTCAAAATGTTAAAATCATTTATTCACGGACGGATGCGTCCGTGCTTATTAGTTCTTGGTTCTTTGTATTGCTAAAAAGAGGTTTCAAATTTTCAGTTTTTGAGCTTTTGATTTGATTGCAAATTTGAAATATACCCGTTGGGGGCATATTTGGCCTGGTGGAATGGACGTGTTACTCTGGCAACTAAATATTCTGGCAGATGTTGAAATTTCAAAATGGCAGCATTTTCTTTTTCTTTTTTCTTACTGTAGAATTGTCGTCGTTCGCTCATTATAATAATTTGTTCTCTTAATTGTTAATTTATTTTCCAATTTGCAACATCTGCTTGCTTTAAATTTTAAAAACAAAAACAATATGACGTAATGTGCATATACTTTTTTTAAATCATTATTGATGATAAAAGTAAAAATTTAAAATAATTTTTTCAATTTTCTCTTCTGACAGATTGAAAGAATAGTAATTTGATTTGATTTAATTTAGCACGCAAATTATGAATTTTTTTTTCATTTTTTTAAAGAAAATATTTATTTCTATAAAAAAAATTTATCAAAATCATGCGAATATCATAATCAGTTTGCAATATCTGGTTGATCGATAATTAATTTTTGGGTTTTTCGTATGTAAGAAAGAAGGTGTGGTGAACATTTTTTAAACACATCAATCATTGTCGACGTTTTGTCAGTTTATGGATTTTTTTTAAAAAAGCGAATCTAATGTTTTCTGATAATATAATTTTTTGTTCCATTTTTATTAAATTCTCAAATAGATGCTTTGATTTTTTTTTAATATAAAAAATTTCAATTGAAATAAATAAATGATGTTTCATGTGTTGGTGTTGTTCGAAACGTTTGAACAAAACGTCATCTGGCGACACAGTGTGCTTGCTTGGATGTCTGTGCTGGTCTGTTTTTCCCTGAGGGCAAAAGGAGGGGCACGACTTTCTTAATCAAACAAAAACACTTCATTAATTATTATAAAATTTATATGTGTATAAATTTATTGAAATATTAATGCTTGATTGATTGATTGATTTTTTTGTGAACATAATGATAAGAGAATTAATTGAATTTGATGATTTTATTTGAAAATTTTAAAAAATATCTTCTCTCAATTGAACAGTGATGAATCCACGATTTCGAACTCATGTTCGTCCAAAGCAAGAAGTGATGCTTGGCGATCGGTTGAAATTACGATGTGAAGCTATTGGCAAACCGCAACCGTACGTCCACTGGTACAGGAACGATCAATTGATATCGGTATTGAAAAATCAAGCTCGTGTGAAAATCAACCGATTCTCACTCACTATTCAAAGGGTAAACAAACAAATAAACATGTTTATTTATTTATTTATTTATTTATTTGTTTTTTTGTTTACTTGTAGGTTGAACCTGGAGACGAAGGACAATATTCTTGTAAAGTTTGGAATCAGATAGGTCAGATTTGGCGCAATTTTACTGTAAAAATTATCGGTATGTTTTTTGTATTGTATTCGTATTATTCATTCAACACAGTGTTTAGCAATTAATAAATAATACATGAATTTTATTTATTCAGAATTTTTAAAAAAGTAAAAAGGATTTTTAATTTTAAATTAAAATTTTCAATAATTTCTGAAGAAGTAGAATTGTAAAAGAGATTTTACCATTTTTTTTACATACATTTATATAATGCATATTTCGTTTTTGTGCATTTTTGCTTGCCTATGTGGTTGTGCGTGTGTGTGTGTGTGTGTGTTTGTGTGTGCATGTTGTATTTATTATGTATTGTGTCTGTGTATAACTTTTTTTAAACTTTATCCCTTGTTAATCCAATAAAAGCCAGATGTAAACACTAATAATTGCTGATCGCAACTAACCCAAAATTCGATCTTCTCCTTTTTTGAACTTTGATAATATAAATTTTTAATTGAAAAAAAAATAATAAAAATTTTTGATTTTCATCAACCGATTAACGGGGAGTATGTTGAAGCGCAGATACATCTATGTTTAAATTGTTTAAAGTTTTTGTTATAAGATTTGAATGTTGATAGTGGTTTATTTCAATTTTATTTACACATTGAAATTGTTTTAGCATTCATTTTCTTCTATTCTCTTCTTTTTATATAATTGTTTGATTACGGTTTTTTATGAAAGTTTATTTAGAATGATAAAATAGAAATATTAAAATATTATTAATTTTTACTATATTCTTGCTATTTTTATTAGTTCAAACAATACCGATCAAATTATAATTAAAATTGATAAACAAAATTATGAATATTAAATCACAACAGCATTTTTTTTATATATTATTTATTGCCTGGAAGGCATGTTTCCCCTGAACTATGTGTGTTGCATGAAAATGTGTGTGCTGTTCCAGATTTGCCTCAGTGGAAGCATCGCATGCTGGAACATGGACGCATGATGGCTTTGAATTCCAATGGTTAGTCACTTTGATATATATATATTAATTAGCTTCGTTTGGAATGTTGTCAGTTTAACGTTGTTTGTTTGTTTGCTTTTTATTCTTGTCGATAAAGATCCGTCTGAGTTGAAAGAGTTCTTGGATCCGGAAGATCTGGACTTTATCAGTCGTGATCGAAATTTGAAAACTCACGCACGCTTGGACGATTTACCTCAGATGGACTTTGCCGGTCATGTACGAGCCGAAGCAGACGAAAATTTAGCCAACTGGAATAATAATGAATCATCAATTTACACCACGCCTGCCTGGTTTAAACAGTTTGAACGTGGGAACAATTTTTGAAAATTATTTTTATAATTTTTTGTAAATTGTATTTGGTGGTGCAGGTGCACCGTACTGGTCGAAACCGGAAAATGAGTTTCGCAATGTAGTCGCTTCACCGGCCGGTAGGGAAGCTAAACTCCAATGTCGAGCTAATGGTGATCCAGAGCCGCAGGTGATTTGGTATAAAAATGGCGTAGAAATTACACCAGATTTTGAACGTCGAATGGGAGTAAGATGATTTAATCCTTTATTTTTATTGGTGGTTGGTAGTATTGATTGGTTTGTTGTTGTATAATTTTATTTTCAGTATCACGTGAGAAAATGGAGTTTGATTTTGCCAGATTTGGTTCCTTCTGACGGTGGAGTGTACACTTGTAAGGTATTTAACAAATACGGTGAAATATCTCACAATTATACTGTTCACGTTGTCGGTAAGAAATACAGAAAGTTAGTTGTAGTTTTACACAATTTGACTAATGAACATTCAGAACGTGTGCCACACAAGCCAATCATTGCTCCATTGTTTCCCAAAAATCTGACTGTTCATGTTGGAGAGAATGCCACTTTTTCGTGTCCAGTATTGTCAGATCTGCAGCCTCACATTGAATGGTTCCGTCACAAGCAGGTGAATGGTAGTTGGCACGACAGCAACGATACCTGGTACGGACAGATCATCTACTCTGATCCAGTATCGTATCAAGAAGCTGGTACTGAAGATGACGACGACGACGACGACGATGAAATGAACATTGATCCATTTGTATTGTTTATCCAAAATGTCACCTTTGAACACGAGACCTGGTATTCATGTGTAGTCGGAAATGCTTTGGGCGTTGTCAGCAAATCAGCTTGGCTTACTGTATTACCGGGTGAGAACGACAAAAGTGCGCCAGAAATAAAGAACAGCATGTTGATGATGTTCTTTTTTTAAGCTGAAAATAGCCCAGACGAAGCCAGCATATCCGCCGCATCTGCTGCTCATCAAGCGAAAAGTTTATGGGCTGCTAGTGCGGTTATTATAATTGCAATCACTTCAATCTTAGCGATACTTTGTGTTTTTCTCAAGTAATTTATCCAAACATATATATTTTATTATTATTATTATTATTATTATTATTATTATTATTATTGTTGTTGTTGTTGTTGTTGTTGTTGTTACTTTCAGACGTACCAGAAAATTACGTCGACAGTTGGAAAGTGAAAAAGCACAGTCGGCTCAGGGATACAATGGACTGGTGGCCACGCAGAAGATGATCAAAATCAACCGCAGTGATCAGTACTTGAGCAACGGTTCTTTGGCTCCGTTGATCACAATCGTTCCGGTCGGTCGACGACGCATCAGTTCCAACACCGACCTGACCGCGCTGTCTGAATATTTGATGGAACCGGACCCGGCTTGGGAGATTGACCGCGACCGGCTGCAGTTGCACCGCGTGATTGGCGAAGGGGCGTTCGGGCAGGTCTGGTGTGCGGATTTGTTGCCGGATGGTTCTGATTCGCTGATTCGTCGGACGGTGGCGGTGAAGATGCTGAAATCGTCGACCACAGACCGTGAAATGTTGGATCTGGTGTCCGAGATGGAAGTGATGAAGAAGATCGGCAAGCACTTGAACGTGATCAGCTTGATCGGCTGCTGCACCCAGGCAGGGCCTCTGTACGTGGTGGTCGAGTATTGTTCCAATGGCAATTTGAGGGACTTTCTCAAAGCCCAACGACCGGATACCGATCTGTCTGACAATTACGAACAACCGAACAGCAAGCTTCGCAATCGGAAGCTGCTGACTCACAAAGAGTTGGTCATGTATGCTCATCAGATTGCTCGTGGTATGGAACATCTTTCTTCGAAGAAGGTTCGTTTGAAAAAAGTTTAATAAATTATTATTATTTGTGCATATGCTTTGTGTATGCATGGATAGATAGATAGATAGAGATATAGTTGGGTTTGTGTGTAGTTTGTTATTTTTCTTCTTGTTTTAAGTGTATTCATCGTGATCTGGCCGCGAGGAATGTGCTGGTGACGGAAGATTTTGTGTTGAAAATTGCTGATTTTGGTTTGGCAAGAGATTTGAAAGAAATCGATTATTATAAGAAAACGTCGGATGGACGTTTGCCTGTTAAATGGATGGCTCCTGAAGCGCTTTTTGATCACATCTATACGGTCCAAAGTGACGTGTATGTCTTTTTGTTTCTGCATTCTGGGGATATTCTCGTGTTGTACCTTGATTGTATCGTTTTTCTCTATTGTAGATGGTCGTTTGGCATATTGGTTTGGGAGATAATGACTCTTGGGGGAAATCCTTACCCTTCGGTTCCGGTGGAAAAATTGTTCATTCTTTTAAAGCGAGGTCACCGTATGGAAAAGCCACGTCATTGTTCCAACGAAGTTTACCAGATGATGTTGGATTGTTGGAGTGACAGACCTGACGACCGGCCGACGTTTTCTGAAATAGTTCAATATTTGGATCGACTGATTACAATTTCTTGTTCAGATGTGCGTTGTATTATTATTATTATTATTATTATTATTATTATTATTATATATATATATATATATATATATATATATTGTATGCATAATCATGGTTACTGTTGTTGTTGTTATTTTGCAGAATTACATTGAAGTTCAAGCAAGTTTAACTGGCGATGAAGATTTCGAGACAGCCAGCAAAGAAGACGACGATGACGACGACGACGACGACGATTCTCTAGATGAATCATCAGATGATGACGATGATGACGATGAATCGAGAATGGAAACATGCCCGATGATGACTGATAGTCAGAAACGACTGACTGATACAATTGCAGCGGCACATCGGTCGAACATGCTGATGCTGTCGTCGTCTTCTACGGCTTATCCAATGCGGCACTTCTATGAAAGCGGGTTCAAGCCGCCTCCTTGTTTGCGTTCTCAGCATGCTGCTGCTGGTGGTGGTGGTGGTGGTGGATTTTTTACCGAAATGACCGGCATGAGAACCGCGCTCAGACCCATAAGCGAAGTTTTTGAATTGGAAATGGATCAAATGGTACCTGACAGTCCGAATGCTTTACTAGCGGACAGTGGTCATTCGTCGGAAAATTCGTCCAGTCCAAGACAGTCTTGCTCCAGTGAACAACAATCGTCGACCCAAGGCTCCAACGTGTCGGTCAATTCGAGCCATTCGGCACTTTCGTCTGGTCACGGTACCGACGGTTCGTTGACCGCGTCGAAGGAGGTGGACCTGTTGCAAAAGCAAAACGATGCGGCGGTCAGCGGTGGTAGTGCTGATCGACTGAACGGCAGACGACATTCGGTTCCGGATTTTTCCGACGCGTCCATGAGCGACGTGTTCACCGGCGGCTGCTCACCTCCTGATCAGCTGGTCATCCATCGACGTTACTGGTCACCGCCGTTGACTGACCGCCCGCAGACCGCCGACATCGATTTGATTGTGATCAAGCAGCAGAAAAAGTCCACTGCCGCTTGTTCAAGCTGTGAACAAATTTTCCAATCTAACCGATCGTCAGATTCGTCCGCGGTTGCGGATGCGGATGCCAATACTGATCCCAATGCCAATGCCAATGCCAGTGTGGTGGGTGTGGTACGGGTGTTGGCCAACAACTGTAGACCAGCTTTGCAAATGCACAACCAATGCAAAGCATCAACAATAATTGGTAATCATCCGTTTGTGCCACGATTTGAATATGTTCAACAGCAGCAACAGTGCTATTTAACCCCAGCAGCAGAAGCAACTTCACCGGCAAAGCAGACGACAATTTCAACAGAGGAAACAGAAACAGCGACAAAATTGAAACCATCTCCATTAAAATCATCCACGACAGTAATAATAATGGACGATGATGATGATGATGATGATGATAATAATAATTGTTGCACCGAACCTGATCCAATGTATTTGCAACTTCTTGCCGGCTCTCGTGAATCTGTTGTGTAGTAGTGGTGTGTTATAGCAGCAGTTACAACAACAAAGTAGTTTGTTGTTGTTTATGAATTCAATCCTCATATGTGTTTTTTAAATATTTTATACATTCTGTCGCATGTTGTACTTACTGTTATGTGTATGTGTGCATGTAGTGTATTTCTGCTTTGTATTCTTTTCGTTGAAATATGCGAACGAACATTCTCCGGTGTATTATTTTATTATATATATTATATAAATCATTTTGAAGAGAAGAACGTTTATTTCATCCTTCCTTCCTTCCTTCCTTCCTTCCTTCCTATTGGCCAACATTTTTTAACCTGCTTGCCATATTTTTTTTGTTTTTGTTTTTATAGTTGTAGTTTTCTTTTTAATAAAGCAAATTCCAAAAAATGTTATATATATATATTTATATATATGAGCAAACGACAAGCATAGTTTTATTCATTTTTTGAAAAGAAAAGTAGTAGTAACAAGTAACTAATTTCAATTGAACAGTGCTGATGGTTTCTAAATTTGTCATGAAAATGATAAGCAAACGGATATTAGAGTCATTTTTCAGAATTGCAAATTGCATAAATATATTTCATTTTAAATAAGCATAGGAAGAAAAAAAGCAATAAATAATCATATTATATACAGTGGACCTCGGTTATAGCGATGGGCTTGGGGGACAGAGATTTCGATCGTTGTAGCCGAGTATCATTATAACCGAATTTGCACACATAAACTTAGTTTATTGATAGATTTGTAGTTAAGTTTATTTCTCTCGTAATAACCGAAGCATCGTTATAACCAAGTTCTACTGTATATGCATATTATATATAATTCGTTTATTTATTTGATTGCTGCATAAGCAAGCATGAGTAATAATGTAAATTTTGAAAATGTTAAATAATTTTCAACCATTCATTTTTATATGTAGACTCAATTGATAATCATGCATAAAAAATATTGTTGGCTAAAATGTTTTATTGAGGAATACCAAAATCTGGTATTGGCAAACATCGTTTATTAAATAATTTATTGCGGACTGTCACGTGAAATAAAAAACAAATAATATTTATTTTAAATATGCGAATAAATATAAATATTTAATGCAAAAAAGGAGGTTTATTTTTTACTGATTTTATAACTATCCAAATAAGTATCAGTATAGTACAGCGTTTCTCAACCAGGGGGGCGCGCCCCCTAGAGGGGCGAATGAAGGTTCCAAGGGGGGGGGGTTGTGAGAAGTTAGCATTTTTAGTCTTTGCAAAATAAATTATTCAACATTTTAAATATCAGAAAAGATAAATATCATGCTCGATTATCATCACTATTACATTATTGATAATGACACTTTTTTGCGTGGTCTGTTTGATCGTTATTTGAAATTTTGTCTATTTGTTTATTTGTTTTATTGTATTGCTTTTTTGCATTTAAGAATTTTAACAGCATCCTTCAGATTGTTTTGCTTGTTAGTCAACATCAGTAAAAGCATTGCCATTTTTTGATATTAATTTTCAAATTGTAATAAATGAGTTTGTTGATTATTTTTCAAAATATGGGCAATTTAATAATAAATAAATCTATATACTTTGATTCAACAAAGGGAAATGACAAAATTTATATAATATCAACCGAAATGATGAACAATGAAAAATGATAATTGAATTTTTGAAGATACACACAAATTATGTAAACAGTTATTTAAATATTGTTTTAAAATACAAAAACAGACAAAGAGAAAGAACATCATTGAAGCAAAATAACTAATCTTCGATGTGTGTTGTACAAGAATGTTTGTTATGCAAGAGAACTATTTTGCAAACGTTGTGTTTATACGTCATTCAAAAATAGTATTTAACTGGAAGAAAAATTTTCTTTTTCGGCCTTACTCTTCTGCTAACACAGTTACAAATTAAATTAAAATGCTCATTTGCATATTACTTTTCATTGTTCAGGTAAAATGATTTAATTTATTCTTGCCACATTAATAATGTTTTTTCAAAATTAAGTTCAAAACAATAAAAGTTTTCCAATTTCACATCTAGCATTGCCATGTTGCTTTTGCTGAAAGTTCAACGGCTGGATTACCGTTCACTTTAAGCCAGCTGGCAAAAGTTAACGAATCTTCTGTACCTGATGTGTTTCCCTGGCTTGCATTGGTTGAAGCACCAAAAGGGCGTTGTTCGGGTGTGCTTATAGAAAAGCAAACTGAACAGTTCATCTTCACTTCCTCAAACTGCGTTCTCATGGAACAACAGTAAGTACTGTAATTGTTTATTTATTTATTTTTAAACTGTAGCTATTACTCGCAATGTTTAACAATTTTACAACTTTTGAAATTTCATCACTGGAAAACATTGAACTCAGAGTTAAACTGTTTTCTATATCCAGAGCTTCATCCAAACGAGTTCAGGTGGAATTTCCTGCATTAGTGAAAATCAAAATAGGAGTGCATCACTACCAAGCAAAAAGTATATACGTTTCCAAAGATGGCAATATTGCGCTTATAAAATTAAAAGAAAAAGTAAAAGGAGCAAATCCAGTTAAACTTCCAGCAGCAAGGATTGAACTGCCAACTTCAGTATGCTACGCTACATATTATGCAAGACGAGGAGGTAATTAATTGTTTTCTGTAATTTGAAGTTGAAATTATGGCTTTGTATTGCATTTTTGATGATGAAATATCCAAATATTACTCGTATAAATCAAATCATGTTGTGCTTATTTATTTAAACATCGCATTACTATTATTATTATTTTTATTAACATAACATACAAATGAATTACAAATTCTATTAATAAATAAATTGATAAATAGTAATTCATTTTTGTTAATGAAATTTTATAAGTGTAATATAAACTGACGTTTATAAAAGACAAGAAAAATTAAAGCTAAAAAATAAAAGTTGCCAACTATAAAAAAAAGTAAAAATAAACGCATATTTTAACATGATAAATAATATATACGTGATATAAAGCTTTATTTTTGAACACCTTGAAAAACTGATTTCAACTTTGATAATAATTTACATTTCAGAAAGCTTCTACCCATTCAGAGATCCTATTGAACAGCCGGAAGATTGCCAAGCGAAAGGTGATACAATCAGCTGCGGTCCGTTTAAGCCAGAGCAAATTGTATAAATTATAAAAATGCAATTGAATGTATAAAGTTTAAAATAATGCAATTCCTTTTTGAACAGCTTTCCGATGGCAGCCCGTTGATATGCCAAGGCAGTGACGCAAGATGGACACTTTATGGAGTTCTAAGTGACGCCAAGACCGAAGAACAAGCAATCGGCAAAAGCATATATTTACCTGCTTCGAAATACACCGAATTCATTTCCAGTGCAAGCATAGGAGCACTGCAGCCAGCGCCTAGTATATAAAAAATTGAATAAAATTTGACAATGAGAAACGCGTAAAATAGACTGTTTTTGATCAATTTATTTCAATATTAAAATTCATTATAATAAACTGCTGACAATTTTTGACGAGCAAAATTGAGTTATAAATAAATAATTGTTGTCATTACAAAGCGTATAAATCTAAAATGCGTTTGATGATTTCTGGTTTTCTCGTATTCGACGCAATTACAACTCCTTTAGAACGTAAAGCATTTCGCAGTTGAACTACAGTACGTTTTCCCAACTAAACAATTGATAATTGAATTATTGTACGTGAACATCATTATTTTAACCTACCAAACCGTTTCTCGCTTCCGCTTCCAAATCGAATTCCGCATCAGTACAATTGTTGCTGGATTCTTTCTGAAATAACAATATCAACTAGCAAAATATACGCACACTGATTTCTTCTTCATTTTTCAATACTTACTTGATCAGCAAAATTCAACTGTTCTTTGATTTGTTGCAACAACATGCCTGCTTCATTGTCAATCCATTTCAAATTCACTAATAAAAATAATATTAATTAAAACAGTCAATCATTCAAGTTGTGAACTTGCATAATACTTGTTTGATCAACAAAGTCTCCAATTTTCTCACGATCCAATACAACTGCTTCAAGAGTACGATAATGCTTCTGAAGAACTGAAAAATGTTCAACGTGAAATTAGCAATGCCAAATGAATGAGTGAATAAATAAATACCATTCCAGACCTGGATTTTGAATACTGCCAACAGTATATTGAATCTGCATATGCTTTATCACTTTTTTCCACAAATCGACCAATTGGTGGTTGTCAGTTTGAATTTTCGGAGCAATCACTGCTTGCAAATCTCTCAAATCATCTTCATACGGCAAATAAATGCCATGGAATCGTCGACATTTGGCGCTTTGCGCTGCTTCTTCTGATTCAATCTGAGAACAATTGATCTTGATCACATTCTAATTTCCTCCACAATGGAGAAGATACCTGAGCAACCAAAGCAACAAGTCTAGGAGATGTGTTCTTCCGTGCAGTCAAACGGCAAATCATGGTCATCTCCTTTTCGGAACATTTTCTCATCAAAGCATTCAACAACACCGTACTGCCTTTTATAATCTTGAAAGCAATCATCATTCTAATAAACAAGTAAACAAAAATGAAAAGCAAAAAATAATTTTACATTTTCATTTGCAGAAATGAAAAAAGCAGGTCGCAAATGATGATAAACTTTTAACCGATTCAATGGCTGAAAACCCAACAAAACTAAATCTAAACAAATATTTACATAATTTTACAAATCATAATTCACAAGCAATTATGATAAACATTACCAGGAGATGTAAAGGATGACATTTGTTCCAATTCTTTTTCAGTCATCGCAATTCTCCTCTTGCCATATTCTTGATATTTCACAAGATTGAATCGATGCAACTTTTCACCAGTTTCCTCAAAAAAAGTTTGCAAATTGTTAAACTTTAGAAATAAAAAAAGAGAAAGAAATTATAATAAATCATTACAGGATCGAACAGATTGGAAATTAATTTCACTTCGCCATTGGTTCGTCCATCCAACATTACCGACTGAGGAAGATTGGCTGTTGAAATATTGTTATATCTACAAATTGCATGTTCAACGCAAACTGCAAATTATAATAATAAATAATAATACAAGTCTACATTACAGTGTAACAGAGATATCAATTCCGGGACCGAGTGAAAAATTCAACGTTGCAAAACCACGCTTGGTTCGAGTTTTCTTCACAATTCTAACAATATCAAAAGTTGATCATTTATTTGATTTTTTTTTGAAATTTGAAAAAAAACCTGCTAAACAGATCATCCGCACGATTAGCAAGTGTTAAATTATCATCTTGATAAGCATCTGCCAAAGCTACCTGAAAAGCAATGAATAAATTCATTTGCACACTTCGTTCACATTTCAAAATGAAAAATTACAATAATAATCATACTTTGTAAAAGTTATCCAAAACAAAGTTTGTTGTACCGACTGCAATCACTTCAACAGTGACATTTTTCTCTTTCAAATCTTTAATTTTCTTCCTGCCACGTTTCTTCAATATGAACAATCAATTTCAAAAAAATATTACAGCACACAAAAATTCATACGCGCAACTCTGCATCACCATGATGCGGACTGTCGTTGTTTGTAAACAAAAATATCGTTCGTCTTTGATTTTGCACTTTGCTAAAAATTGCAACAAAAAGATTTACATATATATATATATATATATATATATATATATTTATTTATTTTTTTTTATGAATAGTAAAAATCATATTTCAAATTTCACCATTCGTTGTACATCATTGCTGAAAGCCAGAACACTTCGTCAATGTTCGACTGTCCAGTGCCGTAATTTTCATCGAAATAGTTAAACGGTGGACCTTGGATCAAATGAAATGCATGCAAAATTTTTTCATTTTTCCCAACAACTTCAACAAATCACATTCTCGCATACCATTGCACAGACTTTCCAGTTGTTTCACCTTTTCCACGCTGGGGAGACTCAAATTGTGAAGAACAGAAATGCCGTTGAAGCGGTGAGAATTTTCCGCCTTTTTCTAAATTGAAGCTTTGTTCATTAAAATTTTCTTTCATGCAAATTTATCTGCAAAACAAATTTCACCGTATTATATAACACTGTGGCCAAATAATCGCGTTCACCAGTTACACTGTTGTGGCAGTATATGTCACGAATTGCCTGAACAGTAATGAAAAAAATGATAAACTTTTCTTACACTTATCTTGACAAAATCAAAGCTGTAAAATGATTATTACCGTGATGCTTTCTTGAAAAGCTGTACATGCAGCAGCTTCTGTGAACATTGCATTGTCGCAGTCCACGAGAAAAATAAAACATTTTCTTCCTGTCCATGTGGGCTGCAATGACAATTTGCAAAAATTGTACAACAATTTTGAAAACACAACTCCCTCACTGATTCAGATTCAATCTCTTCTGCATCGCAATAAAACTGCCAACGATCTGGATCCATTCAGTGTTTATAAAATTTTGATTTTGCTTCTCTTTAATACATTAACAGTTTAAAAAGCACTTCCTTTTAAATAAATAATTTAATTCAAAATTTTTGAAATAAGTTACGGTACAATTACAGAAGAATTATCATATCCGAAGGTATTAATTGTGTATTTTGTTCACTTCTGCTTACCAAAAAGAGAAGAAGAAAAATTAATAATCACACTCATCAGCAAAATCATTCATTACATGAACAAACATTTGAATTCCATCAAAAACGTTTAGATGTTTTTTCAGACAAAAAATTATACACAAAAGACTCTAAAGTAAACACTTGTTTAGACTGCATAAATTTTACTTTTTCACGAGCTTAAATCAAAAAAAATTTTTTTCAAGAATTAACTGAAAAAAGTTGAATTTGTTTTAAAATTACACTTGACTATCACTTTCTGTTTCAAGTGAACTGTAGAAGAGCACATTCAAAGTTGACAGGGCTTTTTGTGGAGAAATTGAAATGCAGATGAATCGAGATAGGACGATTCAAATTGGCGCAAAAGGTCAATTACGACCCGAGTCAGGATTGACATTTATTTTTATTGTTAGACTAATGTTGATCAACGTTTGAAAATAAAAAAAACCGCATTAACATTGCGTGGAACAGAAACGATAACTGCTATTGCACATTAATCAATGAGCAAAGCAAAAGAATAATAATACTAATACTAATACTAATAATAATAATAATAATAATAATAATAAAAGCAACGAACGATAATTGAAAAAGCGTATTTGTTTGGACAGTCGGTCGAAATGGAAAAGTTCAAAAAAAACAGGTAGAATGTAAAAAAGCAAATTTCAAACGGAATAAAAATAGTTCCAAAGTAATTATGAACAAGAAATTACATACAGAATATGAAAATTTGCATTTCTCAGTAACAAAAATCTTTCTTGTTCTTCTTCTTTTTCGCAGTGGAAAATTCACAACATTTAATTATACATACATATATATGTATAATCATAAGCATTTCTGTTGTACGTGTTTTATTGATCATGAATAAATGAGTAAATAAAGCGTCACCACCTCGAAAACGAACCAGTGTATAAAGCGCGAAAAAGAAAAACTTTAAAAGAAAGTACGATAAAACAGTCAAAAAATAATAATAAATTAATAACTGGAACAAATAATAAAACAGCAGCTTGACAAAAAATATGAATGAAATTGAAATGAAAAATAAACTGAGGGAAATAAACAAACAAACAAATAAATAAATAAATAAATAAGTAAACGGACGAAAAACATAGAATAATGGATGTAATGGCTCAGACGGATTTATTCTTGTTGTAACTGTTGTTGTTGTTGTTGCTGCTGCTGTTGTGGGCGACTATCCCGTTGTATGTACAAGAATAGCAATTTCTTCTGAACAAAAAGTTGAAGTGAAATATAAATAAATAATAAATAGAAACAAATAAAAAATACCTTGCTCGAGTTCAACGGTTCCAGATATGGTTCGAGCACTTCAAAACCGACTTTTTTGTGCACCGCCACCAAGCCCAACACGCTCGCCTTGCGTACACTGCTGTCGGTGGGATTTTCAAAGCCCATAATAATACCCGGAACCAATTCTTTGAGGATGCGCAACAATTCTTCAGTGTCCATCTGCTCGATCACTTTGGTGGTCATTTTGATCGCAGCCAACAAAGCCGGCCCTTGGTCATTCACGATCACCGGCGTCAACACGCGCAAGCAGACCAACGGCGCCAAATGCAACGCCAACACTGCCGCACAGTCTTCGGCTGCTCTGGCCACTTTACGTTCCGTATCCTTGTGCGCATCGAGCAATTTTAAAATGGTCAACTCTGCATAATCTTGAAATCGTTGCGGCTGTCTTGTGCTGAAATGAATAAGAGAATGTTATTTATTCAAAGTTAATAATAATAATAATTATTATTACCAAATTTCTTTCAAAACTGGCAACGCCATAGCACGAATCTCAGGATCGTCATCGCCAAGCGTTTCCAACAGTATCAATAAAATTGTCTTGAAATTCTCCTCCCACAACGTAAACGAGCCGTCCCGAGAGATGTGCTTCAAAGTGGACAACGCTTTCTTACGTTCCACATTTCTGAAACAAACCATTCACAAAAAAGAAAAATAAATTTTTGTATTCTCATTTCAAAATACCTCGAGTTGTGATTCGACAATTCTGTCAAAATTTCGCCAATAATTTCCTCTTGTCGTTCTTCGTCAGTGCTGGCGCCGTTGCTGAGCAACCCCAAGCGCACTCCTTGACCAGAAGAACCGTTCTTCTGAGAAAAATATTAATAAAAATAAAAAAAATAAATACAACACAAAATATAGACTAAGTTGTCAATAAACCACAGTACAAAATAATTATCCACTGAGTCCAGTACGGTAGAACCGTTGGATCCTGTTGTTTTACAATCTGACGAAAACGGATATCGCATAATTTCTTCACTGGTTCTTCGCAAACTATCCTGAACATCAGAATTTCTTTCGATACTGAAAAAAAGACCACTTTTCACAATTAACAATATATGCACTCCTTGTAACATTCTATTATTATCATAATTACACTTTCGACGACTGTTCCGCCGAATCATGAATGCACAAAGTTGACAAATCAGGAAAATGCCTGATGTGAGTATTCAATATTCGAGATACAGTATCCTGAAAATGATTGAAAACAAAATTTTCTTTCATTGCCGACTGATTGATACAAGAGACCAAGAATTAATTGAAATCACTTCATACCTGATATGCTTTGGAATAACTGCTCAAAATTTGACTGAACACCGGCGTGTTCAAGCTGAACAACGCCAGCAGAGTCGTTTGCGCAGTTCGACGAACCTCGGTGGATTTGGGCTCGCCGGTCCATTGGACAATTCTGGATATGGCCATTCTCATGTCAGCAGTGTCGGTCATGTGACAAGATTGCATGGAATAAATGAGCGCGTTCAAATAATTAAGCACATTCAATTTCATTTTCACGTTCGGCGTTTGCGTTGGATCGACGAGGTAACGAGTCAACGCTTGGAATTGAGCTTCGACTGGAAAAACCGCCCGAACCACGTCCATCGTTTTCAAAAGCTTGCTCTGTACCGACGGAAGCAATTCATTGCTCTGCTTCGACAACAGACGGCAAAGCAAAACAAACAGCCAATCTTGAATATCCGATCCATGCGCTTGTAAAAATTCAATCACCGTATCCAAAAATACGGTAAACATCTGAAAATGAGAAATACAAAACAAAAAAAGCAAAATTTTTGAATATACAGTATGCCAGTAAATTGACAGTCAAGTTCCATCAACAATGAAACTAACCTTGTGGTGCGGATCGACGAACAGGCGAGCGAAAAGATCGCATGCTTTTTTCAACTCGCCGGCAGCCAAACGCCCTCCCGACCGGAAGAAGGTTTGCAAACAAAGCAGACCCTCTTTCCGTTCAATCCAAACTGTCGAAGAACAACTGCGCAGCACATCCATCATGCTGTTGCTGTTTTCGCTGCTTTCACTGCCACGAAACGACCGTTCGCCAAAGAAGCAAGGAGAAGATTCACTGCCAACGTCATCCAACTTACGGCCTCGACTCTACACACAACACCAAGAAATTAACATCTCATTATTATTATAATTATTATGCATGCATGCATGCATGCAAAAATATTGCTGTCCATCGTGCTAATCTTACAATGCCGACGACATTAGCACAATCCGCATCACGCATAGGCGTACAGAAGAAGCGGCCAAACGAGTAGTAACTTCGATCAGGTGTACTCAGCCGACGTGGTGCTGAAATAAAAATTAAAATCGAGAATTCTTTTTTAATCTTTCTTTCTGTAATTTAAAAAAAATAAACAAACTTCTAGAAGGACTGCTGTCACGAGAGCTGGTCTGAGAACGAAAGCCGGAAATATTAGCAACAGGGCGTGCACGTCGGGCACTGTTCGTCAAATTGCTCCTGGGCGTTGGTGAACTGCTCCGACTACCAGCTTCAAAAGTGAACAACAAGTGATTAAAATACATTCTTCTACCTGAAAATAAACAAACAAACAAACAAACAAACAAAACTTACGCTGAGAAACAGACTTGTTCGACGTGGATGTGGGACTTTTCGGAGTAGATGATTCTAGCCTAGCAGGGGCTGCGGTTGTTGTTAATGACGGATTCGGGGTACCAAATCGACCAAACTTCGGATAATTGCCAGACGTGCTCAAGAGCATTTTCATCGGACGTGCTGCAAAAATGTAAAAATTAAAATTAAAAAAATCAAAAATAATAAATACAGACAAAAAGTACGTAAAAAAAGTGGTGTTGATCGGTGCTCTGATAACAACACTACCAGGCGTGAAAAAAGGTGGTGGTGATACACAAAAACTAACAAAGAAGGCATACAAACTGTGAATAGGTGTGAAAGACAATAATAAATAAATAAATAAATAAATAAATAAATAAACAACAAGACGCGCATAGGCAGCAAACAGCTTACCGCATCTTGTTCTCAAATAGAGAAAAACGGACGAATCTGTCGAAGCCTGTGGGGAGTCCTCCACACACAGTTGTTTTTGCTAGTCGTCGTCAACATTAAATACATTCAATTATAAAAGTTCTCTTGCCATACGTTTTTTAAAGCCGAGTTTGGAATACTTTTTATTTATTTATTTATATATTTATTATTAATGTTATTAAAATTCTGCGTTTAATACAACAGTATGAAAAATTTGAAAAAAATAAAAGTAATAATAATAAGATGAAGAATCAAATTTCG
This sequence comes from Trichinella pseudospiralis, assembly GCA_001447645.1. Classification (NCBI taxonomy): domain Eukaryota; kingdom Metazoa; phylum Nematoda; class Enoplea; order Trichinellida; family Trichinellidae; genus Trichinella; species Trichinella pseudospiralis. The sequence goes on from JYDV01000013.1 coordinate 487,620, forward strand.
TCAAAAATAAAAAAAAACATCAATGCATTCAGATTGTACTCTCTTTCGCGACCAATGTAATTTCTTAAGAAAAGACAAATTCATATAAATAAAAAAAATATCCATGATGTTTCCCGGATGCGTTATTCAATTTCATCAGAACTTACGTAGAGAGTTCATGTTCGACGAACTGGCCATGCCCAAGAATGCTTTGCCAGCGTTGGCTTGCTTCATCGCAACAGCACGACGTACTGCACCGGTGTCGATCTCGCTGGCTGATCGCAAACAAGGCATTGTACCTTAAAATGAAAATTTATCAAAAACCAACAACAATAATAACAACCACAAAACAACCACATGGCTCACCTCCTGCTCTGCTAGCGCCATACTGTGATGCAGTAGAGCATTTCACACTTTCTTGAGACGTTCTCAAGTCGTTGTACAAACTGTGACTGGACGACGACTGGCTTACTTCGCCGAGCAGTTGACGCTGCTTTCCCGGATCCAAGCTTTGAAATAGCATCTCTGCTTGGTCACGAAAATGATCCGAAAATGACCAATAAGCCTGAATTTGATTGAAAAAAAAATTAATTAAAAATCATAAACAACAAAAATAAAATTCATACCTTTCTTGAAAATGCTCTGGCTTCAGGATCCGCGTCCGACAGACCTCTCCGAATGGCGCCTTGCAAAGCACCAACATTTTTTTCCAGCTCGTGAGAACTCCACTGCTGGCACATCATTGCAATAAAATCACAACAGCATCTAATGAAATCAACAAAACATTACCACAACATGCACACGATGAACACAAATTTGCATAAAAACAGAGAGGGATGAATAACTTGAGTGAAAAAAAGAGCTTTAAAGCATTTTCCCATTTACCTTCGAATTTCTTTAGATTTCGACTCCAACGATCCAGTTATAACCGGCACAATTCTAGGGGCGTGCGTGTTCTGCGAGAGTTGAGGTATAGAAGAAAAATAATTTTATTTTATTTTTAAAAATCCAATTTTACATATTTTGCATACTTTGATAATAAATCGGCAAGAAATCAAACCCGACGTGGAGACCACTTTTGCCGAATTCTGAATCAAAGAAATCAACAACGGTAGGATAATTTCGGCAAAGTGATCAAACTTCGGCCCCAACCGTTCGGCTAAATATCTGAACAATAAAAAACAACTGTAAAAAGTAGCAATTTACAAAAAATAATATTTATATATTTGTTTAAAGATGATGAATGAAAATAAAATTTTAACATAATCCACTCACGCAACAGTGATGCAAACTTCTCGAACAACTTGCGATCGAAGATCTTTTCCAGCAATCTGCATCGGCACTTCCAGAGATCGGAGTTCGACAAAAAATTCATCATACTGGCTGGCTCCACTTATCAAAAGAGACCGGAGGCGTTTCAACTGTTTCAACATTAATTAATAGTTATTATTCCCATCAAACAAACAAACAACAAAAATTTTCATATTTCGCTTCATACTGAATCAATACGCTTTTCCCAGTCTCCATTGGTATTCATGACAATCGTTCGAATCTGCTGCAGTTGAATGGACAATTCTTTGGCCGAATATATCTAAAAAACAAACAAACAATCAATCAAATTTTCAAAATTGCAAAAAGAAAACAAATGCAACAAATCATATTTGTGCATTAATTTTTACCTCTACTTTCGGCACATCTTCAAAAGCAGCATAAAAGCTCTCCTCATCAACCGCACCCGCGTTACCTTTAATTAATTAATCAAAAAGTGATAAATCAAAATATTAATCAAAATCAAAATTTAACGTGATTATTGTGAATGACAAAAAAAAACACTATAAAACATACACACACTATAATAACATAGTTTCAATCATGCAGAGTTGAGCGTTGTTCATCAAATAAAATTTGACGCATCTGCTTGCAAGCCTTATAAGAAAGATCATTTAAAACCAATCAAATTGAACTAAATAGAAGAGCAAAACTGCGAGCTAATCAGATAACGTTAGAAAAGCCGTCCCAAGTGGAACGTCAAATTTGTAAGGCAATTCAATGCACACTTTTCACATTTCTGCTATATCTGTATGATCGTAATCATATTCAATGTGAAATGTATGCTCACAATTAACATGCATGCTTAATAAACACACTTTTTCTTAATGAAAATAAAACCAAATTTTAAATTAAATTAAAAGCATATGAAAAAAATTTCCATCCCAATAGAGCAAAAAACTCAAGAAAAACTAATTTAAGCTTAACAAATAACATTAAAGTTTAAATTAAAAATGAAATTTTGATTCTTCTTGCCATGCGGCTATCAACAATCAATCGCTGGGTAGAACAAATATAATAAAATAAAATAAAAATATAAAGAAGAATGTTTGAAATCATTTCGTACCTGCATATCGACTAGTGGTTTGTAAACGTTTAACCGGCGGAGCGCTGGTTGCACGCTTCCCCGTGAAATTCGAAACTTCCGATTGTTTCACAGCAGTCAACAATGGCTTCCTCAACGTAGTGGATATTTGACGATGAGCTGAAAAAAGTAAAAAAAAAATCAAAATTAACAAACAAAACGAACACAACATATAAAAATTTATATACCAGTCGGTGTTGCATCGGTGAAATCTGTTACAGACTCCAACGCATTGCCAACGGTGCCGTTGCTACAACTGTTGCCCACTAGTCCGTTACGTTTCACATCCTCGAAACGGGAAAACAAAGCAGCCGCTCTAATAAACATATTCAACAGAATAAATTTAACAAAAAAAAACATAATATACATGTATGCATGTATATATTAAAAATAAAATAATTAAAAAAGATAGTACTTACCGCGCATTTGGAACAAGCTGTTTTCGCTGAATATCCATGGCGAGTTTGTCACCCAAGAAAACGTACATTTCGACCAGCGTTTCCGTAGCCACGTCTCTGACTTGATTCATAGGATCTGCAAGCAATCGGCAAATCGATGGTACCAATCTACCCAATTGCAAACAAGACGGGCCGTAACTATAATAATTTGTTAATTGTAGTTGAATGCAATAAATAAGATTCCAATTGGAAAAAATGAATGAAAATATTTTGAATTATAATAAAGCCTGTATGAGAATAAAATAAAATGAGAAGTTCGTTGAAGTAATTAAGTTAAATTTAATTTAATACATGAAACTAAAACGAAACTTTCAACCTCTTCATGCAACACGCACTTGAACATTTTAAAATTAGCACAAAAGATAACAAAAAAAAATTTAAATTAATGCAATAATAAGTGCAGTGCGTTGAACAAAGCCAACTTGTTCAACAGAATTATTTTTAGCTTCATATCAATTAAAATTGTTTTCTCCTTTTCGCACAAAGTTGCAAAAAAAAAATCAAAATAAGCTTGAAAAGTGGAAAAGCAATTAAAAACTATGCTATTATTTCCAACTGGTCCTCCTTCACCCAAATTACCTGCATAAACCGTTGGATATTTTTGAATAACATGAACAAACATAAAGAATGACGATCGATCAAACGTAAACTTTGAAATGAGAAAGCAAGCAAATTCATTCATTCCACTAGAACGTCAGAGACCGACCGCATCATCTAATCATTTTGCTAAAGTTTGCTCTTAATAAACAACCAACTCAGAACAGCTTCACTTTTAAAACTCATCTCATGATAATGAATTCATCAATTATATAAATTGTTGCTCAGAATCAGAATCCCAAGTCAGAAGAATGCTTGGCGCGGTTTATGGCAAAGCACCGATGGAAAGAATCAAATCAGCACAGTTGTAAATAAGTTAAAATGATCAAAACAAACAATCTTGCTCTTGCATGCACACAAACACACACACACACACACACACACACACACACATAAATACACACGTGAACAGAGTAATCTCAACAACAAAAAATAATTCAAAAAATAAAAATTAATAATATTTTGAAAATTTCCATATTAACTCGCAGCTGATGATGCATGGAATTTTGATAAAATTTTCCATTGAAATATGAACACAGTGTTCAAATATTGTTCGTTTCCAATTGGTCAGAGTTGTGCGTGTGCACACAAAGTGAAATATTTCAGTATTTCACAAAACTGTTGCAACGGGCATCAACTGCGGCCGTTAGCAAGAAGCAAACGGAACAGCTAGTTAATCTGTCTGTAAGCGGCTATTTACGATCAAACAATCTGCCGCTGATATTGAAAACACAAACCAAGTGGGTGGATCTTCATTGCACAACTGAACAATTTTAATAATTGAAAAAATATTGCCTGCCTTAGATTGTAACAATCGAAATATTCAAACGCACGGCAGAATGGAAAAAGAAAAAAAAAACAGTCCCGTGGATGAATAATGCTAAAATAATTAACTAATAGAAAATGTATCAACAACAATAAACAAAGCATTATCGCGTGCTATGTATAACGTAAAGCATCGTAATTTCGTTCCTGTTTTGCAAATATTTAAAGTCAAGTGATGGTTGTGATGGCAAATTTTCTCAAACAAGAAATATCAAATGACAAAAAAAGAATGAGAGAAAGCGAGACAAGTGGGAAACGGGTGTGCATAAAGGGCAGACAACATTGGCAATAGATCCATTCATTCGATTGGTGCTTTTTCCATTGCGCAAGTTCGCCTGTCTGTTGTCAATCAATAAAAGACAAAATCAAGCGACCTTGGGCAGCAATTTTCGCGCCAACGTTAATTAGACAACGTCACGATATTTTGAAAGGGAATTTTGCCAAGCAAATATGGCTTCGTTTCGTTCAATACATCCTCAAATCTTTGGAAAACACGGAGGAAAACGTCTGAACATTATTCACATCCAAACATCTTCTGACCATACCGTCAGGAAACATCGCAAACCTGGTGAACAGTGGAAAGCGACTTTTCATCGATCGCTTTTTCTTCTGAAGCAATAGGCGAACACTCTTTTTTTTCAAATTACAAACTAGCAGCTGTCAATAGAAGAAAATGACCTGACTACGCTCATATATACTGTATCGATTGTCGCCTATCGTTCCACCGCAGTTGCCGATTCAATAAAATCAACTTAACTCCTGCAGTCCAATAAATCTACCACTAAAACGTGGACAATGCTGAGAAGAATCTCTGACGTTACTAAAAATTCAAAATTTTCCAATCCAATCTTCGGTGCGCAATTTCAACTCTGCATCCATGCATACATGCAGTGCTAAATGCAATGTAAAAAGTGAAACAAATCATTCACACACCACTAGTGGAACATCTTGTTAAATTGTAAACAAACGGGCATTTTATTTTGGGCAAATTGTTGGGCAAAACAACAATTTTTTTAAACAGCAAGCAACAGTACACAATTTGCCTTACGATCGTAAAATCTGCTGAAGTACAATCATCACTCCAATGCGAACTAGCCATTGTTTGTGAGACAAACCTTCAACGACACGGTCCAAAACACCCTGCGAAATTAAAGAACAAATTAAGCAACGGCTGCGTACATTCAATTTATATTATTAACAAAAAAACAATCCAGAAAAATAAAAAAAAAGCATTAATCAATATACCAAGCTTTCAATTACGAGTACAATCGAAGAAATTTACAACTTCATCAACAATCTTCGTGCACAAGGAAAACAACTTACCTGCGGTGTACAACCTGGAGTGTTCATCAACTTAAGCAACAGACCAACAGCGTCTTGACGAACTTGCTCGCGATTGTCTCCAAGTCGTTCCATTATGGTTGAAGCATTATCAAGAACAACATGACTAATCGTTGCTCCGGAAACTTCGAGGGAAAGGCTGAGTATTTCCAAAGCCAACAATGCTACCTGATAATAAAAAGAAAGTTGAACTGCAGAAGCAAAAAATAAAAAGAAAACTTTAAAAATTCAACCTTAAAATTCGTGCCATTCAACCACTGTACCATCACATCCATGAACGATGTCAGATTATTCGCATCGTTGGGTATACCTTCGCGTTGAATGAGGTCCAACAACTGTTGACCAAGCTCGACACGAATCTTTGGATCGGTGCTGTTTTTGTTCAGCAGCTCAGAAAAGTTGCCCATGACGCGCGGATCAGTTAATTAACCAATGATCGCCAATTTAAAGCATTGTTTAACTTATTTAAGCTGAAGAAGACTAAAAATTTCCAATGACCACCGGCATTTACACACAATCTCAGCTACAGACTTGTTTCAGAAAATGACCACAGTATATTTGAAAATCAAGTAGTAAGAATTACAGTAAACTAAAAATTACTGAAAAATTATCTGAAATAAGACAAAAGAATTTTTAGCGAAATAAAATATAATAATAAATAAATTTTATAAATATTTAAACCTAAATAATAACAGAGCTTTCGTGTCAATGTTAGAGGAAGTTTTGTTAACAAGTATTTTATGAAACTTAATTTTAGGTCATCCAATTACTTTAAATCAAATTTATTGATGCTACATAATTTGTTTTGCTAATGAATATTGCACAAGCTGTTATACGTATTTATTTAATTAAATATTTCAAAATTGAACAAAGAATTTTGTTCCTACCAATAAAATTGTGCAAAATGCAGAAATATTTTCAAAATTTACACTGATTAATTTTTTTTAATTTGCACAGGTTTTTCAATCACAACTGCATGTGCATTTTAGATAGGATAGCCAAGGTTGAGCTGTTATGAAATATTATAAAATAAATATTCAGTTCAGAATCAAAAAATTTATAAAACTGAATATAAAGTATATGGTGAAAGCAGTGATGAATTCCAAATCAAAACTGCACTGTTGAAAGAACTATTCCAAATAAACAAATTAATCAAATTCTTAATTCTTTGGTTTATTAATTAAATTAATTCTTTGGTTACTTTTTATTTTTTATGAAAAAGTTATTCAGGGCGGATCACCCGTCTTTAAATACTGCAATTAATTTAAACATTGTGTAGAGTGAACTTTGCATTAAATGCTTACTTATTTAATAGCAAATATAAAACTAGTTTTTATGTATGTTAATAATAATATTAGTTTTGCTCATTTTATTGAAAAGAAAGTTAATTTTTTAATAAAAAAAACATTTCTTGTTACTTAAAAAATGTTTTTGTATAAAGCATCACAAAGATAAAAGTACTGCACACAATTAAGCGCTGCTGATATAAAATGGAATATGTGGCACTAATTAAATTCTATACAAAATTTTGATTTATTGGCAATTTTGAAATTTAAAGAATTTGGCAAAATTAGATAACCATCGAATAATAAATGGAACATTGTGAAGAACGTTTAAAAAATCAAAAAAACTAGTTTTCAGAGCATTAGATAAGATTGATTTTTTAAATGATTATTAGCAGGTAAGCCTCAGTGCTGGTTTTAATAGTAACGTGAATTAAACGTGTTAAATATTTTAAAATCTTAAAGTTTGAATAACGTTAGCTCTTTAATTCTTATAAGTAAATTAAACAATGACGTTTTATTAATTAATGCATTCTGAAGAAATTTTGCTAACAATATGTGCTGCACATTGACAGTATTTTCTAACATTATTTCCATGTTTCATTGATTGTAACACTTTACTAGAATTCATACATTACAATGCAAACAGTAATAAAAGATATAATAAGGTATAATAACATAAAGTGTAATATAATTTAACATAACATAAATTGAATACTTATGAACTATAAGAGTCCTTTTCATTTTCTTCTATGGCAGCAAATATTTTTTCTACTGGTTATTTCATCCAGGTGCAAGCAAACCTTATTTTAATTGTTTAATAATGTACAATTTTCGGTTTGCAATTTCAGTTTAAAATTTACAGTTTTCAGTACAATCAGAATGTTATGTTTCAGATTAGTTATCAGGTTATAAAAATAATATTATTGTAATAATAATAATAAAATTAAGTATATGATAGTTTTTCAGAATTTTGTAATGCATTTTTTATACAAATTAAATTTCTTTGTTTAGAGTTCTTTTTAGACAAACAAAAGCAACTGAGTGACTGCAATGTTTGGCGATTTAGCAAAAACAATAAAAATTATCGTAATAAGTAAAGGATGTCAGTGCTTGGCTATTTGCTCACATTATTCATGCTCAATAAAAAAACATTTGTTGTAAACGTAAGAAGAGTTTCATGATAATAATAATGTCTTAATAAATAAAATAATAATCATAATAACAATTGCTAAAAAGCATAAAACATGTATTAACATATCACATTAGTATAAACTGTATTTAGACAGAAGGATTTTAAACACTTATTGCTTCATTATTTCTGCTTTTTACTTTATAAAGTTTTGATCAGTGTTGGAGTGATTTTTCTTTAGTATACATTGCATGCTTTTTTGTACGATGAATGCAGAGGATTTTTGCGGTATTATCCGCATCACATTTTCCTCAGTTTTTAATGTTTATTATTTCCGTGTTCAGATACTTTTTGGTATTTATTTTATACAATAGAACTCTGATTATCTGAACATACAATTTTAGGAAGTTCTTCAGATAATCAAATTCAATTTTTTAAAATGTGTATACATAATTGAAGCGTTTATAGCTGTTCGATTGGATGCAGAATAGTAGACATTCTATTTATTATGCAACGTTATTTGCCTTTTACTCGGTTAAATTGTATAAACATTTATTATCAACACGGTCGCTACATTCAAAAATTACCAGATTTACTATTCTATATAATCAGTAATAAGTTACTGCTTGAACGAATCAGAGGTATATCACTGATTTTATGAAAATAACCTCACAAAGTATCCATGTATCATACAATGTTACTCAGCTGACGTCGATTGTGACAGATATCTGAAATTGTGGACACATCTACACCAAAATTCTTAGTAATTTTTCTGAACGACTTGCCACTGCCCACCCATTTACACAATTCCAGTTTTTGCTCTGAAATCAAAACTTTTCCGTTTCTAGTAGTAGACATACTGGGCGTAAAAATTCGAAAACAACAAAATGTTAGAATATTAATAAAATGCAGGTTGAATTTAATATTCATAAACAATGCATTTAAACCAGCCGGCCAAAATGACTTCGGATAATCAGGTGTTCAAATAATCAATGATCAGATAATCAGAGTTCCGCTGTATTTCAAGTCAGACAGTAAAAGTGACCTATTAAATTATTCTTTTTGCTACAGTATGATTTGTAAACCGTAACCAGAATATCTTCCAATTGTATTCTCTATTTCTACTCTAGGCAAATAAGAAACTACTCTGCTTTTTCAAATGAACGCTCGTTATAGCTTGCCTTGCAGCTACTTTATTATTCAAACTGTAATATTCTGTTATCATTTAATATTGTATTTAACTTATTAGTCTGATTAAACTTTTTTAAAAACTGTAACTGAATTAGTTGAAATTGCCGTTTTAACATTTTCAAAGAAAATTTGTTTAATGTCACCGCATTAGCTCAATAAAACAAATCATGATTCTTGTGCTACATAGATTTTATAATGCCGTTAGTGGAATTGCCTATGAAATTTCATGATTCTTTATTTACTGAAATTCATTTATAAAATACATTTCATAAAAAGTTCATCTAACACTTTATATTAGCTTACCGCTTTTTCAGAGAGAATGCAAATCAACATGAGCATAAATTTTTAACTTTAATCACAAAATAATATATATATATATAACCTTAAAGAAATAAGTTATATATTGTGGTGTGCATAAAACTGATGCAAATTCAGCCTTTCTGACTAAAACAGCAGTTTTGAATTGCTACCATATCTTATGTGAAATAAACATTCAGTTGGTTATATTGTTTGTTATATCAGATTGATGTTAATATGAAATTGCTTAAATGATTACTTTATTTTCATACAGTAATTTTTTAATGTTTTTGTAGGACAAGAAACAATAACCACAAGTGCTAACATCCAGACATAAGTTACAAAAAAAGATGCCCATGTTTCTGTGAAGATAAATATGAAGAGGGTGAAGTTGTAAACTTAGAGATTTAGCAACATGCCTACTCATCCGTGCTCTTAGATGATGAAATTTGTTATTGTTATTTCATGCTTCCGTTGCTTTATAGGATACCCTTGCATAATTAATTCAGAATAGGCAAAAAACAGATGTACAGAGTCAGATAAAACAGAAAATGCTATTCAAACTGAAGCTAAATTGTAGTACAACATGTATAAAGTCAAACTGACTGCATTTCGAGGCATTATTCTAAAATTTAAATTTAAAATATAAATTGATTTTCAATATTCTACCATCTGAGAGACACAATAACTAAGCAGAATCAATTTTTTGGTAGGCTGAACTTCAATGTTTACAGTAAGGATTTTACTGTGACTAATCGAACAATTCTGTCACTTTCACTATTCTGTTACATTTTTAATCTTCTGTTTTTAATACATCGTAATCTTCTGTCTTTTAATTATCTTTTAACAATTTCATAAATCGTGAACATTTTCTTATTGGTTTTAAAGAGATCAGAATAGCCAATGTTTCATCTTTGCAACTGACACTAATAACTTTACAGATTGATCAAATTTTTTTGATTTTTTAAAACTTTGAGCAATTCTTAAAAAGCTTTTGTTTCTATTAAAAAATCTTGTAATTAAAAAATAGTATATTCTTGATATTGATATTATTACTAATGAATGCACCAGTCTATCATTAAATTTTGCTTTTATTTCACATAAAACTGTTCTATCTAATATTCAGTCGGTTAATCAGTACCATTTGTAATATGGAGTGCTTATGATTAAAAGGAGTACAAGATATTACAACGCAAAAACAATACAAGAAAAGGCACGCACGCAGTATGTCTGACAGCACAACAATACCGCTGTCTTCCTTCACTGACTAGTTATTGTCAGTTCCCCTCCTAAAAAATGAACGTGATACGCAGGTACAATTTCTCAGTCCAACGTATGACTGTTTTTATTCAAAAAAATTTTATAGTTATTAACTCTAGTCTTTTTTACTTTTATTACCACATTTTCTAATGTAGTTTCATAATGCATAAATTATTTAAAAGATATGAAGCATATTAGCAATAAATTCTTTACTACAAAATGCTAACTATTACTACTGTGCATAACAGCGCATTTACAAAAGTAAACCAAAATTATTTGTTATTCATGCAAGGAAAAAATACAATGCAATCTAATTGCTGACTGTTACATGTACTTGTCGTCGGACAATATTTTTGCTTAAGTAACTATTGTTTATTTCCTTCGGAAAGATTTTTGGCACTTAGTTAAATGATTTTTAAGTAATGAATAAGAATATAATGAGCTCCATAGACAATAATAGTGATAATTTTTGCTTATGAAAACGTGATGCATTATTTAAATAATAAAAATAATGTCTATATTAATCTTGATTTTAAAGTTTTATCTGTGGATGACAAACACACTATACCTGTGTATTTATTCCTCTCTTCTGTATGTTTCTTGCATAAACGCTACTGTGTTATGTGCATCATGCTGATTGCTCTTCGAACAAAAATGAATGCGTTAGTTCAGTGGCATAATAAAATATAATTTTATTGCATATAATCAGTAATAGCATTGCAATTTGTCAGCAATGCATTGAAGCTAAAACAAATTCTATTTATTTTACGTACATAGTATTACTTAACATTATCAGTTTCCTGTTATGTAGTCTACAGTATAAATATTCACCATAAAATTAATTACTAAATTAGATGCAATAATAACTAATAATTCAAATTTCTCTGCACACTGAATTTTCATTGACCAATACAAATTTATCATTTGTTGATGTTGTTTTTCCATACTCTCTTCTGCAACCACCAAGGTATTACAAGTCCAAGTTGAAAACAGTCTTCATATGATGGTGAATCATTCATATAAATCTCAGCTTCCTGCTTTTTACGCATTTCTCTAAAAAATTGACAAAAACATTAATACATATTTTTATAGGAAACAAATATTTAAAATATTATACAATTTTTGGAAGTACTCATTAATCAGCTTTTTGCCATACCAAGAATTCTTCCCTTCATTTAATTCTTGAACGCTGAAATGCGCTTCTTCATTCTCCAAGCAGTGCCAATAATTGCAGAGCTGAAATACAGAAACTTTTTTCATAACAATAACCAGATGCAAATATGATCCTGCAATGTCTTATCTAAATGAGTAATTAAACCTGGATTTTATTCAAATATAATAGCTATTTCATCTAAATTTGTTACTTTAAAATAAAAGTATAAGTAGCAATGACATTAATTTTGATATCAGTATGAAAGAAAATGACATCTCACAACAAATCATAAATGTTTCTTTAAAAAACTGAAAAAATAAATAATAAGATAAATGAATTAATGTTTCAAGATTTGATTAAAAATCTTACCTTAGTCACACAGTTAGTAAGCATTAAGCATAACTGATTCCCTAATTTATTTAAATTATTAATTCACTTTTTCATTAATTAATGTCTAATAAACTACATTTGAAAATAATCAAGACATTTGTAGCCTGTTCAATCTGAACACATATTACGGTGCCTATGATTGGCAGCGCACCGCTGTTTGGCCTACTAAATTAAATTCGGTTTAAAGTTTTCCTAATACAAATATCAAAAGGTATACTGATTTCTCTTGTAATTTTTAGAATTCTTTCCAGAAGATTCGAAAATTAATTCTACTTAATGTTTTAGAACATCTAACCTTAGTTTAACAAATCTTCAACAGTTAAAAAACATTCTACTGAAAATTAAACAGAACAATTAAATTTTGACTTTTAATGATATTTAAAGTAAAATTATAATTTTAATTAAATTTAAGCGCAACTAGAACAATTACCTTATGTAACATGAAGTAGAAATGTTATATAAAAATGTGATGTTTTATAACAAAAGAAATCAAATAATAATATTTATTTCTAAAAATAATGAATTATACTTTATTATTAGTATTTATTGATATATGAAAAAATACATACTTCATTTTTGCAGCTCATATTGTCAAGAAATGCGTTGCAGTAGCGCGTGGCACCAAAACGAATATCCATGTTAGGCCATTTTTTGCTGCCCAGTGCCACTGCTTTGATGCCATCTTCTTTATTGTAGTACCTTATATAAACTGTAACTGTATTGATACGTTGTACTCTCTACAAACGTAATGTAAAAATTACGTACATTTATATAAGTAAATCAGATTTTTACCAACCTGTGGAATAGGCTTTATTACAACTCGCTCAATAAGTCCAAACTCACCAAAAAACTCAGGGCTTCTTATTATGCATTCATTTGCCAAATAAATCGGCAATTTGAAGACATAAACTAAATTCCCTGGTACAACACTGCAAGAAAATTAATGCCTGTTAACAAAATTAAAAAATATATGATTATTTTACCGGAGAATTTGCCTCTTTTTCTTTAAGGATTCAATGACTTCAAACATTTGACCTCCACAGATTTCTTACTTTAAATAGTACGACTAAAACTCGTAAAATAAATTCCTGAACAGGTGATTACAGTAAGAAGCCTTAATAAAGTAAATAATAAACCTGAAATGCCTTAATGTAAAAAAATATTTTTTTTATTTTCAAAAGCAACATTTTTGTTGTATATAATATTAAAAATAAATTAGCTTCGTAAACATTTTTTTATTTTAAATATACATATTAAAATAAAAAATAAAAATTATTTTTGTATTTCAAAACACGCTATTAGTTTCCTGCACATCACTTTTGATTAATTAATTTTAAGTAAATTATAATCTACATTGATCTACTTTAATCATTTTGTTATCTGGCACTTGTATGTTTTATGTTAGCATGAGTATGCATGAAGATATTTGAAAAAAAATTCAGAGTTTCACATTTAGGTAAAGTGAAACTGTAGTCCAGCATAAGTTCAGCTGAATGCAAAATTTCACTGCTAGTCATAGAATTAGTTTCCTGTTATTTTATTACTGTCTTTGGCGGACGCTGAAAAGCTGAAAATTTCATAACAGCAGCTTACTGACTGTAATCTTGCAGTGTCAAGTAAATAGCGCAGTAAAAGTTAATCAAGTCATAAATCTCATTTATTTTTGTCTCTATCTGATTTTATTTATTTATCTCTCTGATTTATTTTATAAAAATATGAATACAGTAGAATCAAAGATAGTAAAGAATACAGATAAACATGAAAATGCAGGTAACAGCCTTGCAACTTTACTGCAAAGCAAAAAGTAATCAGCCATCTTTTGTCTGTTAAATTAATTATCTTTTTCTCGTTTTATTGGTAAAATGCACAATTTAGCAGATATCAGACAAGACCATTCTCATTTTCTTACTTCCTGAATCTCATCACTTATAAAATTTTTGTTGTCTTTCTTTCTTTCATTTTGTTTTCTTTCTTTTTTTAATTTCTGTCGTCAGAACTGTATGAACAGACTCATTATTTCAAAGTTTCTGCATATTTTATAAGTAAAAGCAACATTTGCAGACGATTTCAATCAGATAACAGTTAGCCATGATCAGATGAATTTATTTTTTAATGGTTTCAAATTAGATAGTTTCCATATGCTTAATGCAGATGGTCAAAACTCTTCACGATCAAACTACAAGTCATTCCTTTCAATTTCAGTGCATCCATTACAATTTATTTAATCTAACAGAGCAAGGTTCTTACAAAAATTTACAAGCTGCAAAAAATCTCTTTCTTTTCTCATATAGTCTACGTCTGATTTGCCAGAACTGTTGGCATCATGGTGGATGTTTTACTGCTCAAAACTTGAAAAACATTATTTTGTGGTTAAATGCAAGCTAAAGGCAGCAATGAAAATGATGCCTAGTTTTCATTTAGTACCGGTAGCTATTCTCTTGGTCATCCTAAACCCAGCTTCAGTATAATCACTATTACCTCTCTGCACTGACCTAACATTAAGCTTTCCTGTTTTTACAACAAGCTGCTGATTTGATAGGTGAAACAAAAGGGACATAAATAACAATAGATGTAATCTTATTAGACATATCACATCATTTGCAAGATATCTTAAAAGTGCAGGATTTAACAAACGCTAATTTACGTCATCAATGAAGAGATGAAATCACCATATTGCAACACACAAACGTTAAACAGTAAAATGATAAGTGAAAGCAACAAATAAATAAGGTTTCTTTACACATTCATAAATTTATAGAATTATGCCAGAAAAATGTGGCTAAAAAATTAACAGGATTACCTTAAATAATGAAAGATTTTTCTATTTTCTAAAATTCTCAAAAATTAATACCTGTAGTCAGAACAAATAAATAAACTTATTTGAATAAACTAAATTTATTTGAATAAACTTTTGTATAAAATTGAAGTGTGCGCTATTTTAGCTTTTATTTCTTTACTTTCAATTATGTGCTCTCATTTCTACTGTAACATCATTTATATATAATTTTTTATCATTATGCAAATGTTAGCTTAAACATCAGGTTTTCTTGAATAAAAGTTTTCTTTTACTGCTCATATAACTTGTTTTTATTGTTTTCTTAGAACAGATTAAAAATATACTTTTTTTCAAAAATCAAAATTTTATTTGGCGCAGTGTCAGTTTAGAGCTTGAACATTTTAAACATCCAATGTATTAATTGAATAAATAATTAAAAGATGAATATTAAAAATTGCCGTTTAATAAATTGGTGCTACACATTCATGAGGAATGAAATAATTTTAGATTTAACATTACTTGTAGAATGTAGTTTTTTTAAGTTTCTCATTGCAAATTAATTGAATTCATTCTGTGATTAGGTGAGCTTTTATAATTATTGCATGATTTTTATCAATATTCTCAATGCAATTTCCTCTTTTGCAATTTTCTTAATCTTCTAGTAGTTTCTCTGCTTTTCTCTTCATGAAATCAATTATTTTTAGCTTTGAACCCGGCAGTAAATTTTACCCTAAATGTCGTTTTTATGACATTATCATCTCATTAATGTTACTTTCTGATTACATACACATAAATGCATAGAATTGTAAGTATAGAGAAATTTATGTAACAAATTACTAAAATGTGCTGTCTGTTCCTTTCTTTATATTAAAAGTTATAAAAATAAATGAACGGGCTGCAGAGATGATTCTTGTGCAACATTTGCTTATTAATACAATTGACAAAAATGTTCAATTATTTTACTGAAATGTTATGAAGTATTGCAACTTTATAATTAACATTTCTCTACTGTAAAATAAATTATGCAATGCAAAATGTTGATTGCTCCATCTGAGATGAGCACCCCACCGTACAGATGGTTAATGGGAAGAAACAGCTTTCTGAGGATAATTTTTGATTTCCAAACTGCTCTTTTCACATTTTTGTCGTTTGCATAAAAAATTTTCTTTTATGACAGAAAATTTTATAGCCATGCATTGCTACTTTTTTAAAGTCATTTTAATTTCATTTATTTTGACCTTGAGCATTTTCAGTCCAGCGGGTGTTAGGGTTTCTTTTGCATCTGCCGGCTAATGATCAATAAATGCAACCATCATTTGGTTTTGGTTGCTTTTCCTTAAGAAAGGGTCATTTTGCGCTTGGCTGCTGATTTTCATCTTGAAGCCAATTTCCCGCCCGTTGTCAAAACTAAATAAACCCAAGTCAGTAATATACCTCTTACCAACTGTCATCGGCAGTTTTCTTTGATTGGTCGGTAAAAATCAATTTTTTACTTACTTCAAACGTATGCAGATAAAATGGGGGCAAAGGGAGCAGACATATAGACTGACAAGCAGATATTCAAAATCAAAAAGGCTGTGCTCTGTTTGCAAAGTCAAACAGCAAGTGTCCTCCTATACTTATAGCTTGCTAACGAATGGTAGTTACCAGCTAATATAAAGGCTTTCTTTCTGACCAACAGCTGACCACACATTGATTATTCACATTTATACTTGACATGGTTATTAGCTAAGATTGTTTAAGATAGTTGATTTTGTTACTGAATGCAAATTATATCTACTAAAGAACTGCTAGCTGGGATACCGCTTGAAATTTATCTAACCTCTTCTCGACCACTGTTCTTGCTTTGGGTAAGATATTATTTAACATTACATTTATGATATTGCTTTGCGAAAAATCAAAGCAAAATACTTCTGTAATGTCTTGTAATACAGTGGTTGCAGATAATTTTTTTAAATCAAAGTACGGTTCAAAGTATTATGTCAAAGTGATACATTATTCATTTTAATATTGCAGTTTTTATCCTTTAATAAGTAAACAATGTTATCTAATAAATAAGATTAATTTCTAAATAGCTGACTTTCAGATTTTTAAATTCATTTCATGCAGTATTGCCAATGTTTATTGTTCAATGAAAAGGCTAATTTATGGCCTTTAAATTCAACATATTTTAAAAATTAGTAATTACAAATTTAAGAACTGCTTTTATAAAAACTAAAATACTATTTTATATAAAAATATTTTGAAATTTTTTAAAATTTTACATTTAACTTTGAAATTATCAATTTATTAAAAATTTATGCTGTTAGTTAAATTTGAATTTCATAAACTTTGAACACTTCAAAGTGTTCTGAACTTTAAATTTTATTGTTAAATGCATATGATAAAAAGGTAATAAACTTCACTTATTTATTTTTTTTAATTTGAATTTTTCAAATACAAATAAGGCATCGTGTGACCAAAGATTACATCAATAAATAAACTGCATATACAAACTGAATAAATGTTATAAAACTTATTTTGCATTCACTTGCTATCTAATACAGAAATTTAAATAATTTCCTAGTAGATTTTATCAAACATTTAGCACTTGACGTAAAATATGTTTAAAGATTTGGCAATCAAGCAATTTTGTTTCATACAAAGTATATTTGCTGTTTTAATTTCCAAAGCATTAATAATTATTTATTTAAATTTCTTTCATCTAAAAGAATGCTTTATAAGTTTGAAATTGTAACTGAAATCGTTCAGTACTTTCAGTTGAGAACAGATAAAATGTTCAGTTCAGCTATGATAATGGTTGTATCTTTCTGCTAAACAAAGTACAATTTTATTCATTTTCTTTTCTTCACATTCCACGTTTTAGTGTTTAATTGACAACTATACTGGGTGCACGTCACTGCAGATCGAATTTTCGAATTGCGAATCAATATGGGAAGGTTAGGGCTACTGAGAGATGTTTAATGCTTTACTGTGAACCATCTTGCATCAAACGAAGCATTATGTGAAATCATCCAAAGCTCTTTATCTGTCATGTTTTGACGTATTTCATATATGGATTAACTTATTTTTAAAAAAGCTTTTCTATTTTAATGAAAACCGTTGTTCACTTTTTCAACAAAGACTACTTCAATTAAATGTAGCAGCAAATTGAAATTAAAGGAAGTTATGATCTTATATTTAGAAATTAGGGTTCAGTTTTTAAGCAGTTGTTAACTTATATATGTATATATATGTAATTAGTAACCAAACTGTAATTTTTATAATATGCAGTTAGATAACATTTAAAGTGCTTTATTGCATTTTAATATATTTTTTATAATAGTATAACCATTTTTAGAATACTTATACAGAACAAAAGCAACAAATGCAATCATCTTTTAAAATGGCGGCAGTTTTTGTTCTAAGTTTGATTCTTTGTAAAAAGCAGTTGCCAGTGTATTTGATTCATAACTTTGGGATTAAGTACTTATGCTGAATTAAAATTTTCATATGAAAATTATTATCTCCTTTAAAAAATTATTACCATTTATTACAATTTATTAAAATTTACATTTCATAAGCATAGTGATACGTATATTGCATAAATCATCTTGAACTTATTAAATATTAAACATGTGACATTTCAGAATGATTCATTTAATCAAGTTGAGTACTGTTTAGGTTTATTTTGAAAATTAATATTAATAAACAACTTTGCAATTTTAAAAATTTCTACATGATTTTTTATATTCTAAGCAAGTTTAATCCAATTTGTATAGATTATGTTCAAGTGTAATTCTTATTTCCTAACCATTTTGTATTATACAGAGTGTTCTGATGTTGAAAATCAATAATGATTGCTTGAATTGAAAAGTGATAAAATGATCAATATTTAAAGCAGTGATATTCTTACAATGACACTTTACAGACATTCTCAGCAGGCCATGAGTAAATCATGAATATTTTTCGTTTACTTGCATAATTATGTATTTAAAAAATTTTTTAAGGCCTTTTCATTTTATTCCGCTGCGTTACTTGGCTAAACTTTTATGCATTTTTTGAAAAAATTGATTTTTACGTAAAATAGTCCAAAATTACAGTTTAAATATTTATCGTCAAGTGAGTATTGTTATTCATTGTGTGAAAGAAAGTTTGAAATTGCAGTAAAAAGGTAATATCAAACTTTTACTTGTAGAACAACTGATCGATGAAGAAGAATTTTATGAGTTTTATGTATATAACTACTTATTAATAAAATATATTCTTTAAATTACTTAATATTATATTGACTAGATTACCATAAGCCAAATTTAACTATACTTAATAACTTCGAGTTTTCTTTATTGATGCCTTTACTTTAAAGTTGAAAACTGCTTTTAAAGCAGAAATGCAAATTGATAGCGTATAACTAATTTAAAAGGTTGCTTGGTGAAAGAAATAAATTTTATATTCATTTATCAGACAACTGCAGATTGTGAGAAATACATTAGTCTAAATAAACTAAAATAACGCTATGTTATACAGTTGTCTTTTGGAGATTTACATTCACATATTGTATTTTTTGCTAATTCAAAACTTGCACAGTGTAAAAGTATGCAATTCATTTTCATTCCTGATGTTGCAGCTGCTTAATACAATGAATATATGGATAAAATATTTTCTATGAATAAAATTAAGTTTGGTAGAATAGCTTGCATTTTAATGATGGTCTGCTGTTATGGTTGATAATTATCATGCCATGCTGAGCTTTGATAATCATAAACTATTGCATCCGGTTTTTGCAATAACAAATGCTCATTTTCCTGGAATCTTTATCAAGGACAATTGCCTGTGCAAAATTTGCTAAATACATAAATTATAGTAAGCTTAGAGAAACTTCTTGCATAAAATATATTAAGCATTTAATAAACTGGAAGTGCAGGAAGTGTTAATTTCAAGGGCAATCTTCAACATGCAAAAATGTATATTAAATAGTATAGCATTTCACAGATGCATCATGCTTCAGTTTATTCGTTTTCATATGCAATAATAATAAATAGTAATGTTGAAGTAATATTATTCTGACATTGAACTGATGCTGTTTGAAAAGTGCAATAACTTTTATCAATTCTGTTGTGATAATTGAAGTGCATTTGACTTTGCTTTGGAGTGTAGTTGCGCTTTTTGTTCAATAGAGCTTTCTTGTCTATTGTTATGTAAACTGTAATAATAATAACCCAAAAAATCAATGAAACACGTATCCTATACTATCCCTATAAACCAGCTGGCTTTTCTTCATACAAAGCTTTTTGCTCCCAATTGACTGACAATGTACAAATTGATTAATTTGTAATTTAGCGCTTTCACATTGAACTAGTTACATTTGCAATGAATGGTTGTAATTGATTGCAATTGTTAAATATAATTAGTTTTTGTATATTACTTATGGATAAAAATTACAATATGATATTTTGATAGTTGACTAGTCTTTTTGCCCAAGGTGTGAATCTACCTACAGTACCTTTTTTTCAATGTAAATTAAATGTTCGTGCTCAGATGTTATTAATTCATCAAGCGCAATTATATGAATCGTCCAACCGATACATTTCATTCATTAATAAAGAATAAAACTATAAGCCAATTGGAATTAAGATTGTCAGCAAATAACGTGTGCATCAATAATTTGAAAATAGACTTTGCTTTTGAATTCAAAGTCGCTGATTTTATGAAAAACAAATCAAAATTTATTTAAAATAGTGCAGGAAGAGGTTAAAAAACTATTTTGTTTAGCATTAAATGGGTTTATCTTGATAAGAACAGTCTCAAACGAAATGACCTTCTGTAAAGTGAAAAATCAATTATCATTGCCATCAGCAGTTAAATTCTTTCAAAGAAAGCTTCGTAAAATTTAAAACAAGAAATTTTACGATTGTACATTGAAATTTTCTAAATTTACTTCTCCTTTAAAATTAAATAAAAAATAATTTATAAAAGTGATCAAACGAAATATAATGAAAAATAGCACTGATTCATCTTTAGCATCAAATGCTTATGATGATGAATTATCAATCAGTAAATGAATTTGAGTATATTTGTCAAAGAAAAATGGTTAAGTCAATAGATGAAACTGCTAAATGTGTAATTTTATGAGAAATAAGAATAATAAAGAAAATAAAACATTCGTATTGAAGTTGAATGCTTTAACAGAATCTGAGGCAGATTTTCAATGACCCGTGAAAGCACATGTGGACATCGGTTGCAAGCTAATTGCTCAACTGCGGTTGTTCTTGTCATAAACTGTTAGTCAGTTGGATGTCATTTATTTGCGTTGTTGTTGTTATTGTTGTTGTTGTTGCTGCTGCATGTGGGGGTGGTGGTAATGATGATAATGATGATGCTGCATTTTTTGAATCGTCGTTGTGCTTTCATTTCGACACGTCGAGTAGTTGCTACTAAGGCGATGTGTTTGGGGCGGCGGCACTTCTGCTTTAGTTTACTAACTGCATGAATTGTCGCTTTTAGTGGACGAGTTTCTAGAAAAGTGGCCAAATTCAATGTACAAACAACAAATGCAGGCCGGTTCTTCTTCCTCGACATTTCATTACCACGGTTGCTTGTTGTGGACAATTGGCTACTAGGTCACCTTGAGAAGCGATTTGACCGTGCATTGTACTTTGATTAAGTTGTCCAAGCTCCGTCACACCCAAAATTGAACAACAGCCAAAAGCATACCAGTTACCTCATGTGGAACTCGACAATTGCAATGAGTATTTTTTTTCACCCTGAAAATCAGGTAGACTATTATCCATTTTGTTGACTGTTAAAATTAAAATAGCTGATTTCAATTGGTTATAAATTGACATTTCCAACAATATTGATTCTACCTTATAATAAACGGAGATGTGCCTGACGTGAAGATGGGCAGGGAGCATCAGTAGGCAGAGTAGATTGAAAGCTAACATTAGGACAGCTGCATTTTCCGGATGATCAGACCCCGTGTGGGCATTGGTATTGTTATTATTTCGTCGACTTGTTGTTGTCCACTGATCATCTAGTCAGATTGCATCCAAAGCAGTAAGAATATTATATTGATCAATATCTTCTTAAACAGCTTTAAAATTTCAAACTTTATTTTAGACAAACTGATTTTATATTTTTATGCAATAATGAAACAGTTGTGCTGTTATTATTACCCAATTGCAGTTTTGGGTAAATTTTAAGCTGTCAAATTTTTGCCTTATTTTTCTTTTAATTAGCAGTTTTGCATTTTTGTCTTAATTCTAATTTTGATTCATGCATTTGCTTTCTAAAATAGTTATTATATTGCAATGCCACGTCATTTTGTGGCATGGCAAATGCACTGTCTGGATATTTTGGTTGACATTTTTGCTTTATTTATTTCGATGTAGCGTTTGCTCTATAATGTCTTGATTTTTCCTTTTTATTCTTCTGTTCTGTTTCAATTTGTTATGTCATTATCTGTAGTTTTCAACTGTTCTATCGTGTGGTCTAAATTCAGATTTCCATTTATTTAATTTGAAGTTTCTCTTGACTTTATTGCTGCTAGCCGTCAGATCAGCAAGTCGATATGTCGTCTGTGCACCAGCCTTATGGTGTTCAGACTTTGAATAATATAGGTTTAGAGTATTTTTGAACTTATGCTAGTATCCATTATCATATAATTGGCTTTTCATTACATCAGCATTCTGGAGTTTCCTTTTGCAGATCAGCTGCCTAATTGAAGTTTTTCTCATAATCTTTGTGTAAATAATGTTGAGCACAATATTGTAATCTGTGGTTAAGATTATTGAGGTTAACATCTCTAAAAGGCCGTATCCAGTGAGCTGATGCTTCTTTGCAATTCTTTTCTTTGCACTGCTTCACTAATTGTTTAACGTCATTATCCAAAACGGTCCTCTATAGCCAGCTTCTAGCTAACGTTTTCATGTGTACAATTCTGAATGTCATTGATGTAGTATGTTAAGGATGTCTTTTTTTCTCTGGTTAATATTATCACTAGATTTCCTCCTCATTGAGCAATTTCTGTGAAGAAACGGTTTTGTTTTTCTTATATGAAGCAGTTTGTATTCATTGCTTATCTTTGCTTTTATCCATGCATTCACAGTACATCTTAATACATTGATATACAGGAGATAATATAGGATTTTTTTTGTAAATTTTGAAATAAATGTGTTTTACTCCATTTGCAAACGACAACTGAAATTGGCTTGCCAAGCAATACGTCTTTAATTGTTGGATTTTTCATATTTTGAAATACAGTTAACATCAAACTCTGCTGGGTACAGAGTCTTTGTACTTCCAGTAATTCCAATATAGACTTCTTATTATAATCAAAAGCATGTACTATAATTTTTGCCGCAAATATGAAGGCTAGTGCATGTTTACCAGTTTGTGCATACATGGGTTCTGTTTACTCAGTCGTTTTAGCAGCAAATTCTATTGTTGTTTCACGGCTATTGGCACTGTCCCTAAATAATGGGATAAAGCATCATGAGTTACTGACAGAATGTTAGTATATTTATTTGCAAAAGCATAGCTTTAGCTTTTCGAAATCTCATTTTGTTTTGTTTCTAATGATGTGGCTTCAAAATGCTAGCTTTATTTGAAAGAAAGTAGCCGTATAAATTTAATAGTACGTTTTTAAGTACTACGCAGCAACGTTTTTTATTCAATTGCAATGTTTATTTTTATTGCTTTATGTAATTCAAACATCTTCTAAGTATTGTTTTACATAATCAAACAGGGTATCAATAAATTTCTAAAAATTGGGAAAATGTTACATCAGTTTCAAATGGTAATTACTTAGGCATTAATTAGTTAGATGTATTGTAACAGTTCTGTCATTGTTTTTGCAACCTTTAGCAAACTTGATTTGAGTTAAGCATTATTTTCTAAATAAGATTCATCTAGTTAATCTGGCTAAGACTGCGGATTAGTGACGTTGGTTAGTGTCTGGATTTAATTTGTCTCTGTAGTTCCCATAAATTCTAAACTTACTATTCTTTTTAATATGGCGATGGCAGGAATAGCCCAACGTTCGTATTGAGCAGGTTACAGAATACTTTCTGTTTATCTAATGCAGCATTCGGTTAAGGAAGCAATGCAAATAAAATTATGTTACAGCTACAGGTACAGCTACATGTGCCGTGGTAATCTCCCAGTAACATTTTGAAGATTTCTTTATATTGATGTAATATCATATTCAAACGCGATAATAATTTTACTAATTTATTTTTTTATTGCTACCCTAAGTAGGATTGGTCCTTTTCTTTTCTACTGCTGTTATTATTCGCTTGATAATACTGAATGTTAGATACAGCCCCAAAGAATTATTATTATCTGGTTAAAAAGTTTCAATTCATAACCATTTTAATTTGATTTCATTCTTATTGCAGGTGCCATATGAGCGTTAGTGTAGGATAAACGTTTATTATGCATATTGAAAAACAGAATAACTATGGAAGGCAGACAGCAGAAGTAAACATGCAAATATGGAAACAGCAGTAGAATGTAATGCCTAGAAAGACTGGCTTTTTTGACAGTTGCTTTTCAGTATGTCATTGTTTTGCTAAGCAATCTCTTGCTAGCCTTGTTTCTGGTCATATTTTTTTCCAGTTGCATTGCGTTGCGACAGTTGTGGTTTTGAAATTTTGAAGATTTCTGGTTCTTACTTTGTCTTATTTCTGGTTTCATGCCAATGTTTGTACATTTGTGAAAGATTTGAGGAAAAGTTTTAAAGATTTCCTATTTTATTAATACTTGATACTTAATAGATGCTAGTTTCGTATGTTGCATACTAGTGTACATTTACAATTCCATCATTAAAATAATTGATTTGCAAGATGGAATGCAGAAGAGAATTTAAACCGAAGTGATGCTCAAAATTTAAATAACAATCATTTACGTATAGCTGAATGTGATTTACAAATTGAATTTTGTCTTTCTTTTGCATTGCAATGAAGCAGCGATAGCATTGTTAAAGCTTTCCTTGCAAAGTATACGATCATTGATAAATTGCAAATAATAATTGAGATAAACAATGATAATATGATAAATTTAGGAAGTTGTAATTTTTAATCTGATTTTTGGAAAACATCTTTAGAAAGAGTTAATTTATTAATGTTGCATGTTTTAACCATTTGCGTGAAGTTGACTTGTGTTTCTATTTTAAGTTTGTAGGACATATTTTGTTGTTTTTTATTGCAAATAATTGCAAATTTACCGCTTCCAGTCTTTGGAACCTGTTAGCATTAGCCTGATGCTTTTGATTGAATTAGGGATTTGCTTGCAATTTGTTTCATTTATTTCTTTTATTTAGTTACTTTTTTATTTTTTTTATGGTTAACATTTTGCAAAAGTAATGAAACATCATGGAGTTAATATTTTGATTTGTTTCATTTCAGCTTTGACTTCAATCTCTTTTCTTGATTTCCTACATGTTTTGCAAAGCTTCACGTGTGCCATTTATGAAAATAAAATAATTCAGTGCAATGCATAATTTGAACAATATTTTAATAAGTGTTGTCATTGAGTCAAATTTAGGTAAGGTAATTTGATAAAAAAAAATTTTTGCATAGATTTATTTCAAGGTTTGATAACAATAAAGCTTTTATAACTGATTTTTCTTTTTATTTCCTCAAAAAAGTTATTTTGTAATTTCATTATAGATACATTGATCATTTGAAAATTGGTCAGTTGAGTTCTTACACTCATGTAAAATAGATATTTATGCACTGTTTACAGAAAATTATATATTATATTATGGATATATGTGTGTACCTGTGTGTATAAGCAGTATAGTACAAAAGTAGTTAGTGAAAATTCCAAGTGACTATCATCTTACATAAAAGCGTATTTTAGAATTATTTTTATGATGCATGTGGAAGAGTGAAACACTTAATGTAAATTAAATGCATATAATATATAAAAATATGTATTTAATTTTTGAATCTTTATTTTATGTATTCATGGGAGGTAATATATACGTTTGTATTTATTTAAATAATTATATTTGAAAGTGATTTTAAACACCAATTGTGAAAATAATTTATTTTTGTCATTGACAGCTTATACTAATATATTTGTACAGTTAACTGGCTTTGCTTCAAGAACTGAATAGCTTTGATTAAATAAATGCAAAATAAATTTTTGCCTGGTTCTTTACACTGTCTTTGATTATTTCTTGCAATAAGCAAATTAAAAATCACGCACTGTGCTTCTCTACATTAATTTATTACAGCAATCAGCACTTGTTATTTCAATTTAAGCTTTGCTTGTTTTTTTTTTGTTCATTTACCAAAATTTCTTTCGCGTTATTATTTTTGCTGCTGAATAATTTCCAGCTTTGACTTTGAACAATAATGCTAACTAGTTTTTGCATTGTGCTTATGCTGGTTGCAGAAAAATTAACAAAGATCATTTTTATAATGTGAATAACGAATGAAACATGTTTCGACCTGTTAAAGAAATACCCGCTTCAAAATTCAAGTAAAGTCAGATGAAGTTACGTGTAGTAATAGAATGGATAATAGAGTTTGTCCAAATTTATTATTAAAAAGAAAAATTACTAATAATTATTTACCACGATTTCAAAAATAATTTCCTCGTTTGAATAAAATTTTTCAAATAACAATTTTCAAGATAATTTTTTTTTCATGAATAATTTTAATTTTCAATCGTATTTGTTTAAAATAATAAGTTTAACTTTATCAAATAATCAAAATTGCTTTCCAATTGTAAACTAGTAGTGTAACGTTTATTGGTTTAACTAGTTCAAGCTTTGTTTAAAGCAATTTTTTAATTTTTTATGTGCAACATAAAAAAAACTTTGTGCCATAAAAGATTGATGAAATTACTTTTTGCAATAATGCAAAAACGCTTTGGCAAATCACAAAAGTTGAAGAATTTTTTTTTTTTGAAAAATAAGTTAATCAAAAGGAGAATGCAAAATTCTCTACATAATATTGCAATTTTATAAAATTATTTGTAAAAACTATTTTTATAATTTTTTAATATTAACATTAATAATTAAAATGAACTTATCATTTCAACAAATAAAAAGTATTTCTTTAGTGAAATTTAAAATTCAAATAGAAAATGTTTTAATAAAAGCTTTCATAAAGAATGGACTCTTAATGCAAAATAGCAAAGTTGAGGTAGTGATGATTTTTCCCCGTCGGCTGTCCTCCGGCAATCATGTTCACATGCTTACTCTGCTTCGTCAGCTTATTCGACGCAAAGATGTGCAAAGGATTAATTACATTTGCGCCTCAGTTTGATCAGTTGCTCAACATGTTAGCATGTAAACGTTTGTCAGTGCCTGCCTGGCTAATATGAAGCAGCTAACATTATCCATCTTATATATATATATATATATATATATATATATATATATATATACATATATTATATCTTTTGGAAAAAGCAAAAAACCAAATCTTCCACTTGTTGTTGTTGTTGTTGCTGTTATTTAAATGTCAGCCTATCTTTTGAAATTACATGAAAAATTTTGCAACTTTACGTCATATGAGCAATTTTTTATTGCCAGCTTAAGATGAGTTTTCTGTCTTTTGCGGTGGTTGATTTTCTGATATGCACGATTAATGTGACAATAAAGTGGCCTGCTAACACAGTCAGCTGTCGGCGAATGTTTATCAATTATTGGCCTTTCAGCTATTTGTGGTTAAAACGTAGGCGTGTTTCTGCATGCTCAGTCGCCACAGTGTCGCTTAACTAATCTCTTTATATCAACGTTGTTAAAACCGTATGTCATCTAACCTTGCTTTTAAGCAGATGGATGGGAAAGCAATCATTTGCTTACT
Organism: Trichinella pseudospiralis; assembly: GCA_001447645.1. NCBI lineage: Eukaryota > Metazoa > Nematoda > Enoplea > Trichinellida > Trichinellidae > Trichinella > Trichinella pseudospiralis. The sequence continues at coordinate 515,518 of JYDV01000013.1, forward strand.
TGATCAAATCCATTTAAATGGTGAAGAGGTTTATCACTTAATTTTAAAAACAAGCCGACATGCTTTAAAATGTGCTCTTTGCAAAATATATTCAGTTCAGTTGGCAATTTTCTCCCTAGCCCGCGGTGCTAAAGCATTTAGCTTTCATTTTCAAAACATGTGTCGGCATCTCTTTTTTTGTTTCAGCTTGACGCTTAACTACTGGGAGGGCAGCAGTTATATATATATATATATATACATATTAACTCGATTTTCTCCAATTCATTTAACGCTACATTTGTTAAGTTTGCCGTGTTAGTATCAGCTTCGAATTTACAAGCTTCTTCGTTTTCTTATGATCATTATTTATTATACTATTTATTGATTAATTTTTCTAAAATTGTAGCTATCAATTTTTCAGAGAGTGCATCCCGGCTAAACCGGTGCCCGAATTCATGCTCTGGTCAACAGTTTTTTGTCATTGGCGCCTGCTTGTCGCCTGCTTGGCAGTACAGCTACTTCTGGTGGATGTTTCAAGCGCCTCATTCCAAGAGTCACTGTTTTGTCCAAAAGGGTGTCTTTGTCCAACTGAACAAGAGGTAAAATGTTCATTTGCAATTCTTTCCGTCCTGTCTGTTTTCAATGAGATCCTTATCCACAGAGATTTGCATTTTCCCATTTAATTTTGTTCTTCTGAATCTACCCCTGAATCTGACAATTCATTTAAAATTGATTAACATTGAATAATCACTAACAATCACCTTGGCAATAAGATAATAAGAAATTGAACATCGATTTCAGCTTGCTGCAAATTTTGCTTTTCTTAAGCTTGGTTTATAGATAATTATTTCTCTGTTTAAACCACAAATTTGCATCAATCTGAAACTGATATTTGTTGATAATGAATATGAATATATGGCTATTCAATATATCTCTTCTACTTTGATTCATCACAAAGGAGTCTGATTGCAATCAGGGTTTTACATTACAATGCTTGATATTAACTAATATTAGTTTTTTTTAATTTTGATTTTACATTTATTTGTTTTATTAAAGATTTTCATGAGCATCGTTGAGCTTCAGGTTAACATGTGGCTAAAATTTCATTATTTTATGAATGTGAAAAAATGTTCAAAATATTACAAGATGAGATGAAATTTTCAAATTAAGAAGGAAGTAAATGTTAAAAGCTGTCCGGCCAGTCATATACATGTTGAAAAGCTGTTTGCCTTGTTTTTACTTTCCAGATGGAAAGTAACAAAATCTGTTTCATTGATGTAGATTTGGGGCAGATTTTTCAAGTTATTTGAATTTTAGCAATAGAGTTAGCATTCAAAGTGCAAAGTCATCCTAGCAAAAAAAAATTATGATTTCTGTTGCTAGGTAGCAATTTGATTGGATAAAATTTTATTCAAAGCGCACAGTAATCTTTAATTATTATAAAATTAAATTTATATTTGTGTTTGTATTTTCCAGTAATTCTTTTTTCGTTAAAAACTGTTACTACAGTTTTCAAATAAAATGATATTTAACGTATATTGAAGTAGAATTTAATTTTTGCATTTTAATTGAAAAGTTTAAAGAGAAATTTTTTTTATCATTCTTTAAAGAATATCGGCATTTATTATTATTGAAAGAAAATATACAACAAAGAAAATATTAGCAAGCTAAATAGCTTTCTTTTAAACTAGCTTTTTTTAGCAGTGTCAATGCGCAGAGTTTACAGGAATAAAATTTCAAATATTTTTTTCTGATCACATTATTCAGATTGATTCTCAAGTCGCATATTTATTTTTCATGTCAACAAAATTTTGAAAGAATTTGTCAATGGAAAACTTTAAAATATTTTAAATAATTATGAATAATTATTAGCTACAGTTGTAATTAATTAATTAATTAATTATATTTTATTGAAATAAAATATTGTTGAAGGTGATATGCGATGGTGTGCTGTTGGAAAAAATTCCACAAGAGATGTCACCAAAATTGCGCAATTTGACCATAGCCAGGGCAACAATGGTGCGCATAAGTGTAGATGATTTTCTTTATTATCCATTACTGGAACGCTTGACGCTCAATTATTGTGAAATTGAACGTATTGAAGGGTACACGTTTCACAATTTGACAAAACTACGCTATTTGTCATTAGTTGGAAATCCACTTTCTGATCTTCAGTCGTACAGTTTTGCAAATTTGCGTTCATTGAAAGAGGTGATTGTTCGTGCTGACGCGTTGCAACAACTGCCGGCTTATTTGTTTTTCGGATCAGAAAATATTCGAGGTCTGGACCTGAGGTCCACATCCATCACGCGCATTCAACGGCACGCATTCAGCGGCTTGTACAATGTGCAATTTTTGCACTTGCCGTTGAACTTGGTCACCATTGAACCTGAAGCGTTTCACAACTGTAGCCGGGTTCACTTCCTGGATATCCGCAACTGGCAGGCCAATCGGTCCGAATGGATCGGCGTTGCTCCACGCACGTTCTACGGTCTTGGTCATGTGAGCAGCATGCGGATTGATCAGAGCAGTTTGGGCGTGCTGTGGCCGAAAGCTTTCGACGAGCTGGAAACTTTGGAAACGTTGCAAATTCGCAATTCACGCATCACAAGCATCCGCAGTTCAAGCTTTGCCGGCATGAGGAATGTCGGCTCGTTGCAGCTGCTCAACAATGAAATTGGTCACATTGCTCGATATGCGTTCCAACAAATACCCGGCGACCAAGTCTACGAATTGCAAATCATGGAAAATGACTTAGACTGTTCTTGTCGCAACGGTTGGTTGGTGCATAATTTCCAAAAGCTCTCCAATGACACGCTGAAAAGGAACTATTGTTCGTCGCCTGACTCATTCTTGCAACAACAGCTTGGACAGATAGATCCGGCTTGGATTGTAAATTGCACCAAAAAATACAAGCATCACCACTTGGACACTTTCAGCAGAGCATCATTATCCGTTGATAGTCGGCCAATTCAAATGTTAATATTGTTGATTAGTTTTGCTTTCATCCTTTCCAGCAACCCTATTTAACAGCCCAACTATGCTTTGCATATTTATTTCATGTTATTTATTATTGATATTATTATTATTATTTTAATGCTTTTCTTGTACTTCTTGGCAATTCAATTTTGTTGACAATACAGTATACAGAAGTTGCCTTTTACAATCATAAAAAAATATTATTTTTCTTCTTCACTTTTATCATTTCATGCTTCAATTAGCTTCGCAAAGTCATATTTTGTGCAGAAATTATTTATTTATTGTTGACTGATAAAATGAAATTCACATTACATCTTATATTCTAATGCAAAATATATGGTTATAAATTGTTTGAAACTTAATTCATTATCATTAAATTTATAGCGTCTTAAAATTTTTTTTTTCAACGACAAAATATATTTTATCATAATTGTTAATATACATATCAGTTTAGCTTCAAATTTTTAATTGAATAATTCATTCATCCTATTACTAAAACGTCAAAATATATCGGTATACTTTGCTATGATTTACTACATATGTCCAACAAATGGTTCATCATGTCAACTTTTTTCGTTGAATGCTTTTTTTTAATGTTCCTTTTTTTATAGATTGAATTTATCATTCATTTTGTCAGTTCGTTTTGCAGATGCACCATCAGATATTTTCACTTTATTATTATTCAGCAGGTGTGTTCATTGCTTTGTTATTATTATCTTCTGATGTAAATTGTAAACAATGGCATGTTAAATCAATAAATTTATCATAGTACATACACGTGTATACGTTGAGTATTCAACGATAATTGTAAAATTGGCATTATAACAGTTATTGTTTTTTTTCAACCACTAAACTGCAAAAAAACATTTATTTAAAAAGTTCTTCTAAGTTTACATATATTGTAAAAGTTTTAATAATATTAAAACAGAAGTGACACACGTCATATATTCATAATGACAAATTTTTATAATACTTCCTTTATGTTTGAAAGAAAAAAAATTTTTTTTATTATACAATATAAATGAAATTGTATTAAATCATGAAATAACTGTTACATGTAAGCATGTACTTTTATTAATATTTGTATAATATTTTGCTTAAAGCTGTTTAAATTATAAATTGCTCATTACGAAAATTGTGAAAATATGAATAAAGAAAGCTTCATACACAAATTATTATTTTAAAGTTTCAGTTATTAAGAAAAAATTTTTCGCAAATTTTGTAAAAATAATTTGAATAAAACATATTATTGATTTGACAAAATCAAAATAACGTATCAATATAACAATATGGGTAAAAGTTGAGATAGAATAGAAAAGATAAATGTATTGTTGAAGAATACTGTGGCTTGAGGGAGAAGAAAGCAGTGCAACAACGCAGGCCAACCAACAATCAGCCTGTTTTAGTGAAATATTCAATACACTGATCCGGATGCGGATCTATGGTCAAACAGCCTGGTTTCCAATTTGCAGGGCACATTTCCCCATAGTCATCCGTATGCCGATATGCTTGGACAAGACGCAGCACTTCATCCACGTTCCTTCCAATTTGCAAGTCGTTGATGATGATCTGGCGCAAAATGCTACTGCGATCAATAATGAATACGCCACGCAAAGCGAGTCCATGGTCGGGGTCATAGACGTTGTAGTCCTGTGCTATCTGGTGAGCTGTATCTGCCAGTATTGGTATGTTCATCTGACCCAAGCCACCGCACCTTCTTGGCGCTTTCATCCAAGCTATATGAGAAAATTCGCTGTCCGTGGAACAAGCCAGCACGTCACAGTCGAGCTTCTTGAAATCTTCAACACGCTCGTTGAGAGCAATTACTTCCGTCGGACAGACTTTGGTGAAATCTCGTGGATAAAAAAATAATACCAGATAACGACCCCTGAAATCGCTCAAGCGGACAAATTTCAAACTCCCCTTGAATACGGCTTTTGCTCCGAAAAAAGGCGCTGGCTTACCAACGCGAAGTATGCGGTTCATGTTTACAACTCCGACGGAAAAAGGCCACAACAATGCCATATTACCGTAACAATATTCTCAAGTTCTAATAATGAAGAATTTTAAGGTATATTTTTCAATTAAAAAACAATTGAAAAATATTCCATATCTGTTTATTACAAATAACGTATATAATAAAAATGTAATATTATAAAATTTCAACGCATAAACATACATGCCGATTTAAATTTGAACCTTGAAATTAGACCTGAAAAAATTTATCACTTTGCATAATAAAACATTCAACTTTCCAGTAAAGTACAAATAAAACGTTTTTTTGTCAAATCGAAAGTTAAATTCAAATAATCGTTCTTACCGTTCATTACAATACGATACACGTTCAGAAAAATGTAACATTTGAATATAGTTTTATTAGTTGTTTAATTTTATTAAAGACTAATCTCTGGACGAGTTAATTAGCTAAAGATGAAAATTTCTTCCTTTAAAACTTGAGATTTGTTGATTTGACTCATATCAACAGCAAACAGCATCATTTGTAAAGTTATAATATCTAAGGTAGAAAGAATACCAAAGAACTTTCGGGTAGCCAAAAAAAAAATACTGTAAAATGCATTACTTAATTAAAAACTGCGTTAGTTTAATAAAAATAAATTTTCAATTTCTGTTTGAATGTTGTACAGTAGTGATCGGATAAAAAGAAAAAAAGATGTACATATAAAATTTTAATAAAATTCAAAAACACTAGCTACAAATGACAAACCAAATTATGGTTTATATTTTTTTCAGCGGATTCTGCAGCTTTTGCTACTCATACATCAACGTCAGTTTTAGCCACCTGCTTATGACCTATATGTTTATGCTGACTTGGTAGTGACACATTGCTGTTTGGTAATAATAGTTTGCATTGGTGTACCAGTGTCCACTAAATTCAGTGCTGATTCAAACATTTAAAACTAAACTGCAAAATCCGAATTCCTGTTACAGCACGCTATCCGCTATAGTTCAGAGAATTTAAACGCATACATAATGAGATTTATCCTTTTTTACAATGCAGGTATATAATCATACTTTTCTGTTCACCTCTAACATTATTGAACGTTTTTTAGGCAGACTAATAATATCAAATATTGTTGTTCATATACATATTAATGCTTTTTCTAAAATTTTTTTTTATACGAATTGAGCTAACCATTTACATAGTGTAAAAATCAATATCTTAATTACTCATACATCCACCATTTTTATATATTCATGAATTTTTAAATAATAATCTAATTGAGATTTACAATACTAAGTTATTGAAACAAACATCTTTTATTATTGAATTATTGTAAAAGGTAGTTTTGTAAAAGTTCATTTTACAGAACCGAGAATGAATTATTGTACATACACATACAATTTATTTCAAGAAATAAATATTTGCATGCATAATCAGCAGTTTGCATTCAGTTAATTCAAAGACAAAACGAAAACTGTTGATCTTATTTGTACTTATTCTTTTGATAACACAAACAAAGCAATAAGAAACATTGTCACCTATATCAACGAAGCAGCAAAAATAAGTCTTTGTTAATTTGTTAACGTTTTCTGAAGCTTAAATTTTGTTTATAATATGAATATATATATATATATATATATATAATATCAAAAAAATAAGAAGAAAATAACATTTACAATAATATTGCTGCTACAGATTTATTTCCCTGAGATAAAGATAAAAAGAAAGCTAACAGAAGCTTCTCTGCTAAGGATGACAATTGCTAAAATGTGGAATGTGAAATGATAGCTGCAGAATTTTGTATAAAAAAGTGTAGTCTGAGACAGAACAAATGGAATCACATGATATAATGTTGGAGAAAATTCCTTTCCGTGGGCTCAGTGCATTTGCGATGTGCAACAAAAAAAATGTGTTTACACAAAAAATTCTAACCGAAACTTTATTATTGCTGGAAAGCAATTTAATTGCTTTCATTTTTATTTTATTAGCTCAAACGGATCTTTTAAAAACATCCCTCAATCAAAATTAATAGCTGTTTTCAAAAGTAAAACTGAAAGAGGCCGTTTTGCTGCTAATATGCTACTAGCTATATTTTTACTTTCATTATTAGCCTAAGGCTTATCGCTTACTCGTTTATGCTAATACGCTTCAGTAATCATCATATGGAGTGTAATGTTAGCCAATCAGCACATTAGAAAATAAGAATATTCAACTCTCAGATCGTGAAGCTTATGAGAAGTTCTGACATCTGGTCTCGTTACTTTGAATTAAAGCTTTTCGAAAACGCTTTTCAAAAGTTTTCAAAAGCAATACATTTTTTATTCTCTTGAAATACCTAATTGAAAATTCATAAATTTTTTGCACTGACTGAAATTCAAGCTATCTATGGAAAAATAACTGTCTCTGTATTAGTACTGATGATTTATTTAGTTGTCAACAAACATAACTAATGAAAAAAATATATAGAGATGCAAATCTGAAATACTGTTTTAGCTGTTAGAATGTGCAACAATTCTTTGCAAATATGACTGAATTAGATGCCATCTGATACGTGCATTGTCAATGTTTTACGTGGCAAGGAAAGGGTTCCTTAACCACTGACACAATAAGATATAGCTTCTAACTTCGATACTTCGAAATTATAGCCATAGTAAAAACACTAGAAGTATTTCATGAATTTTAAGTGGACTGTAGTCAAAATATCGCATATCGCATCAAATTATATAGCAACAATAAAGTTGCTGCCATTATCTTCAGAGGAGCTGAGCCTGGATCGGCAATCGCTGACTTCAGTTATGCCGATTCGAAATTTTCTAATATTATGTGGAAATACAGGCATACCCGTTCCTGAAAAAAGAGCGTTAAACAAAACAGTATTGTACGGAGTCGTTACAGCAAGTGTTTACAGTATATCGGTTCCAACAAAAGTCAGAATATACACAACAAAATTCATTTGAAACATAAAAAATGTTTACATACTTTATTGTTCATATTAATCATTGTAATAATAGACCATTCTTTGATTCCTCAACGTCAAGTTTCTTGTCGATGAAACTATCAAGCGTTAACTGTCTCTCCTTACATTTTCTCTCGTGTAGAATTTCTTGATAACAAGATATCATTTCAAGAACATCCTGTCTTGATTTGAAACTTCGCTCACATCAGGATCCTGTTCTATGAACTGGTTCATGATTTGTGCAATGTTGGTGATGCTGTTCTTAAGAAATTCTGCTATTAGAAATTTCGTAGGTATATCCTCTTTTGAATTAACGATTATTTGTTTATTATCAGTGCATAGCTCTGCCAGTTGTTTCAAGTCATCATTCCTAAAGCTCTCCTCGTTGTGAGATAATGACCAAAAATATATGAAATCTAACAGAATACATACCAGTTGCATTAACTGATTCATAAAAGATATGAAATAACTCAAGCAACGTTATATAATAAAATCGTTTTACATGTTAAAAATACTTTGCTAAATTTCTCACTTTAAAGAAAAATGAATTAAATGATATGTCAAAAAACAGCGCTAAGCGGGGTATGCCTGTATTTTCCAGATGAAAGCATTTGAAGGATTACTTTGAAACTGTATGTTCATATGATTGGCCCACCTTTCTAACTGAAGGATTTATCCATAACACTGAAAAACCACTCAGCAATTGTAAAGATACTGCACAACCAATTTTACAAACTGTATAAAGCAATGCAATATGGCGAGTGTTCAGATAATGGTGCAGAATAGCTACTCAAATTTCAATATTTTCTTGACATAAAAGCACTTGGACGAAACTTAGGCACCTCAATAACCTGCATCTGTCATGCTACCTGTGTTGGTAAATAGCCTATATGCTTTCCCAGTGAAAACACGCAACTAGCTTGAATGCAAAACAACAGACTGTTTCTGGCTATGAAATAACACGACAACATAAACATTTCATAAATACCAGCCCGTAGGATTAATTTAAATTTCTCCAGAAATTTGTAATTTCTGGATGATACTCCATGCTGCATCAAAGTGCAGAAACTGAATTTGGATATCTACTAAGTAAAAACAGATTTCTGGCAGACAAAACTTCAAAGTACTGGAACAGTTCGTTAAAAATCCTGCTTCACTAGTAGTACTCATGCATTCATAGAAAACAGACTGCTCAAAAAGAAAAGCACCGCCGGTTGCCGCTTTTCTCCCTGCACTGCAATTCAGTATCGGTGCTAGCCTACCAAGAGAATCTTCTACACGTTTTGTAAAGTGATCAGTCGCATTGAACTTTCAAATCGAAAGTTTATAAATTTTGAATATGCTCGCCTTGCAAACTTAACAAAGTTCAATATTTCCATGTATTGGTGAAATTGATCTTACATAAAGTTACTGACTCATTTAATTCTTTTAAATTTAATTATCATTATACAACCATAACTATGCTTTATTTTTTTTTTATTAATCTCATTATTGCAGAAGACAGATATTTCTCAAAATACATCAAAAAATATTTATAAATCTGATATTTTGTTCAGGAATAGATAAATAAAATAACAAACAACAGAACAGCAAAGAGGAATTTGTATAAATTGTATGAATTTGTACAAAAATTTGAATTTTCATCATGCATTTAGTTAAATAATAATAATAATATGCTAGCAAACAACCACAACAGTTGACAAACTGCAACAAAACACATAAAATAATGTTAAGTGGACTGTAAATTTGCTGGAGCAATAAATTAAATCTGCTTTGATTTGGCTTGATATCCGTGCAAGCATACTTCACAACATGACCGGTTCATCAATCAACGGCACAAGTAAAACACACAATTTACTTGATAAACAATATCAGCACTACAATTAAGCATAACTAGCGCAAATGTAAATCAATACTAACATACACGGTCGAAACTGTTCACTGGATCTCACACACAAACGAGGGCCACAACATATCACCAATTCCCTTCTTGTACAGTATCTTGTCTCGTCTCAATCAAGTTCAAATCTAGCTAGCTACTGTTTTTGTCTAATACTTTTTTTATTTTTATAAATGGAAAAAATCTTAAAAATTTATTATATTTTATTTTGCTCATTTAAGTTTTATTTTAAATGACGCCTCAGTTTTCTATCCTGAACGGGTGTAAAATGTAAAGTCAAAAAATCGAAAATCAACAAATCTTTTTTCAAAAATATTGTACATTATCATTTAATGCAAAAAATTGCTATTTAGTTATTTTAATTATTAGTTTTTTGAAATATGCACGGTTAAAATAAGTTTCTATATATATATATATATATTTATATATATATAAGCTGTCAGAATGTGCAAGCTTGAAATAAAATTAAATTAAAATTGTGAGAACATGATTTTCATTTATCATAATATTTCTTGTATCTTACTATAAAATATTCTGAAACCAGCGTTGGACATTACTTTTTTGACTTAAGGTAAGGTAGCTTTTTATTTTTTTGAAAATACATTGCATTTAAGCTATTTTTCTTTTGCATTATGTTGCTGAATGCAAATGCCATTGCTCTTTCACGACTGTAGTATCCCTATTAAAAGAAATTCATAATTTTGGCTCATGATGTGACGCAGTTTTATTAGGATATCCAAATGTTTTTTGTAAATTTAAAATCTTACCAAAAATTATTTTAAACTCATTTTATTTTAGTATTTCACATTGCTTGCATAGCTGCAGCATAATTACGCATTATTATGGTAAATTGTAGAAAAATCCTCCTATTTTCGCAGTTTTTTAAATTGCACATCTTAAGTTTCTGTAAATCAGTTAATTTATACTTTTTAATTAATATTTTTGATTTGGTTAATTTTTTTAATGCTTATAAATGTTTTTAAAACCAGTCTTCATGATTGTTCATTTTCCTATTAATATGCATGAATGTTGGAAATTGCATAGCATTTCAACAGTACATAATGTTGTTAAGCTTTTCTGAATTAATCGTAAATTTAAATGGCAATAAAACTAAAGCTTTCAAAACCATTTGTTAAATTCACTGCAGACTTTTATTTTCTCATTTTCTTTACATTCTGGTTTGGCTTGTATTATAGCTGTTATGATGGGCGTGTCTGTTATCGAAAATTGAATTTCTACCAACGCAAAATTTATACTTTTTAAATACTGTTACTATCACACTAAAATAGAAATAATGCCAGCAACAAAATGAAGAGCAGTTGTTTTTTTTGTGATTAAGAATTTAGCTGTTGTTGCTTTTTGAGTAATATTATTATAGATTTCAGTATTTGTGCATTTGAAATATGAGGCTGCTTTTTTACATAAATATTTATAAAATTACTTAAACAAGCAGTTATAAACAAATAAATTTTATTTAAAATTCACAGTTCTCAGAGAATTTCGGCTTGCACTTGAATATATAGAAAGTTATCCGCAACGTACGATGCATGCTTCAAATGCTTTAGATGTAGGCAGCTGTTAGGCGATAATTGTTAGTGTTTGAAAGTGACGATCGATCAACATAAATATGATTAAGGAGGAGGACTGTTATTAGTAACGCATTTTGATTGAATTTTTATCACTGATTTAATTTTTTCAGCATTTTAATTGTTTGTTTGCTTGTTTAAACTGTTTTCAATCTGATGATATTATTTATTGGATCATCATTTTTATTGTTTTTTGACAATTGATTAAATAATAATTAAAAATTAACGATAAATAAATGTTTTATAAATTTTACATATTAAAATGTAATTGTAAATGTTAATTGTGGTAATTTTGTTAAATTTAGTTTTTTTATAAATAAATAATATATTTATATTTATACGTATATTTTCTTTTGTTCGCTTGAGATGTTAATGTACTGGATTTTTTTTAACGAACTGTATTAGTGTTATTTTTGAAAATAGTTATCATGCCGCATGGTCATATTATGTGGTCAACGGCGTAAGAAGGAGGATATATTGAAGAAGGTTCAGAGGATATGCTTCCATTTTCAATCATGTCGGTATGGATTTTGTTCTGATGTAATTTTTAAAATGTTATTGTGATTACAATTTTTCATTTAGCAATGGAATTTATTGTGATTGTTGAATGGCTGTTTATTTGTAATAATCTTATTATTAATTTTTTTTCGATATCAGAAATGATAGTAGGCATTGTTTAAAAGTCCAATTTTTTATTGTTAGTTTGTGTGCAAACTACTACTTAATACACAGTGACATTTTAATGACAAGTTTGAAAGTAAAAATGAATTGTATACGATCGCAGATGAAATGTTTATAATAAATGATATTTAGTTATAAATGATTTTTAGCATTTTTGAAGCGGTGTTAAAAATTCTGGTATTATTTTCAATTTGGTTGTTTAGTCAATATTTGGCAAAGGAAACGACGACGGCCTTGTGATGAGTCACCAATCTGCATGGGCCAGACTTTGCGAAGATTACTTAGAAAGGCATAACGTATCTGATCTGATCAAGCGAGCCTTGGTTCGACTATGCATCGCTCAGCCTGATGATCCTGTAGCATTTTTAAGCCATTACTTTCAGCTTCTTGAAAAAGGCGAGGTATGTTTATGCTTTTGTAGTAGCATTTCAGTTGGAAATGATTAGATCAAATTAAAAGACTTGGCCAAGTATTTATTTTTTCTAAATTAAATGTTGAGCGATGTGTACATCATAAATATGATAAATTAAACTACTATGTTAATACTGATAATTCAAGAATAATTAAAATGTATCAATTCTTGCTAGTATAACATGCAAATATTGGCGTAAAGCGTTGTTCTTTGTGGTTTTACTGTAAGTGATTGTCACGTACAATGTTGATGTTGACAGTGATAAACGTTTAGCATGTATTTCGAATAAAATGAATCGATTTAGTTAATTGATAATGAATGAGTTGACTGATCTGTAATGTTTATCACTGATGTGATTTTCAAATTTATGGTTCAAATTTTCCATTAATGGTTAAAAAATAAGTTTTATTGAAAATAAGACTTTGAATTAATTTATTTTACATTGTGAAAATTTTTCCTATTTATGCATAATTGTTGTTTTTCAGAAAAGTAATATATTATATAAGTTTTGTTATTTTTTCTTTTAAATAAAAATGTTTGAATTATTATTCCTGTTATATTTTAATTGTAAGTATGAGTTTGATTTTGACTGCTAATTAGAAGAAGAATCACAAAATAGGGTTTTGATTTAAAGGTTGTTTTTCTTGACAACGGTAATGCATTTGCAAATCTTGCAGATCCAACACACTGTTTTACCCTAGTTGAATAGAAGTTGTCATTGGATCATGCTGCAATCGATATAATCTGTCAAGCCCATTCAGGACGGCATATATTTAAAGGCTTAATGAAATTTTGTGCCATCTCTCTGGGAGTTGTTCTTTCCGAATGCAAGTGATCCGTTCGATTGCGATTCATTTGTAATTGAAGCCGAGACGGAGTGGTTCTTTCAGGGTGTAAGTGATTAAACTGCCCCCTATTGATTAGCTTGCGAGGATTTATCCTTGCACGCCAGTTTGGTCCGACGAACAATCTTGTTGAAGAACGGTTTTCCTGAAGGCGAACCTTTGAGAAAATGGTTCCGTCACGTTTCTCGTTCAGATGCTCTTTTCGAAAAAAGGTATGCTTCAATGATCAATAATAACTTAGCATATTATTTTTCATCTTCTACCTTTAATAATTAACTGTTTATTTGCTGTTGTTTACTGGTGAGTTGGTTTTTTCTGTTTTTTGAAGAATTTTTTTTAAATTTAACTTATTACGATTTTTTGAAACAGCTAACGAGCATGCAAATCACTAATGAACAGGAGAGGCATTGTAATTTGTTATTTTGTTTTGTTTAAAATTGCAAACATTTTTTTAGAGTATCGATTAATTGTGAACCGCATTAGCGATTCATTGTGTTACAGGGGTGAATTGAAATGCTAATTTGCATGCCGTGTCCTTGACAATAACAATTATAGAATTTTTGCCTTAATTAAGATTGTTTTTGTCGTTCATTTTTTTGTAACTTTTTTATTGATCAAAACGTAAATATTTTATTACCGTTTGGACACTTTCTTGAAATATTTATTTTTAGTATTGAAATAGTGCTGTTTTACTGTTATATTCATTTGCGGATGAACAGTTCGACCTTTCCAATTTTAGGATCACTCTTGTAGAAGTGAAATTGTTTTTAATGCAACATTTAACTGTGATATTGGATGGGTTTTTTGTTGCTGTTGGAGATATTTATTGTGCATTTAATTTTACCGATGCAAAGAAAGTTGAAATGAAAATAAAATACAGCAGAAATGATATTTTTTGAAATTAAATTTTTTTAAATTATATTATTATATTAAATGATTAATTTTTGAAATTATGCTTGCTTGCTTGTTAGTTGACAAATCTTCAATCCTGAATTGTTTTTAATGTTTTCATTTTGGGTTTTTATTATCAAGTTGATTGATGTAACGTTGACCATGTGAGAACACATTTTATACAGGGTGTTGTCAAGTTTATAAGGAAGTGTGATGCTTCAGATGATAAAAATTTTCGTTGGCATTGTTTTGAATTTGAAAATGGGTTACATTTTCAAAAATCATTCATTACTTGGAAATTATAGGAAATGAACAGCAATTTTAATACTGACGTTCTGTTTTATCGTAATCAGCATCTTGATCAAGAAATTTGACAAGAACGATACTTGTCAAATAATTTAACTCTTACATGGAAATTGAACTTTTAATTTTTGAATTGTCGGTTCAGTAATTTTTTTTTAAGAATTGGAACAACTTCTTGAATGATGCAATTGAATTTCAGCAGATTATCATTTTAATTATTGATCCATTCTGAAGTAGCTGGCAGCATGCTTTTTAATACCTTTTCACGGTTTATTAGTTGCAGTTTTTAAAAGACGAACTATTACAATTGCAATATTATTATGCAGGAAGTTGCTTTAATGTATATTTTATTATTTTGCCGTTTTATAGTCTACAGATGTGATTCAACCTTGCGGCAGTAAATGTTTCACCATAAATGTATTTGTTGCTTATTGAAAAGTTGAATTTTGAAGTGTCGTGCAGTAATTTTTATTCATCAGTAGTGCAGCTTCATCTCAAAATATTTTGATATTACAGTTGGTGAAAATTTTTTAAAAATATGTTATTTTTTTGGTATTTTTTGCTTAATGTATGAAATAATTTTTAAATTATTATTATGGTTGGATTTGTGATTGTTAAAAAAGTGCTTTTTTGAAAATATGCGTTTGTAGTGGATGTAAACCTTAAAATAGCATTACTTTCAATTAATGTTAGTCAGTCAGTAGCTGTGTCAGTGTGAAAGTAATTAATTTTTATTGCCAAAAGAGAAAATTGTTGAAGAAAATACTTTGTCAACGCAAGAAAAAGTATCTTATTTTTACATTCATGTTGTACTTGATTTCAATTTAGGTATACTGTAATTTTCTGTCATGAACTTGTTTTTGAATATGCACTGTGTGCAATAGTGTGTGCGCGCGTGTGAAAATGTGTGAAAAAAAGTATTTTTGCTTAATCACATGTTAAAATTGTTAAAATGTTCGAGAAAGTTGGAATTTTTTTCAGTTATTATTTTAAATTGTAATCGATTTATTGGTGATATTGCGTTGTCGGCATTGTTACAGTTTTGATTGTGAAATGTTCAATGTCTAGTTTTGTCAAGAATAAATGTGCAACTGGATTTTGAAAATGTGAATTTTTATATAAATTGAAAAATAAATTTAAATATTATAGGAATTGTTGAAATTGTCTATTGTTGAGAGTAGTCAGTCAGTTGGACATTTTGCTTGACAAAACAAGCAAAAGTTTGTATGTATTGTTTGAAAAGATGGCGTGTAGAATAAATATCTGTTTTTGCAGTATTGTTGAATAGTGAACGTTTGTTCAATACCATTAGTTCAATATGTGAATGTAATGTTCTGCTCAATTATGGGAGTGGTGAAAGAGTTGTACAATGAAATAAATATATTGGTATTTATTTATTTGTTTATGGCGTTTTGAACATGTCGAACGATTATTGTCGCGCAGTGTTCAGTTGTTCAATTAGTAAATTTTGTGATGCACGATTCTTGCAGGAGTGATGTTGTTGGTTTTTTTTAATGCTTAGTGCATGCTGAATAAGAATGAATTTTGTCATTGCTGTTGCTGTTTTTTTTTCTACTGAAAGGGAGTGGCACGTTTCAGTGGAGTGTTATTTTATTTCGTTTGGCTAGCAGATTCAATAAGCGTTGGTTGGTTGGTCATCCGGATAGGGATGCGTCCTGTGGACATTAAATTTTTATTTTTTGGTTTTTCTTCCTTTATTGCTTTGCTTTTTCGTTCGTGATTTTTTTTATTAATTTTGTTTTTGAAAAAAAAAGAAGTAGGTGTGGCAATTGAAGAACAAAAAAAAGAAGATAAATAGTTTTAAGCTTGTGCAGATGCTTTATTCATTTTTATTTATTTGTCGACGAAAAGAATGAAAATCATATACGTGCATAGTGAGCGACAGACGTGTGTCTACGTTTCTTATTTTCACAGCATGTGCGTATAGAGAGAGAGAGAGAGAGAGAGAGTTTGAAATGTGGTGTGCTTGGTGTGTGCACTTGTGACGATGGGAATTGATTTTCGTCAACAGCCCGTGTCAGTCGGTGGGTCAGTCAGTCTGTTGGTCAGCTAATGTTAATGGTGGTGTGGTTGTATCATTCGACCCATAATCGTCTGTTGATTGGTCGTTTATTTTCCATCTCTCTCTCTCTTTCTCTCTGGTCAGTTCAGTCGTCGGTCGGTATATGAATGGAGGAGGATTGAAGGAAAGATGGTGGGAGATCAGTCTCCGTTTGTCCATTTGTTCATCTGATTGACCTCCAGCAATGGATGGACACGTTGAGGAAACATATATATATATATATATATATCTGTGCGCAAAGTTGCAGAGCAACAGCGTTCTCTTGGCTTCTCCAACCAACCTTGTTGAGGATATTTAAAAAGTGACGACTAGTAGTATTTAGTATTTTCTTTTCTTGCAAGGAAAATTAATTGTCAAGCATTAATGTTGCAAGCACAAACGATTAGTAGCAGTTGCTGTTTCTGTTGTTGCCGTTGTTGTTGTTGTTGTTGTTGTTGATTTGTTGCTTTCTTTGAAGAAACCAAGTAAGATCAACGTTTAATTTGTTTCCATTGATATTCTTTCTTTATGAATTTTGAGATTAATTTTTTTTTATTTTCTAAGCAGTCAATGTAGTCTTATTTTTTTTGTAATTTGCGTTATTTATGTAGAAGAAGTTATAACGAGATGGTGTTTTTGTTTGTTTGTTTTTTTTTCTTCAAAAAATTACACAATTTTTGAAAAGCTTCTTTCTCGTTGGTTGGTTGGTTGGTTCATTGGTTAATTTTTGGTTAGTCAACTACTAGTCGATCGGTCAGTTGGTCGGTTGGTCGGTCGGTCGGTCGGTCGGTCGGTCAGTCAGTCAGTCAGTTGGTTTGGTTGACTTGAATGAGTGGTCAGCAGCAGCTTATTAGTTTAGGTTAGGTGATTTCTGATGGCTACAATTGACCAGCTTTTCAGCGCTTCTGTTTCTCGTTTTTCATAAACCGCTGCCGCTGTTCCACAAGATCCATCATTATGATGATCAACAGCAGCAGCACTGCACTGGCTGGCATTTGGCATTTTTAGCGTTCAGCGTTTAGCATTATTATTATTATTATTATTATTATAGCAGCAACAGCGTCAGCAACAGCGGCAACAGCTTGAGCTTTTTGAGCTTCATCTTCAGCTTCAGCAACAGCAACAACGATGGCATTGCATTAATTGGCGTTATTTAGTCTGTGGCCATTTTCAACACAACAAATTTTGTTTGTTACTTTTGCTTTCTTCAGTTGTTTGTTTGTTTGTTTGTTTGGATCAGTTGAAAAACAGATTTTTGTTTTTTTTTGAAATTATTTTCGCTATGTTGGCCTTTAGAATTAGCTTTTGTCGAATCGCGCGCGCGTTTCTCACAACTTCTGCGCAAGTATAATCGCAAACGAGAGAATTTATCATTTGTTTATTTATTTGTTTGTTTATTTGTTTTTCTGAAAAAAAACAGTTAAAGTGAAATTAATCATCCGCTCTGTATTTGTCTTTTTTTTTGTCGAAAATACAACAGGAGGAGACGCACGGTACGTGTGTGTTTGTGTGTTGTGTGCGTGTTGCGTGGTATATGTGCGGTTGGTTTTCAAGCGACCAATGGGCAACAAACTTCGCAAGCAGGTCGGCACTGTGGTCGTGGGCAAGCGTCATTCTGACGGTGCCGGACCTTTGCCGACTGAACAAGCTCCGTCCAACAAGCCTCCACCAACGGTGGTCATCCAAGAATCTTCAGGCGACACTTCTGCTCTTCCACAACAAGGCACCACTGCTGCTACCAGTGCTGAAAGTAACAAGGTAAACAAATAAACAACAACAACAACAGAGTTGTTTTTTGTCTACTGCTTTTCTTCAGTTGTTGTGTCAGTGATTGATGATGAAAGGGTTTAAAAAGAAATTTAATTGAATTTTTTTGATTTTTATGCAAATAGAATAATGAAAATTGATTGAATTTAACGTTGGTGATGAGCAGTTGGTTTATTTATTTATTTGTTTATATTTTGTGTTTACAACGGATCATATTTTTGTCAGTTGGTGAGTGTGATAAAAATGGTTGTTGAATATTGAGAAAGTTGCAAATTGATGGCTGCTTTTAGTGAGATGCTTCAAAAAATTATTGATAATTTGTGACAGCTCTGCTGGCTCCGGCCGAGCGATTGAAGAAGAGGAAGAATAAATTTTGTGTAGAGGAGAAAGAAGGAGAAGGGAGGCAAAGTGATGCTGGTGATGGTGATGGTGATGATGATGGTGGTGATGGTGGTTGTGGATGGGTTGCTTGTTGTGAAGGGGGGGATAATTCAATCGATCGAAATGTGTCCATCGGTAAAAGCAATTCGATTGCAATTCTCTTGTTAGCATATTTATTTCATTTGCATCGGATTATATTTTATTGCACACTGACTGTGTGGAAAAAGTTGGCAGCATTTGTTTTTATTGACGTGTTCATTTCATTTCTTGAATTTGAAATTGCGCTAGTCAGTGCGTGAAAAGTGTGAAAATGAAATTTGCACGGATAAGTAAAAGAAGTAGAAGAAGAAGAAGAAGAAGTTTATTTGATTTTATTATAATTTTTAAATTTGAACATGCAAGGCTTACATATGCACAGGTGTGTTCAACTGTGAAGTTTGTGATGGTATTTTGGACAGGAAACAGCCCGAGATTGTCTTTTTCTGTTGTTAATTATATTATTAGCATATTTTAAATATGTTGAAGTATAAATTACTATCAGTGAAAAGTAATGGAAAATGCAAAACGTTTTTCACATCATTGTTGAAAATGTAGTGAAAATTTCAAATTTGTACTTTTGCTTCAACAATTCAAATAATTTTTTTTGCTACATTTGTTTATCAGTGAACAGTTATTTGTAATTTTTGTTTGTTCGTTCTTTTTTGCATTTTAATATAATTTTATAAGTTGAAATTGATCAAAGTCAATTTTGGCAATTGTTGTGAGAAAATTTTTAAATCATAAAGAATGTACAGAGTTGGTTGGATTGAATCTGTTATATTAAAAAAATAATAAGAATCATCAGGCGTCGTGATGGGGTGATATTTTTTGCTTTGCTTTTCAGTTTTGAAAGAAAGAAAAATTTTCTGCTTTTAGCTGCTGCTGCTGTTGATCATTTGGTTTCGGTTTTGTGAATCAATCACCCTTCAAAGTTTAATTCAAATCGAATTATATATAATTTCCACTGCATTGATCCGCCTAAAAACAATCAAGCAACGTTTAATGCACCATTGTTCTTCATTCTACTTCTCTCTGCACTAGTTTCTAATAATAGTAATAATAATCATAATTATAATAATGCCTATGACAGTTGCTTTTTTAAAATTTAATTTTACGAGAAATGATAATTTATTTCACTGTGGACGGGACATATATATATATATATATATATATGATGAAAGTGGAAAAAAAAGTTCACTTTTGATTGAATATCATTTGTGCTCGAGCAACACTTCTTCTTTTGTGTG
Source organism: Trichinella pseudospiralis (assembly GCA_001447645.1). Lineage (NCBI taxonomy): Eukaryota > Metazoa > Nematoda > Enoplea > Trichinellida > Trichinellidae > Trichinella > Trichinella pseudospiralis. The sequence continues at coordinate 535,509 of JYDV01000013.1, forward strand.
CATGTGAAAATTTGATTATTTTTAAATTTTTATTGTTATATTGTGTGTTGTGAAATTAATTGTTTGTTCACAGGGGGTTTTTGTCATTCGCTTAGAGAAGAATGAGAATTGTTCTCAAAGTTTGATTTGTGTTTCATCATTTGCCACACCCCTATTCTTGATTGATATTACTGCTTCTTCTTACAACGTAACTATCTGTATTGTAAAATATTTATTCTTGTTTTTTTTCATAAATCATTAGTCACTTGACTAGTTGACGTGATTTATTATTATTTTCATTTGAAAATTATTTGATTCTGTTGGCGAGTAGGTTTTTTGAACAGTGAAAAAGATGTGAAAAGAAAAATACACACAACTGCAATATTGCAGGGGGCTTTTTTTGTGAATAAGCTTTTCATTGCTTCTTGAACAGTATTTAAGCTAGTATTTATTAGTTTGCTTGTTGTTTTTTTCTGCACACACAGCAACGAATCACCAAATTAAATGTGAACAATTGAATGAAATTGAAGATGGTGGTCATCATCGATGAGATGATCGAGGATCAAATTCCGCTTCAAATCATCATTTGGAAAGTGCTTTTCGTAATCTACATTCCCAATTTATCAGCTTGTTTTTTTTTATCAATGAAAATTGTGAAGCACTGAGAAATTGATTTTTAAAATATTTACTATCATCTAGAATTTGTTCATTTTTTAATGATTATCAGTTTATTATTATTATTATTATTATTATTGTTGTTGTTGGTCAGTTTGTGTGATTCAGAAAAGTAATGGTCAATTTTATATGATGTGGAACAGAAAAAGAAAACAATTCTTAAATTGTACTTGTTGATATGCTTACTTGGATAATTGTTTATTCACTTTAATTTTATGATTTTATCACTAACCACAACAGAAATGTTTATTTTGAATTTGTATTTTTTGTGAACGGGTTCAACACGTCAACAAAAATGAAAAGTTAATGATAGTTATGAAAATATTTATTCATTTATTTTCTGTGCTATATATGCATAACTATATATACCGCCGACGTTGGTGTTGCATATTTATTTTTTTGTCATTAATGTTTAATGTTTGTTTTTTAATATGGGGTCGTTTTAAAAAATATTTTTATGTAAGCAATATTAAAAATTGATTTTGTTTTTTATATACATCCATTTAAATATTTTTTTCAATTTTTACATTTCCACTATTCAAGCAGTGTTGATTTTTCGATTTTTTGCACAAGCATTTGAAATTTATTTGCACGAGCAAGCTTTATTGAGGAGATAGGTAATCAATATATTTTTGCCACTGTCTCTCTCTCACCCTCTTTTCTCTTTTACTACTACTATTATTATTATTATTATTATTATTATTATTATTATTATTATTATTATTATATTATTATTATTATTATTATCATTGTTATTATTATTATTATTATTATTATTACTATTATGATTTCGATTTCTTCTTTGTTAAGCGTAAATTATTGAATGCAATAAAATCAAATTGTTCGTGTTTAATTCGAGCCAGTGCAATTGTGAAATATTTGCTTGAATAATTTTTATAAATTTTATCATTTTCAAATGTGAGAGTATTGTTGCATTTTTTTTCTTGCATCAGCTACATCAGTGAAGTTATTGTGTAATGCAAAAATTAATATTTGATGCGATTGCAGTCAGCACATTGGAGATGAAGTTTTCAATAACTGTCAAACTGTTACTTTTCATTTTAGAAATAATTTTCAATTTGCATAATGACTTTTTCTGATTGGACATATATTTTTTAATAGTAAATAAATGGTTAATTTTATGTTTAAAATGGTAAAAATTTTTCAATGATGAAATGTGTGTGGTGGACAAGCTGTGTGGTGGGAATATTGATATTCGGTCAGCTGGGGTAGTAGAATTTTATTGATTGCATTTTTCTTGCATGTGATTTGCGCAAAATTTCAACTAAAGAATAAATCAATACATAAATTTATTTCATTTCATTTCAATTGTCATAATGATTTTTGAAATGTTTCAAAAAGTGAATTTTTTTGAATAAATTTTATTAAAATTTGTTTCCAATATTTCGTTTATTTTTGTTTATTTCTGTTTTGTATTCAGTAAAAATAAGGATATATATATATATATATAATTTTAGACAGGATTTCAAGATAATACAAAAATGCTGCTGAGAACGTGGGTTGTTTTTCTCTTTATTGATTTTATGATTGTGAACAATTATTTATTTATTTATTTATTACATTTTAGTGTGCGTGGTTTTCTGTTGATTTATTGTTAATTAATTCTGTTTTATAACGAATATTTAAATATTAAATTTAAACCACGTTATTGTTGTTGTTGTTGTTGTTATTGCGTATATGTTTATAAAAAACACAACATCAAAATGGTGTACGTGCTCACTGTTGTACGTAAGCAACAATTTATTCCCATTGCTGATTAATAATAATTAATAAGTTTAAGTTTAGTTAATAAATTTCATTTATTTATAATTATTTTGTTTATTATTGTTCAATATTTAAATTTATTGATGAACAGAAAATGTTGTGTGTGTGTGTGTGTGTGTGGATGGTAAGAAATGTGAAAGAGCATTTGTGTCATTTATTCATTATATATGCACAACACGTTTGCATTGATTAGTGGAAAGTAAGGAACGAACGATGTCATCGTTGATGAATTTTTGTTCATTTCTGCGTTAGTGAAATAATTTGAAAAGTGCTTTTGAATTTTAATTTCAATTCAGCAAGCATTAAACGATTGTGTGAATATGAAATTAATCAAAAGAGGAAATTGAAAATTCAAATGAAAAATGTTTGTTGATATTATTTTAGTTGTGTAATATTAAATGGAGCAAATTAATTTTGAATAATTTTGTAGTATATATGTATTTTTTTAAAATGATGTGCATGTTATTATTTAATAAATAATTTTTTTTTAATTGTTTATTTGTTGAATTATAAAAAAATTATTTTAATGTAATAGTTGGTGTTGCATTTAAATATTGGGCTTATTATAAACTTGCACAGAAAAAGCAAACAAGCTGATGACGTAGCTGTGTGTAATATGCTTACATCATTCGTTGTATGGAGCAAGCTTTATTATTGTTGTTGTTGTTGTTGCTTGGTGTACAAAATGAGAGAAGTGATAAATAATGTTTTTCTTTTGTACTGATTGCGTCTTGATGCTGATTGGTCGTTGACGACCTGTTTATTGTTCCAAATAAAGCAAACAAAACATAAAGAAAAGCATTATTTTTGTAGTAAAGTAGAAAAATAAAAATGGAATCAAAAGATGACAGACCTAGTTGGATGGTAGGTCATTTTGTGTTCTTGTTTATATTTGATTAATCTTTATCTTTTTTGCTTCTTAATTTTTTCACCAAGAGAAAATTTTAATAAATGATGATCATGTATGATTTTCATTGTGCAATTGCATTGTGAATGAAATTTGTTGTTTATTCTCTAGTTTTCAAAAAACTGATGAATATACATAGTTGGTAGAGATGAAAATTGTCATTTATTTATTTATTTGTTTACTTGCAATATTTTTGCAAGTGAGAAAAAAGTTGAAGAGCATGCTGTTTGCTGACGTGTGTATAGAAGAAGATTATTAGCATGAACTGTTTGCGCGTTGGTCTCGTTGAAATGACGTCGGTTGTTATAGTAGCTAGCTGCTACAGGAGCTTGTTGGTTGATTTAGTCAGCTTCACTTAGCAGTTAACCAGCTTTTAGCAGCGAGTCAGTTTAATAGCTGCTACATTTAATAAAAGTAAGCATAGCTTGCACACGTTTGGCTTTTCCAAGCACACACGCAAGAGAGAGAGAGAGAGAGGAGAATATGCGTGTGCGCGCATCTGTGCAGCATCGAATATCAGTATATATATATATAAATGCTTGCTTACTTTATTTAAAAATACATTCACCTCTGTGTCGGATATACAATTCCATCTTTCTTTGCAATTGCATTTTTGTGTGAACAAGATATACATACATGTATTATATTTATCATCGTATTGCGCTCGTCGACCATTTTGTTGTAGTTTTGTAGCATGTTTTTTACAAATTTTTCACATCTGCATTTTATATGCATACATCATCAGACGCCCACTGTTCAGTCGTCGTCAATAGTTGGCAAATATTTGTAGGTTGTGAATGAAATAAGGCTGTTGTTTTCCGTGGGTACTGTCGTTTGTTCTTCTTCTTCTTCTTCTTCTTCTTCTGCTTCTGCTTCTCACTTTGCAATTTAAAAATGGCTTGTCTGGCCAGTTATGTAAGTCTATCTTATTTACAACGTCTATTTATTTATTTATTTATTTATTTATTTGAATTTATTTCTTAAATTATTTCAATGATGCTCTAATTTTTAGTCGATTTGTATTATTGATGTTGATGAAATTGAAAAATTTTGATTGATCAATTGGTTTGGTTGGTTGGTTGGGTTTCTTTTATTTTTAAGCAGTCATTTTATGAATAAAATGTACACATTGCTGTTCATCAGGAG